>PYUH01000490.1:2035220-2103568 GCA_016808085.1 Suaeda aralocaspica
TTCATGTTCTTCATACTCCATCACACTCTACAGAAACAGGTGCACAAAATTGTTAATGCAGGGAAATAAATGTAGAGAACAGAAGAACAAAGCAAGTACCATGAAAATGGAAGACAGCTATAAATTTGATACCTGGCGTGTCGTCACATCCCACACAGTTACTATTCCCTCGTAATCACTACTAGCTATTTGGTTCTTGGTAAACTTGTTCCAGCTCAAACAACTGAGTTTGGACAAAGTTGACATCTCAACAACAGGACAGTGAGCTTCTGCAGGTTCATTCACAACCTAGAAAGCAAAGGACAAAAAAATATAAGTATATAACGAAAACCTTTCCATTGTTCCTACATCCTGACAGAGACCATAGAATTGTACAGCAGAGTACAGATTTACAAGTCAGATGATTGAACCAAAACTGCCACCACAATAATAACATATACAATGAAATAACAACAGCAGAAGGTATACCAAAGACATCCTAGGGTCACCCAAGATATACCAAACAAAGATAGAGCACAAGTTTGATCCATTTATCAAGGTATGCTGAGTAATGTGCTAGTAAACAGCCTTTAACAAGACAAGAAGAGACTATAGCTCCTTTAATCCTACTTCCTCACAAGATTAAAAGATGCTGCTTGGATATTTGGGAACAAAACCTATAGCTCAGTCAACTGGGTAACACATAGAAGAATGCAGTTATATAAGACGAGAAAGAAAGGTTCCTTAAACTGGTGTTTTGATACACAACCACAAGTGATGGGACTGAACCGAGCAACAATGACAGACCACAGCCAAATTTCTTTCCTGTATACTACCCATTAGAAAACATAGATCACCACCACTACCATCACCCCCATCACCACCACCACCATCCCCCCCCCCCCAACACACACACAAAAAGAAGGAAAAAAGGTGCAACGCAAGCTTTAAAAACGAGAAAATGAAAATTCCACAATAGATGCTCAAATGAACGGTTTTTCAAAAAGATGAATATAACAAAATAAAACAGAACATCTCATAAATTCCTCATATCCATGCATTTATATTCACTTATTTCTTAACATGGAAGGAGGAAGCCATAAATGATAATATCGGCTCACCGAGGAGAAGTCAAAGACTTTAATTCTTCGAGAAACTCCAGCTGTGGCAAATAGCTCATCATCACGATCAAATTCTATGCTGTAATAAGAAAAATATTTTTGGACATATTAGTCAATGGTTCTATCACAAGTAAAAGAGACGTATCTTCAACAGCAATCAAATAACTTTCCCCTCAAGAGGGGTTGTTTTAAAAGAAGGATCACTGGGTTTACCCAAACCCTATATATGGCTAGAACTACAAGTTGGAGTCAATGGTGCTACATGGTAAATAAATGATTCCTTTCACATCAACTATTCATGTAGATACTATGGGAGTGCCACATCAAATAAACCCAAATCATATACAATATTTATAATGTGACAGAATAAGAGAGACAAGTATCAATGTTTAATAATCCAAGTTCAGGTCACAACATTTTTATAATGAATGATTCATATATTTAATGTCTGCTCTAATGCTCTAACATAGGACCATGGGTGCTATGACATGGGTCAGCCGTCTGTCACTTGAAATACTAGCTAACTCAATCAACACGCTAGATAAGTTGGATTGCATCATTGTTTCACTTGGATGTGTATTTCCAAAAACAGTAACAACAAAAAAGCCTTAGTTCCAAAATAATTTGGTCCAGTGTGATGTGTATTTATATGAAGAATATATAAGCATTGCAAACGTCCCTCACTCAAACCATTTTAGTTCTTCAGATTTCAGACTATTAAGATTATTTCTAGGTGTGCAAGGAAATTACTAGGTGTCCAATTAGTACATTATATGTACTTTTTACGAAGAAAAAAAAAGATGTCAAAAGTTACCTTGACACGATATTGGCAGGATGAAAAGGGTCTCCATGTCTGAGTTCAGCAATAACCCTCAAGCGACTGTTCACAGAAACACATAACGATATTATTTAGATAGAACGACAGGCAAAATAATATGAGGTCCATTATCCCAAAAGAGAATCAGATAAGAATATAGAAATATGAGTTTATGAACCTGTAACGAGTAAAGGTAGACAATACAGATTGGAACTCAGCGAGACCAGCACTATAGCCTTCCCTCTGCATAAAAGTTGAATCCCTCTCATCCTGTCTGGTTGGCTGGCCAGTCAATTGGCGACGCTTTTGCAGGTAACATTCTTGCAGGTCATTAAACTGTAACCAAGTGAATAGAAAACTAGTAAAGAGCCATGCAGCAACAAAACATGGTAAGAATGTACAACAGAATGAACACCAAAGCAATTGGGACTTTGGGAGTTCAGCATGGAGGTCTGTGTTCACACATAACAATAACATCAGAGCCTTAATACAAAATAATTTGGGGTCTAGGTTCGCTCATGTGCTATAACAAGTACAAGAATCTATGGCATAAGAAGTATCTACTTCCTAAGCAATTAATTTTATGTTATATTGTTACACATAGGATGACTACCAACCTGCATATGGATCCTTTTTTTCCTCATCACAGCCAAGCCTGACTGGCTGATGTGTTGCGAATCTAAACCACTTACAGCGTCCTTTCTCAGAGGCCCATGGGGGCCCTGAGCCTTCCCATCTATCTTTTTGTTCTGGAAACTTCCTGCAGCCAACCCTCCTAGTGAGCCATGTGAACCAGAAGAAATGCCACCACTACTCCTATCAGCTGTTGAAGGCCACAATTTTGGAGCAGGATCATCACCAAGCATTCGCAATTTTACTGAGTACCTATCCTTTGCTCGATATAACTCCACTCTATGTCTCTCCACCGCAGTGATATCCTCTTTAACATATTGAAGGTCAGTTTGAATCTGAAAAAAAGAACAACGTCTCCCATAAATTCATAATATTCTAAAATGATTAACAAGCATGTTCCAGCCTAAGCAGCTAATTATCAGAGAATAATTTAATCTGGAAAAAAAACACATACCTCAGTGAGCTCATCAACTTTCTGCTTCCTCAAGCAATGCAAGAAATCAAGCAAAATCTGCATATTTCTCTCAGCTTCTTCTTGCTCCATCTTTCTCTTCTTCTCGGACAGAAGGGACAAAAGGCTGTCCACCTCCTTGACTGACACTTCATAACCCTGACTACGAAACATAATTACACATAAGATACAACTGGGAACAGAATTTCAGCTGAAAGAGTGCCATGAACTGAACAATTTTAGAAACTCATTCTATTACATTACCTATCATAATATCCCAATCTATTCTAGCTCATAAGCAAACTGACATCAACAATTATATGAATCTCACACATACAAGCGCAGATAAAGACAAAGGCTTACAGCTTTTTTTAGCCTGTAGTTTGCCTAAATGCAAATTTCTCTCCCCTAATTATCAAGCAAGATAAACGTACTATGACCAACGACAACTAAACTAACAATACTGCGTTTAGTAGGAAAACATGTCCACAAACAAGCTACCAAATACAAATATTTACATAAACAATTAGGCGGTTCACGACTCCACATAATCACCACAACCTACTATTCAGTGAAAACTTCAAAAATAAGCATAACGATAACTGACCTTCAGCAGCGCACGGCGAAACTGCTCAACAGGAGATGCATTTTTCGAAACTTGGCGCACGGATGCCTTCTTTAATAGCTACAAAGGCGGCAATAAACCGTACAACAATAAGCTGCAAATTCTCAAAGTAACAACAAAAACAAACCCGTCCTACACTAGTCAAAACAACAATTAACACTACACTAGTCAGTCTTTTCATAACTATTACTTACACTTCTCATTCACCAATTACCTCCACCAAATATCCAATCACACCTAACTCCCTAACTACACACCGTCCTTAAACCAACCCAAGCACATCGACATCAAGTGGCAAAACCAAAACTAAACTATACACACTCATAAATACATAAATGGTACGGCAATATCTTTGCTCATTCTAACAAGCTTTTCTACAACAAATGGATTTTTTTTTCAATTTTCTGCACTAAATTTTTTATCAGAACTTCATAATTTTTTCATGCAATTTTACACTAAAATCAACTTCAAGTGGCAAAACCTTAATAAAATACATAAATGTTACTCTAATATCATCAAAGCTACGCAACTTTTTCGGTCATTAATTACCATCTGCCATTAACTATTATCCGCAAAAGTACAATCACCAATAATTTGTGACCACATACTTCACACTAATCATCAAATTAAGCACCGAAAACTAATTCATCAAATTAGGAAACTATAGTTTATGATCATACTAAATTACTCATAACATTAATCATGTCATGTCATATGAAATTCCGCAGTAAAATTACCTTATCGAGTAAAAAATTAGGGTAAAGTTGATTATTAGTAAGATGACGAGCACAACAAGGACAATCACTCTTGTTACGAAGATGAGTAGTAATACACATAAAACAAAAGCTATGTCCACAAGCAGTTAGAAATGCATCCTTTATCATCTGCATACAAATCGGACACATCAAATCCTTATCACTTTCAACCGCCGTATTCGCTTTCGAAGCCGAATTCGAGACCTCTAATTCATCACCGGAATTCGCCGTTTCCGCCACCGGAGCTACCGCCGACTTCACCGCCGGAACCAACGCTCCTCCTCCACCACCGCCGGCGACTGTAGCGGTAGAGCTGTCTCTCTCCTCCATTTTTCAACTCTGATCTATGATTTCTGCACTATTTTCGATGAATTATATGAAGATGAAGATGATTGAGTGAAGTGAGTGAGTTTGTGGTTGTAGAAGTGTTGAAGATGAGTGGTTTTGAGGAGGAAATGAGGAGAAATGAGAGTTGAAGATGATATGATATGAATATGTGAGTATATGAGAGAGATGATGACAACAACAACAATATATATATATATATAGTGAGGTGAAAAAATAATAATAATAATAATAAAGAATTGGAAAAAAAATTAGTATGAGAGGGAAATTGGCCCACGTCCTTAGTTTGGTAAATAACTATGTTATATTGTTATGCTATGGTTTATTTTGAAGAAGTGAGGAAAGAAGAAAGTACGTTTGTTCGGTTAGTCCTTTGGAAATTTTGCAATTGCCCTTCTGTGTATTTATTGTGTGTTTCTGATTTTTACGAGGAATGTTGTATTGTTGTATGTTTGGACACCCCACGTACTGAGGTACCTACGACTCTGTCAAATGATATGTTACTGGTTATTAATTACCATCGAGTTTTGTTATACGTGAGAATATGGTGTTTGTATTACAACGCTATTTTTGTTGTGTTTATCTTCCACTATTTCGTCCTTTGGAATATCGTTTTTAAACCGGATTTTGTTAATTAAATTTCTTCTAAAGAGCTTCAATATCATCTAAAAAATGGATCGATAAACCGGTTTGTTTCCCTTAAGAATTCGGACTTCGGATTTATAAATTTCATTACGGTTTGAACTGGTGTCCGATTTTAAAAAGGGATATCCGATTTGGTTTTTCCCATTTTCAAAAAAACGGACTGGGTATCCAAATTTTTGAAACAAAGATTCGGAATGGGAACTTTTTGCACATCCCTAATTGTTAACGTGCATCATGTTTGAAGATCATAAGGGAAAATCGAAATTTATTGTGTCTAAATTTTAGTCTCACCGCCCATATTATCTAGTAAGGGTGTGATCTCTTTGCCCACATAAAACATTTTTAAAGAGAGTACAGGTAGAGCCTGTTTCTTTTTGTGACCAAGAATGAAGTAGATGTTGATTTTGTTCCCATCCCAAAAGGAGTTTTTCTCGCCATGGAGAGCGCCCGTTGTTTCATCTTTGACTTTTTTTAGGGGCTGGCCATAGATTACCTCAGCAATTCAGCATAACACATGGTAAACCACTGAGCCTTGTTGGAGTGCATCTTGTTTGAAGTTTGAAATTTATTGAGTTTAAATTTTAATCTCAACACTCATTTTACATTTTTTTGTTTGAACTTTGAAGTAAAATGTAGAACTTATGTCTTGTGGTGAACTTATGGTGAAAAACCATTTTCCACCAAAATTGGGAGGAAAACATTATTCATCACTCACAATTAGAATAATTGACCTTTCATTCAACGAAACAAAGAGAAATGTTTTTTAAAATGTAAAATCATTTTACATACAACCAAACAACAAAAATTCTTGATGAAAGTGAGTTTTTCGATTGAAAAGGTTTTCCGTGGAAAATTATTTTCATCCAAAAAATTGTTTACACTCTACCAAACACTCTCTTATATGAATTGGATTTATTATAAGTGATTGAATCATATTGACAGGATTGAAATGGAACGCAATGGATTGAATGTGGTTAACATATGTTGTGCCAGGTAGAGTGTGCGAAATCAGAAATCAAATTTTCGATTTAGATTTTTGGGATTTAATCATACTTTTGTGTTGGATATATAGGAGAAATTTGTTTTTTTTCAAATTTCAAGAAAAAAAGAAGTTATAACTAGATTTTTAGAACGAAAATTCATTTTTCAGCTCGAAAATTCATTTTTTAGCTCGAAAATTTGAATTTATGCACGCCCTTAGTGACTGGTTAATCTTGGTCGGAAGTTATTGACCTTATTGAATTTGAACTTTTTGGAGGAGAATGAATTAGTGTTTGTTGAAAATTTTAAAGCGAATTAGAACTTATTGGAAAAAAAAATAATGAAACACTTGATGAAAACAAATTAACATTGTGTTACTTATAGGAATTAGATTTGTTACAACTAATTGAATCATGTTAATTGACTGGCAAGGCCGGAGTTGCAATGACGTAATACTTATGAGGCCATGTACAACTTCTTAAAATGAGACCCTTTATGATTTATTTCAAGTCCAATTTCTATTTGATTATGATTATCTTAAAGGATATTTTTAGGAAAAATTTATAAGAAAAATCCCAACTTTCACCACTCTGCTCAAAATAATCCGAACTTTGAGTAATCCCATTATAATCCGAACTTGCACCATATATTCTTTGTATGCTCCTAGTGACCGATTACTTGGTAAACAGGTTGTAATTCATCTTCTTCACCTTCACCCTCTAAGCAAGTCTTCCTTCTGCAATTCCACCTTCTCTAGTCAATTTCTCATCATCATCAACTTCACCGTTCTCCCATCACAACAACCACAACTCCAATTTCATCAAGCTCAACCTCTTTCTTCATTATCATTCTCCCATGACAACAATTATAACTCCAAATTTAATCTCAAAGACTTCAACCCATCTACTTCATCTAACTAAAAAAATTCAAAAATTTTCCTTAAACATGAAAATTAAAAATAATTCAAAATATACGAATTAAATACTCATCATCAAATGAATACATCAAACTCACCACCATAATGTTTCCTTTACCACTCATATTCAATTTGATTCTAAATTGTCTAATTCTTTTCTACTAAATTTTTTGACACCTTCTATAGTCATTTTGTTTGATTTTGGGTTGTGGGTATATCAAATTATCATCAAAATTACAATAATAATCTAATTTTATATTAATTATTTCATTTATTTTATCAAGTGATAATGAAAGGCGATACATCGGTGCAGATAGAGAGAGATAGAGAAGGATTTTTATAGGTGGTGGTGGTGTGGCAATAAGTTCTACTAGTGGTGGTGGGGATGGCTAGTGGCAAGCAAGAAGGAAAGGAAGATATATGGTGGTGATGGTGGTGATGATCAAGGAGGTGGAGGTGGTATCATGGTAGATAGTGGGGGTGGTGGGAGTAGTGTTAATAGTTTCGTTAATTAAATTAATATTATTAATTAAGTTAAATAATTGATTATTTAAGTAAGAACCAATCAGAATTTAAAACCTACAAAATTAACTCTTTTAATCGGTCAACAATAATTTTCACCCGGTTAAGGTCCAATTTGAGAATTTTTGGTACAAGTTCGGATTATAATGGGATTACTTGAAGTTCGGATTATTTTGAGCAAACCGGTGAAAGTTGGGATTTTTCTTATCAATTTTTCCTTTTTTTTAAGAAGTTTCTTACATTATTAATGATTTTTTAAAGGTACCATTATTAATGATAAAATTGGAAAATTTGACAAAATGCATATACATAAAAAGTTGGGAGTTAAACAATGAACCATCAAATTCCATCTCAAAGATTTTGAACATTGATGGATAACTAATAAACTTGAAAAATAGGGATATTTGGGAATGAATCTAAATGAAATTAAAGTTGAACTTTATAGTTTATACACCTTAAAAATTAAACCACATTGATGGAGATTAGATTATGAACCACAGTATGTTATTGTTCTAACATATGTGTTAATGTGGTACACAAATTACAAAAACATTAAATATGGTTGGCAAAATGTGTACTTGGCTTACAAAAAATATATATATATATATAAATTGCTTACTATAAGAATTGATCCTTGGACATTTAAAATACACATATAGTGCTCTATCACTAGTTCACTACTCCAACTTCATAATTATATTATTTTATGAAACTAATATCTATATATTCAAAGTTCGGGGCTCCTAAAATTTGGGGGCTTGTACCGCCGACCACCCCGCACTCCTTGAAAACCACCCCTGTTGACTGGATTAGAATGGAAAGTAATGAATTGTAGGTGGTTAGGATAGGTTGTGTGTCATATAGGGGAGTGCAAAAACGGATATGCAAGTTTATGAACGGATACTTGAACCTTTTGTTTTGCACCTGTTCTGAAAAACTAGAAATTCGGAATTCTGAATCAAGCTTATGTATCAAACGTTTCTTCAAAACCACACTTATACCCCCTAAAATTATGACCTGAAAACCCGAAATGTTGGATTTTATTTTTCACCGAATCTTATAACTTGCACCCCGTTCTCGATTTGGTTTTCAATTTAAAGTCGAGTATCTGATCCGATTTCCCCGAATTAAAAAAAAGGACCAAATTTCCTTTTTTTTCCATAACGGTATTCCAATTTTTTGGTTCATAAATTATGCACACCCCTAGTGACATGTTAAACTTGGCTGGAAGTTATTGACCCTATTATATTGGAATGGATGAAATTTTTAGAGGAGAATAGATCATAATTTATTGAAAATTTTACAGTGGAATTGGAACTTATTGGTCGGGAAAAAAAATCCTAATGAGAAGAACACAAGTTAAATGTGTGTAAAATTATGTGTTATGAACAAAAATATGTTGTAGTATGACTGTAAGAACAATGATTGGGAATTGATTTTTCAGAAAGCTTTTAGCATATTATATTAAGGCCTATTAGAAATTTGATCATCTTACAAATTAGTTGAGTGTTTGGAAACAACTTATTAAAAGAGAATTTTTCCAAAAACTCTCTTAGAAAAAGTTCACATTAGGGTTTTTATGGATGAAGTTTTAGCTTTTTTAAGTACATAGTAGATTAATGGACTAAAACAACTAATTTTCAAATTGAAATTTACCAAATACTTTTACACAAACAACTTAGGCGGTTGTTTATTGTAAGTTGTGTTTTGGAATACCTGAAAAATTGAATTTAGCAAGTAAAAAAAGAAAGAGTTAGTAGTATAGCAATG
The DNA here is from genome assembly GCA_016808085.1 of Suaeda aralocaspica. NCBI lineage: Eukaryota > Viridiplantae > Streptophyta > Magnoliopsida > Caryophyllales > Amaranthaceae > Suaeda > Suaeda aralocaspica. The sequence continues at coordinate 2,044,781 of PYUH01000490.1, forward strand.
ATGTTCAAGTGTCTAACCCATTCATGATCAAAAACTTGAAAAAGGTATCAAAGTTGTGCAAAAATCATTGAAGTTATTCAGAGAATTACCTTAGGGAGTATCGAAAATGTGTATAGTTATAGAGAGGTAAGTCAAGTAATGATGAGAGGGACCAAGAGAGGAAATGTAGAAAATTTGTAGAAAATTTTGTTTTGCAAATTATATTATTCCGTATTTATAGAAAGGTGACAGATACTTAAGTATTGTCATCATTTTTCATGTGTATGTCATGCTTGCACGTACAACCAAATATATTAATTAATCTAATACATTTAGAAATATCTTTGATGAGACTATCGCACACCTATCAAAAATAAACCAAACAACTCTGACTAATGTAGCTAGGGAAGTAAGGATCGAATCCTCAGGGAAGCAATTGAACTCTATTAGTTCTAAAAAGTTTAAACTGTTTATTGATTGACTAATTGACTACTAATTAACTACTAATTAACTACGGGAAATGATGGTGGTTAAAACTAATATTTAAGGTCTAAGGTTATTCGGGTCACCAAAAACAACTAATGGACTCACCGACAAAGAACGTTCAATCTCACAATTATGTCAAATTAGGGCTCACTAGACTCCCTCAAAACTCATCTAGCGGCTCTCGCTCATGCCTAAACTAATTCCGCCTATTATTCAGTGGTCTAATTGTGGTATTCTTACCTCTCGGCATCAAATTCGACAATTACCAAAATTACAACTAAATATGCGCATAATTCAATTGTACAAAAATAAGCCCATAATAGGAATTTGACTACTAATTGTGAAATCGAAACAATCTAAGTTAATCAGTCCATTAATTATTCAGGATTTCCCTAAACCCTAGAAAACTAACTACCCACTCATGATCATAAAAACTAAAGCAATTGTAGAAAACAAAACTAAAGACATGATCATAATTAAAGAAATAATCAACAATTATAAAACTAGAAATAAAACAAGGACTAGGGCACAAGAGATTAAAGAAAATAAAACTAGAAACATAAACTAAAATTAATCATGAATTAAAGAGAATAGAATTAAGATTGAATTAAAACCTGAATTTGTATTGAATTGAATGATTGAAAAGATCCACAATAATCACCTCTTTTGAGAGAAAACTAAACTAAAACTAGGGTTCTTGAATAATAAAGTGCGTACATGAAAACCTAGGGAAAATTACATTAAGTACTATGTCGAAATTCGGTGAAAACGAGCCAAAACCACGTAGAAATCACTGTGCCCGGCCGGCCGGGCGTTGTGCACCCGAATCGGGCACAGTGCACTCGGATTGGCCATGATGATTAGGAAGCCTTCGGGCTTCCCGATTCGCTCGTAACTTCTAAAACTCGACTTCTATGCTTTCCCGGGGCTTCTAAGTTATGTCCTAGCTTCCTTATAGCTTTTCCAATTGGTCTAGACTCTTACTAACTTGCCAAATGCTCGGGATACAACGAAAACCGATACAAAAGCATCAATTCCTTCAATAAACGTCAAAGCAAAGCAACAACACTAAAAGCAACCGAAGTTAGTAGAATGGGCTCAAAAGAGCCTTATTAGAGCCAAAAACCAATATAAAATGGGGGCAAATGATGAATATAAAATGAACTTATCAATCTTATCCCGTGTAATTTTATCTTGTTGGGTTTTGACATTGACTTTACTCAAATATTGACCAACAAAAATCAAATGGGTACATAAGTACATACCTTTTAAATTGAACTCGTACACTACATGATTATTTGATTATACATTATTTAGGCCTGTACGACCACCTTGTTAAGCAAAAAGAAAGAAAGCTATGAATAGGTTGATTTGATTATCCATATATCCAGTGTAGTAATAAAAAGACAAAAAAAGTAAAAACTAAGAGTTAGGCAATTTCTATGCATGAAGTGTTTTAGTGGTGGTTCTAGATAGCTTATTTCTTAGATTAGTGTTATAAAGTATACTGTAGGGTCATTTACACCTGTTTATTATTGTAATAAACACCAACATCATGCAATTCACGTATTCTAAAAATCTAAAATCGCGAAAAGGCAAAGATTGATAAATACATTGATATTAAGATTTTAGGACATTATACCGTGAACTCCAACCACTATTAATATCTATCGATGTTTGCAATATACTTCACCATTAAGTTGTATATTAATATAACTGTATAAAACCTTAGTACGTGTATTAGGGAAAATATGCATTCACACTTCCATTAACTAATGCACATGGTGCCAACAATTATCCCTACTCCCCCACACCTTTTCCTTCACCACGTCATGAGTTGTTTAACATCAAACAAGATTACGTGTTCACGCATATATTCCTAACAACAATAAATTCACAAGTATATGAGACAAACACCAATCCCGCTCAAACTCAATTCATTATTTCAAATCGTTTAAATTGTTCGTAAAAAGTTGTGTTCATGTCCACCCCTAATTGACTAATCATGCGTTCCGGACTTCCGGTACTCGGTGTTAAATGTGTCACAAGTGACAGTCCTCTTCCCTCCAACTCGTCCTTTCTTTCTTTCCAATTTTTTGAACTTCCCCCAAAAATTCACCCAAAAAAAGAACATAACTCTCTCTCTCTCCATTTCCATTTCTATTTCGTACTTCACCTTAAAATTTTCACTCAAAACCCTAGACAAACCCCTCTTCTTCACCATTTTTCTTCAGGTAAAATCAATTATCTTCTGCTTCATTTCGTTGTTTTATCTTCTTGCATGTTCTCTATTTATGCTAATTAGATTGCAAATTGCAAATTTCGATTTTCAGTTTTTTGTATTTGCAATTTTTTGTTATTGTTTTTCGATTTTATTGGCTACATTGATTATGATCTTACAGTTTTGTGGTTAATTTGTTGTTAATTACGCCTACATTTTGATGTTTAGTTTGTAATTTCTGTTTGTTTTAGGTTTAATCATGGATTTTTATCGATTTTATGGAGTTTTTTTGCTTTAAAATGTGGTTTTTAATTTGGAATTTTGGTTACTTTGAAAGAAAATTTGAGGCTGTTATGCTTCAAATTCTGGAAAGTTGGTTTAATTGTTTGTGCTTTTAACTTTTTGTTTAATAGTTCAAATTTATTGCATGCTTTCAAAATTGTATCAACTAGTTGATTTGAGCGAATACAAGTAGGCAAAATAGGTGTCTGAATAAGTAGAACGAGCGAAAGTATGTTTCTATTCATAAGTAGTTGAGAGTGGTGTCTTCGATTTATTGCCAACTTTCATTGGAAGAGATTCTCTGATTGAATTACTCATTTATTAGGTTTCACAAAAGATTATGTTAGGCAATTGAAGGAAATTGACATCTTTAGTGGGTCATAGTTTTCTGCAACTCGTTATTATGAGTAGTGTGTTGGCCTGTTGGGAATTAGAGAGTGCTAGCCGTTAACAATTTAAGAACAATAAGCAAGAAAACCAATGTCGAATACATTAATTGTGTGAAACAAAAACGGAGAATACTTGGGTGGCCGTTTCAGAAACGACCACCAAAGTTCTATTAATCAAATACACAATTATATTTTATCTTTTTGAGTCAAAGTAATAATTATAGGGGTATTTAAAAACATTATATTATTTTTCAAAATATAAATTATAGCAAATAAAATTTTTTATATTTTTTTTCATAATAATTTCATAATATGGTTGTAAAAATAGATAATAATTAGAAATAATTTTTTAAAAATATAAAAAAATCATGAAAGCGTTTTTTTATTATCTATAATGATTGCAAAAGGAATTAATATTACTATATAAGCTCCATTATTAATATAATTAGATATATAACATATATAAGTTTTGGTGGCCGTTTCTCAAACGACCACTGAAGAATTTTCAGATACAGAGAGAGAAAATAATGGAAACCTTAGCTTTGGGAAAAATACTTTGACAAGCACTATGGATTTTTTTGGAATATGGATTAACTAGCAATGGAGAATAAATGGTAATTTTCAAGCCTTTAATTTAGTGGAGTGATTTCTAAAACTCTCTCTCGCTCTAGAAACTGTAGAATGTGTTTGAGCATGTATTCGTGTGAATGATAACTATGCCAAAACTAGCTACATGGAGTATCTATACCAAGTAATAACAAGCATAAATGTGAATTTGAGATTGCGATGTGTATTATTGGAACTCATTAGATCACTTACGCCATGGAAATACAAGTTGCGACATACATGTTATTATGGTTCTTTGTGCACATTAATCAATCAAAGCCCTAGTCCCATATTTGGAGTCGACTATCAATCAATCATAGCCTTAATCCCAAATATTGGGGTCGGCTAAATGAACCAAAATTAATCATAACATATAGTCATCTACATAAATTTTCCTCCTCCATCCCCTGCGATGGAGAACCTCATTCTCTTGTAAATCTAAAAGCTTCATATCCTTACTAACCCCTTCCCACCAAGACATTTTCGGCCTCCTCCTACCTCGTTTGAGCTCTCCATGATCCCACCCTTCCATTCGTCGCACCGGGGCACCCTTAGGTCTTCGTCTCACATGTCCGAACCAACGTAAGCGATTTTCCCTTAATTTGCTTGCTATGTATGTGACTCCAACTTTTCGGCGTATTGCTTCATTTCTGATTCTATCCCTTAGAGTGTTCCCGCACATCCATCTCATCATCCACATCTCCGTGACTCCTTTTTTTGAATGTGCTTCTTCTTGTAAGCCCAACATTTTGTATCGTAGAGCAACACTGGTCTTATGACAGCATGAGCCAAAATTGATCATTCCATATGGTCATCCACATAATTTTTCCTCCTCCATCATATCTTTTTAACACCTTCCAACCAATTCTTTTTGTGTCCCTTACCTCGTTTGAGATTTCCTTGATCCCACTCCTCTACTTTTCGCACCGATGCTCCTTGTGGTCTCCATCTCACATGTCCAAAACAGCTTAGGCGGTTTTCCCTCTCCCTCCTGCGTCTATAATAGACGCTATTTGAGGGTAAACCCCCGGCGCAGATACTCTGCGCTATCTTTGTTTGCTTACAATGTTTGGTTTTCAGTAGCATGGTGGCACCATTTGAATAACTTCATTTTTTTTCCTATCCCTTAGAGTGTTCCCACGCATGCATCTCCGCATCTACATCTCCGTAAGTCATAACCCCTACCTTGTGAATGTGCTACTTCTTTGTACACATGCACTTGGTAAAACAATCACAAAATTCTTTTTTTCTCATCGCAATTGAGCTTGTGATTGTTTCTTGGAAATCTTTTAAGACAATCTTTCACCTCCATCTTGAATTACCTTCTACATGAGTCGCCTCAAAATAATGAGTAGATTGAGAGAAATGTCCATTTGAAGTTACCCTTTTAATTTTTCCTTGCTCCTCCACTTCAATGTCAAAAAAGAAAAAAAGCCATATGCCTCGTTTAATGTTGCGAGCCATCTCTATAGATTTTAACTGGCCATAAAAGGAATGTCACATTATTGATTAACATAATCCATACTTTTTCTTGAACTGTACTCCTTTAGGAGCTACCTTCTTGCCCTTCTGTTTTATCAAAAACATGTTATGGCTAATAAATTGGCATCGGAATTGTTGTTATCTAATTGCTGTTCTTGCTGTTCTTGTATGACCTTGGCTGTTTTCAACAATAACTGCATTTAGAATTTCAGAAGTTCACACAAAAAGAAACAAGAGTTTTCATCCTATAGGAGTTTAGGGTTACTTTCTTTTGAACTTATTAGAGCTGAAGCAAATTGAAATGAAATGTACCGAAATGAAAATGCAAATGCACAAGTCACTAAAATGCAATGTACTGAATATAAGTCCAAAAGAACAGACATTGCTTTGAATGAGAACCGTATCGTTGTTTTTATTGGCTAATTTTCTCCGGTCTTCATCTTTTTTGACATTCATGTTCAATACTTCAATTCTAAAGTATGTGGTGTTTGGATTTTAGTATGACTCAGGGACAGATTTTGGAACCAGATCAGTTGCAACTTTCGCCTCCTTCTGCTGTACCCCCACATGTGAACTTTGATGGGACGGACTCTTTAGAGCATCACATTATGTGCAGACCAGGTTTTGGGAGCATTGGTCGTCGCATATCTGTGCTCGTTAACCATTTAAAAGTTTCAGTTGAATCTTTAGATGGAGCCTTTTATCAATATGCTGTAATATGCTGCTTAAACTCTACTATCTCATCAGAAAGTTTGATATGCTACGAAATGTTATAGCCTTGCCTGGTCTTTGCAGGTTAAGATTACTGCTGAGGATATGTCAATCCGAAGCAATTCTTCGCGAAGAAAAATCATTGATAAGCTATTCTTGATCTACTCATCTAGATTAGATGAGAGAAGATTTGCATTCGATGGAAAGGACAATATTTATACTATTGGTCCTCTGCCTCAAGAATTTTTTGAGTTTACTATAATGTATGAAGAGTCAATCGGACTGAGGTAACTTCTTGTTTCTTTGGTGTCATCCAGAAGTATGATTTCGAGAAAATAGGCCCTAATATTAATGTTTGCTCATATGGTAGTGCTGGTAACCCTGATGAGCCTACAAAGAAATCTAAGCATTCTTTGGCACAAAGGCTTTTTAAAGTGGAGCTTAACTATTGTTGCACGATTCCCTTGCAACCAACTGCTCTGATTTCTGATGGACAAAGCATAGATGAAATTCAGGACGTGTTAAGGGTACTTAATATCATATTAAGGCAGCGGGCCATCAATAAGTACACCTTTTTTTCTATTCCTTTTGTGTTTTTTTGGTATTGTGCGATTAGCTTTTCTTTCATTCTTTACTTTTGGTTGTTATATGCAGGGGATGCCTTTTGATTAGACAGTCATTCTTTGAGGATGACTCCAGGAACTTCTTTGAGGTTGATGGAGGTTTTATGGGATTACGTGGACTTGATTCTAGTTTTCACATGACAAGAGCAGGGTTGTCACTAAATTTGGGTACTGAAGTTTTGTTTATCGTAGCAATAATTCATTTGTTTCAGCTATTATGTTTGTGTCTGTAACTGACATTTTTTTGTTGTTCTATGCAGATGTCGCCATGACACTTGTTCTGAAACCTGGGTCTGTCCTTGATTTTCTACTGGCTAACCAAAATGTGCGAGAGGCACGCTATATTGATTGGGTTAAGGTAACTGTGCATGACATTCTCTGACATAGCGATTCATCCTGGATTTTGTGGTTTTTCCATTTTAGTGTTATTGTGGATTTATGCAGGCCAACAGAATGTTAAAGAGCCTCAGAATCACAACAAGCCATACTAATAGGGTATATAAAATAATAGGCTTGAGTGAAAGGCCTTGCTTCCAGCAAAGGTAAATCCATACTTTTATGGTAGACTTGTTTCTATGCATTTGTCTTGCATTGCAAGTTTGCAAATTCTAAAATTCCTTTATTTTGATTTGCAAGTTTTCCCTTCAAGTTAAAAGAAGACAATGATGCCAATGAAGAGCAATTTCAGCAGATCACAGTGTTGGAATATTTTATGAAACATCGTGGTGTGGTGCTTACTTATTCGAAATACATGCCTTGTCTTGATGTTGGCAAGCCAAATCAACCAATCTATCTACCTATTGAGGTGTGAAAGTTGGTTTTCCCAAACTAGCTCTTTCCTTGAACCTTTTTCTTAATCGTGCTAAGTTATTACCGACAACGGAGACAATTTACTTTTTTGTTTTAATCTAATTATTTTTGGCTTTTCAGTTATGCTCACTGATCTCACTTCAACGGTATAAAAGATTGTTGTCTCCAACTCAGCAAATCAATTTGTTAGAAAAAACCAGGCAAAAGCCTCTTGACCGAATGAAAGCTCTGACAGATGTAAGTTTCTTTTAGCTTGACTGCAGTAGCATGCCTTTTCTTGTTTGTAACTAATTTTCACTTAGATTGCAGGCAATTAAGAACAATCAGTATGAAAATGACCATTTGCTGGTTGCTTGCGGCATTTCTGTTGAGAAGCAGTTTATGAAGATTGCTGGCCGTGTTCTTGAACCACCCAAGGTACTTAAGTTTCATTACTAAGGGCATGTGTAGGCATTTTGATTTTGTAAACATCATTGGTGGCATCTTAATCATCACTTTTCTGTTCACGATGCAGCTAAAGGTTGGCAAAGGCCAAGATTGCACGCCTAATGATGGTCGATGGACATTTAAGAACAAAGTAGAGCCTGGATAATTGATGTGTATGGTGTAATTTTTGTCAATTTTAGGTAGGATGGTTCATAATTAATGCTATAAGTTGCAACTTTACAGCAATTCCTGGAGCCTTTTAATATCAATTGCTGGGCCATTGTCAACTTTTCTGCTAGCTGTGATACAAGCTATCTTTCTCGAGAACTTATTAATTGTGGAAGGAGCAAGGGCATGGTAAGTCCAATTTTTTTGTAATATACAATTGTTGATTCTATAAAGTTGGTTGTGACTTTCTCTTCCCTGATTTCACAATCACATCAGGATATTGAACGACCATATGCTTTAATTGAAGAACACCAGCAAATGAAAAAAGCTAGTCCTTTGGCAAGAGTTGATGCAATGTTTGAAAAGTTGCAAGACAAACTGCCAGATAAACCGGAATTCATTTTGTGTGTATTGCCTGAACGTAAAGTTTCTGACTTATATGGTATGCAGTTGGTTTTGGTTAATTTCTTGTTGTATTATGTGTTTATACTCTTACTTATGTCATACTGATCTTGTATTTCAATGCCTTGAGTCTTTCACACTATTTGTTATATGTAGGACCTTGGAAGATGAGAAGTTTGTGTACCTTTGGGCTTATAACACAATGTGTTTGTCCTGTGAAAATAACTGATCGGTATCTGACAAATGTACTTATTAAAATTAATTCTAAGGTGAGTCTTGCATGAAATCGTGGGCCAATTTTTTATTTTATTTTTACGAACACATCTCACTTATTTTTGTTGTCATTTTTATAGCTTGGAGGTACAAATTCTTTATTGGCAATGGAGCAGCCCTGTTCTGTTCCCCTTGTGAAGAATGTTCCAACTATGATTGTTGGAATGGATGTCTCTCATGGCCCACCTGGTGGATCATATCTTCCTTCCATTGCTGCGGTATGTTTTTTTGTTATTGCTGCAGATTTGAAATCGTGAGCATCCTAAATTCCTAATTCTTCACTTTCCCCATAATCAAATTCGCATTTTTAATATTTTTAGCTAATTTTCTCTCCAGTATATTCTATCCTAGTCTCTTTGTTCCTCAATGTTCACCCCATAAAGAAACTTGACACTGTATGTAATCAAGAGAAACATTTTCAGTTGTTTACAATAACTGAGAAATGATAGAATTATGTGGGATTTTGTTTGATTCACTTTAGTGAGTACCTATGTTACCCACACACAGATTAAGTGTCTACTCGGATACAGGTGTCCTAGTGTTGTACTCGATCATTTTATAGAAAAAAGTGAAGTTCATAGTCAAAACTTTAAAATGGAGTATCCGGATGGAGTTTGTGTTCGATATGATACGATACGACAATCAATTTTTGAAGTAAAGGAGGGTGTCGGGGTAACATAGGTGACTACTATAAAGTGTTTTAGTTGAAATTTAATTCATGGGGAGTCTAATATTGTAGGAAGTAAAAAGTAAACCCTAAAGAGGTCCTTCTAGTTGACATGAATATAGACTTCCAAGGTAGTTCTACTTCCCACAATATGAGGGTAGTTGCTTTCCTTGTCCATTTAGTTGAGTAAAACTTAACTTGGGAATTCCTATATCCTATTCTCAACCAAACAATATTATTCAATTCTTAGTAGGTGAAAATGTGTGAGAATTGCTTGTAGTCGGGAAGTGCAACTAAGAGACCTCTAATTATTTCATAATTTATTATAATTTTAATAATACTTAATTTAAAGTTGTTTTTAAGTGTAGAATTTGGATAGGAAATTCTGCCAAAACATGGGATATACATATTGGAATTGAGGGACTTGAGAGAATACCAAGAATGGAGATGCTAATCATGATAATAATTTGTCCTCATTGCACACCTTTTGGCAAATGATAGGTTGTTGGTTCCATGTCTTGGCCACTTATATCAAGGTACAGAGCAGCTGTAAGAGCTCAATCTCCAAGGGCTGAGATAATAGATTCATTGTTCCAACCGCAAGAAAATGGGGAGGACACTGGTATCATGAGGTAATACTGTCACGATTTAACATCGTATACACATACCTTCTGAGTAATGTTCATGATGAAATGATTCTATGGGATATTATTTGGAGAGTCATTTTAGCAGTGTGTGGTGAAGTTCATTTTGTATTGCTGAAGATCTCACCTATTTTGTTTCAGGGAGCTGCTAAGCGAATTCTTTGTGACCAGCGAGAGCCAAATACCCAAGCAGATTATTGTATTCAGGTACTGGTACTTGGTTCATTTTTTAATTTGTTTGTTCAAACTTAAATGTGGTTTTAAAAATTAAAACCTGGAGATATTCTTGTTTGTTCGACCCACGCTAATGCATAATGCATTAAAGCACCTCATGTGTGTTCTTAGTCTTTGAAGTTGTCTGTTTGGTAAAAATATTTAGCAGACATGATTTTTGGTTGGATACTTTTTCATTTCTGCTGTTTTCTTCAAAAGCCTGACAACCATAGTTTTAATGTACCTGGTGATATATTCAATCATAATTCATCTAAGTTTTATCGAAAATATGAAATCCTTGAACTGTTTATGGTTGGATGACAATTTTGTTTGTTAAGCGTGTACTAATTTTCTATTTACTTTTATAACTTCAACAGGGATGGAGTAAGTGATTCACAATTCAGTCAGGTCCTCGACATTGAGCTGGGGCAGATTAAACAGGTTCCGTGGCAATTTTGCATTAGATAGAATGTGTTTGGTTTAGTATGTTAAAACTTACTTCGTTTTTGTGTACCTTGTAATCATACACGTAGTAATTGTTTTTCGAGTTGTCGCAAAAAGTTATTTTTCACACTTCAGTAAAAACATTCTCAAAAGCTCAAATAATATCTTTTTAACTTTATTCCATTCACTCTTTTTTTTCCCCACTTTTCTCCATCCACTTTCAAGTCTAATTTTTTGACTCGTAATGCTGTTGAATCCTTTGCCGAAATCACAACTGAATACAAAGTAGGGATGAATGTTGCTGTTAAGCATTTGCATGGGGAACTGAAGCTCATGAACTTTTAGTATTATTTTGTGATAGTATACATAAAGTATTTTCCGCTTGAAAGGAGGTTTGTAGTCTAGTTAGTGTAAATGGAGGGCCTCTGAAGTCTAAAGTGCTTTCACCTATATCATTATGACCATTGAGGGGTTTCCCAAAAAGATTTGGTTTTTCTTGCATAGTTACTTTCCGATTAAGCATATGGGCCTTTAAAGTGCTACTCGCTTGAATACTGTGATTATCGAGGGGTTAGATGAAAAAAATTATTCTTTTCTTTCATAATCACATCCTGATTAGGAATATGGCACATCGATTACCGCATTATATTTTCATTAGTATTTAGTAGCAGTCAGTTAGCCACCTCTAAGAATAAAGAATGAGAAGTAATGGCTCGTTTGGTTCAAAAACCTGGAATGGCGTGGTATGAGAATAAAAGGACCCAAGGGTATAGCTTGATAATCCATCTCATTTTCAAAGTTGTTTGGTTCAGTCAAAAGTGTGGATTTTGATATTAATCATATTAGAAATGAGAAGGGTACAAAATCTCAAATTTTAGGGTGGTGGTGATTTATAGGGAAATGAGAAACCATTGGCTATGACACTACATACCCAAATGACCCCAGCCAAACAGCTTTCTCATCATAAATAGTATCATGTATTCACATTTATTCCATTTTACTATAAAAGCTTCAACCAAACATCCCAAACTTCTGTGCTGTAGTAAGTTTCAAATTCATCAAAGCTTGAAGGTGAGTGGAATCTTGATGGCTCATGGTTTTCTTGGTGAGTGATGTCTATCAATAACTTTAGAGGTGGGGCTCCATTCTACAGCATTGTCTGATGAGGAAACAGAGTCTTGGAATGTTGTGGACTTCTTTGTTATCAGCCTTGCAAGAGTGGAAGATCAAGAATTAATATCAAGTGGGTTCAAAAGGTGGGGCTCCGTTCTACAGCATTGTCTGATGAGGAAACAGAGTCCTGAAATGTTGTGGACTTCTTTGGTATCAGCCTTGCAAGAGTGGAAGATCAAGAATTAATATCAAGTGGGGTCAAAATGTTTTTCAGTAAATTTTAATGTGGTCAATTTCTTAATTTTGTAAGAGAAAATTATCCATTTCAATATTCAAGTGGGATCAAAGGAGCCCACTTGCCAAAGGGTGGATCTGCCCCTGTGAAGTTTTCAGCTTATAGGAGGGAGTTTCCTTAGAGGGGCTTAGTTAAGTATGCACTGGAGCATAATCTGAGTTTATTTGATTGCTAGGCCAGCTTGCATTATGGTCTTACTGGAACCAACCTAGGAGGCTTTGTCTTGAGAGAATTATCTTGTGTGTTAGGGTACAATATGATCCACTTATTCTACGATGCTATAACTGCTATTACAGTTAGATTCTATTTCTTCTGCTGAATATTCTGAATGTTGTATATCGTAATGGGACTCAAATTGACACCTCCATAGTAGACCTTACTCTTTGATTACCTTTATTTGTTTTTAATCCCATAGAGTTGATAGCTGGACTAACCTAGGAATTGGAACAGTCTATTTTCAAAGCTATATTACTAAACTTCAGCCCTGCAATTTGGACTTGATATTACCACTTCATACCTAATCTTCCTAAAGAGAGTCTATGGGTCCTTAAACTGCTGTCAGAACTAGCCTTTTTTCTGTTAGATTTGGTTGTCTCAAACTTACAGAGTATAAACTTCAGGCATCTTTTTTAGAGACTTTGTACTTATTGCTATAAGTTGGTGAAGCTCTTTGGGTAGTTGCATGATCTGAAGAAGTGAATTGTTATGTTTATAATTAAGGTATATTCAAAGGGATAATTCACAAATTAAATCCGTCCTTTCACCATTTGTCTAAATTTGTACTCGCATTTAGTTTATTCAAATTTGGGCTGTTTTACCCATGAGACCATGACCTGTTAAATAGGTTACTTTCACCTTCTCTGTCCTCCCTCCCCATTCACTTTAATCTTCTTCAAATAACCATCATCATTCATTAAAATTTCAACACCACCCCACTTTCAAAGGCCCAGCAATAATCCACCTCACTTTGGATTTCCTCTACCTCACTTCTTCATTAATAATAATTATTTCTTCAAGCTTTTTACTTTATTTCCAAAACACCATCTTTTCTATTCTTTTAAGCTTCAGCTCACTTCCAACTATCTACTGTTAACTGTTTTCTTCAAAGTAAGTTTCTGGTTATGAGAATTATTCTTGTTTTCTGGGGTTATTTACTTATTTCGATGCCAAAGTTGTGAGATTTGTTGCCTCTGTTGAATTGTTTTGCTACAATTGGCCATTTTTAGTTGTCAGCTTGTGAATTTGGACAGATAATTTGACTCAATAAGATCAAAAATTGGGTTTGGGGTTGGTAACTACTGGTTCGAATTGTTGTGTAAGTGGGTCGATTTGGTGGTTTAGGTGGTGGATGGTTCAAATTCGTGGTAGGTGGTGGTGGTTAGAGTTGTGGGTTCGAATGCGGATAGGTGGACCGAATCTTATCCCACCAAATCCTCCTGCTTCCTCCTCCGACTCTCCTTTACTCTGACTTGGCTTAAATCCTTTAGCTTCTTATATTGGGATCCATTGCTCAACCTACCAACAATCCCTTTTTAGTCTCATCTATCCGAACAATATCATCCGTAACCAACCACCACTTTTCCTCATCTTGGACAAATCATGTTTATCTCATTTAAAACTGCTACAAAGAGCAAGACTCACAACAAACCCTCTAACTACTTGCTTATAATTAGTCGTTGCAACTTTTCTAGGATGTCTCAATTAGTTGCAACATTTTAACTTTAGCAATCCTCTTAGGCTTTTAGCTACTTTTTTACCTAATGTTTGGTTCCACTTCAACCAACTATAGAAACAACATCAAAGCCTTAGTCCCTAACAATTTGGGGTCGGCTTGGCAAGAAACATTTGCAAAACTTATTCTCATGCTTCCATGTTTATTGCCAAATTCTTCTCAACCCCCCGTAACTTCATGTTGCCATTTGCCACTAACTTCCCTCTCCCATGTTTGCTTAGATGTTCCTCTTCCTCTCCTTTGTCCATCCACTTGCCACCCCTTCCTTATTGGTGCATTGTTCGGTCTCTGTCTTATATACTCAAACAATGTTCCCTCATTTTATCTTTTCACTAATGCAACCCCTACTATCTTGTAAGTTGTAACCTCATTTGTTCCACAGCTACTGTAGCATGTAGCATACGCACCTCTGCAGCTCTGCTACATTCATCTATGAAGGTAACTATTTTTCACAGTCCGACATTTGGTCCATACAGTAGTGCAATCCCAAAAGAAAATCCTTTCAAATTTCAGCCAGCTTGATTTGATCATGTAAGATTGTGGGCAACATCCATGTCCAACTCACCATCTTTTTGTATAATACTCCGCTTCCATTGCCACTCCCAAGCCTGGATAAAGGAGGGGGGTTGTGATAGGTCAGTGACAGCCCACGTAAAACTTAGTCACATCTTATGACATGAACCAAAATGTGACCTGGTTAAGGATATGTATCGGGTTGTGTCCACAAATGTTAGGACTTGTGGTGGGTTGACTAGAGACTTACCTAAAAAAATTGGGTTGCATCAAGGGTCGGCGTTAAGTCCTTTTCTTTTCGTAGTGGTTATGGATGAAGTAACAAGGTCAATCCAAGATGAAGTACCATGGTGCATGTTGTTTGCGGACGATATTGTATTAGTGGATGAAACTAAAGAGGGGGTTAATGCCAAAATAGAGCAATGGAGAAAAAGGTTGGAGTCTAGAGGGTTTATGCTAAGTCGGAGTAAGACGGAATATATGGAATGCTGTTTTGGGACTCAGAGGGGGATAAGTGATGCGGGTCTGAGGTTGGACGGAAAAGTTCTAGATATGCGGGAATGTTTTAAATATCTCGGATCATTTATCCAAAGAAATGGTGATATTGATTGAGATGTAACACATAGGATTAAATCTAGGTGGCTTAAATGGAGAGCAGCCATGGGAATATTATGTGACAAAAACATTCCGTTAAAGTTGAAGGGGAAATTCTACAGGAGTGCCATAAGTGTTGTTCTACGGTTCAGAATGTTGGGTTTACAAGAAGGAGCACATTCAAAAAGTAGGAGTTACGGAGATGCGGATGTTGAGATGGATGTGCGGGAACACTCTAAGGGATAGAATCAGGAATGAAGTCATACGTCGAAAAGTTGGTGTCGCAGACATTGCAAGCAAATTAAGGGAAGATCGCTTGCGTTGGTTTGGACATGTGAGACGTAGACTTGAGGGAGCCCCGGTGCGACGAGTGGAAGGGTGGGATCATGGAGGTTTCAAACAAGGTAAGGGGAGACGGAAAATGACTTGGTGGGAAGGGTTAGAAAGGATATGAAGCTTTTGAATTTACAAGAAAATGAGGTCCTTGATCGCAAGGGGTGGAAGAGGAAAATTTATTTGGATGACCACATGGAATGATTTTTTTTTTGTTCATGTAACCGACCCCAATTTTTGGGATTAAGGCTCTGTTTTATTGATTGATTGTTTGTTTTAATTGAATTGTGTAAAAGCAAATGGGGAAAACAAGAAGCTTCAATGTGGTTTAATAATTTTTGCTTTTTAATATTATGATTTTATCACTTCAGGCTTATCTAGGTTCTGGAGAGGCCGAACTTCCAAAGTTCACAGTAATTGTTGTACAAAAGAGGCACCATACTCGACTGTTTGAAGTGGGGGCTGCTGGAAATGTTCCACCTGGTTTGATGAGCTTCACTTCCTTTTTTTATTGATTGTTGTGTAATTGTAACTGGTTTGCTACTGTGCTATTTTTATCACAATGGTTTTCGATCTCCTTCCACAGGGACAGTTGTGGACACTGAAGTTGTGCATCCAAGGAACTACGATTTCTACATGTGTGCTCATGGGGGGATGATTGTAAGCCCTCACTTTTCTCTGTAGTCCTGTCTTTTTATGATTTCTACATGCGTGTAGTGCAGTGCAGTGCAGTGTGCACACACGAATGAGAATTGGTTTCTCTCTAAACTTGTGAAATTTGTTTGTGAATATGCGGTTATGTCTTCTGGTGCTTTGTTTTCTTTTCCTCCATGTGATATGTTGAAAGTTATGTACTCTTGTTTTACGTCTAGGGTACATTGCGGCCCGTGCACTGTCATGTCTTGCTTGATGAGATTGGCTTCTCGCCCGACGAACTTCAGAATCTTATTCATGCTTTATCTTATGTGTGAGTTACTGAATACTGATATTGCCTCATTTCGCAAACTTTCTACCTCAATAAGCTTCATCTAAGGTGCCGTTTTGTTGTAATTCAGGAACCAAAGGAGCACTCATGCTACCTCAGTAGGTAAGTTTGCGTTTATCTGGGTTTTCTGTAGCCATTATCCGTTTATGGACATGAAATCGTGGGTTGTTTCTTAAATGTTTTTGTGGTTTATTTGGTCACTTTGCAGTCGCACCCATCTCTTATGCCCATCATGCTGCGCGACAAGTAGGACAGTTTGTCAAAACTAATGAATCTGTTGAGAATAGTTCTGAGAACAATGGTGTCACATCCGCAGGAGCTACCCCTATCCCAGAGCTCCCCAGTTTGCATGAAAATGTCAAAGATACCATGTTTTTCTGCTAAATTGGTCATGGTATTCTTTAATTTTACAAGGCAGACAACATTTGTATCTTGTGTATATATTCGTGTGCGCAGGCTCTCTGTAGCCTTGTTCTGGTGGGGTCTGACAATGAAGTGTGGTCATGTAAATTTATGGTTTCGAATTCGACCACATTGTACAAATGGGTCGTGGGAAAATATCTTTGTTTGTCGGGGGGTTTTCGGAAATTTCGGAGACTGCTGTGAGCAGAAAATTTTGCTCTGGGCTGCTGGACCTCTCTTTGTTAATCTGTTTTTCCTTTGTTTTTTGTTTTTTCTTTTGTTTTGTTTTTTGTTAGAAGTAGACGTTGAATGTTGCAACATTGAAAAAATGCATATCCCTCTTTCATCTCCAACTTGTCTAATTCCAAGCTTCTTGCATGCTTTGAAACTTTGGTGAGGGCCTGAGGGGTGACTTCCTAAAGAAACTTGCCAGTACGGAGTAGTAATCTTCTTTAGGTTGCGTTCTAGAGGGGGAGTGTGACCGTTTGTTACCTTTTCCATACGAGAATTATCAGTTTAGACATTTACATAAATAGACTCTAGGAGAACTTGACTCAAATTAGCTACCATGAAAATGTAATTATTCAAGTTCAAATCAAAAGAAAATATTAATTTGAACATGCTAGAGTAAGAGCACAATGCATTCAATGCTGATTTTGACCGAGTTAAAATGGTGCTGAAATAATGTATTCATGGTAACCCAAATATTCCACCTTCATAAACTGCAATCTAATTTGCGTAAGTGTGAATTGTGAAGCAATCTATAGAACCAACATTCTACTTCTACCTCGAGTTAGTTGTGATAAACCATTATTTTATAACTCACAAACTATTATTTTTGTTTCAATAAGTTTGTAGCGGGGGTAGTAAGTAGTACATAGTTTTTTTAATAAGACGATGGAAAATAAACTAAATTAGGTAGCCCTTTTAAGTAGAATACTTGGTATTATTGGTGCAGCAAGTAGATCTTTCTATTACTATAAAGTTTCTACTCTATAAATGGTACAACATGTATGAAAAGAGCAAGTCTTTCCATGAGTTATATTTGGTATTGTACATAGTACAAAGATGAATTCTTGGTATTATTGTCCTTCCCTTAAATTAGTTGTGTAAAATTTTAGGTTTTGTTGATACTACTATAGAGGGTAATAAGTAAGTATCACATACGAGATACAACTTTATACGGAGTATATCATTATCTTATACTCCATACAAAGGTATTTATGATTACATTGTATGAAGTACAACTTATGATTATGAAGAGTAAATCATGATTTTTATTTTTGGGAGGATTGAAAAAGCCATATAAAAAAAGTCATTTATAAAAAATGGAACTTATAAGTTATAATAGATATAAATGTGAGTATCAAACTATCAAATAATTAGATGAAAACACATTTTTATTAAAGTTAAATTTATACCAAAAATTATGGTCTAAGCCTACCTAGTATATATAGTGTAACGAAGTAATAATTAAATTAAATAATGCAAAAAAATGATAATAATTGAAAAATTTATAAAAGTTGATATAAAATCATTTTAGTCAAATGGTCCGTTTATGAGTTTTGGCACCTATATAGATAAACTTTCGAAGTTGGCTCAAATTAGGTACCATGGTAAGTATGGAAGTCCAATTCAATTCAAAAGGCTAATAATTTGACCACAATTGTGTAAAGAACTAAAGATTAGAGTAAAGCAGTTGAGCACACGACGAATTGAATGCTGATTTTGACCGTGTTATTAAAGGTGTTCAATTTTTTGGAAACTACTTTGAACCTCTACCTTTTCTGTTTCGTTATTCTGTCAAAATTAAACTTGCTCTTCTAGTTGACTGTCTTTGACCATAATACCCTTCCAAATGAGTAGTTTTTACTACAGCCTTTCATAGTTTCATTTACAATACAACTACAATGATAGTGAGGAATAACAATTGCTTAGAGTTTTTTTTCCCGGTTCCATGAGATCCTGAAATTGATTTTCATCCTCACACTTATAATTTCCTAATATCAAAAAAACAATAAAAAAATAAAAAGGTGTTAAAAATTTATAATGACTTTGTTGTATTACAATCTTACAACATTATAATTTATAAAAGTTATGAAGTAATCTATTTTGTATCTTTAATGAGCCGCGATACGGTAATGAGAATCAATTACAAGATCATCTATAATTAAGAGAGGAAAGTAGTTCGAATCAACTAACCCATCCCTTATTCACACCACTGCTGAAATTATTGCTCATTGTAAACTTGTAAAAGCTTTATTTTTTCCATTAGGATTATTACATAAGATTTAAGACCATGGTTGAGAGCTAGGTGTTAGAATGTAAATTATATGTCGATATCATCTTATATAATAAGGGCCTGTTTACTTCAGCTTAAAATCCGTTCAGTTCAATTCATCTCTTATCTTATTTTGCTATTCATTAATCCTTCATAAAAAACTTTCAGTTCAGTTCAGTTATTTTCAGCCGAAGTAAACAGACCCTAATTCAAAAGTTTATGTCTAGAATTTCAGCAAAATCCAAATTCTCATTTCTCCTTAATCCAAATTTTTTTTATGTAGATATAAACGTGTTCATATGTGACATTGTTTGATTCGTATTAATTTACTCTATTAGAATATCAACTTTTACAAGTACAAAATTAGAGCTATAAGCGTCATAAGATTTATATTGGCAAACATGTAAAAAATAAAAACGTAAAGAATAAATTAAAAAGGAGAAAATAGAAAGCTGATATATTTTATGAAATGAAGAATTTTCTGAATACATAATTTGGCTATTTTACAAAATAGAAAGCTATTCATATATGGAGAGCAAAAGTTGTTGGAAGTTTTCAAAAAACGCCAATTGGTCCAACCATTCTTCTCATCATGAAGTGGAATAATTAAGACTTAAATGGGTAAATAATTAGCCGCTTAATTGCAAAATTGCAATTTTATAGTACTTCCTTTAAACAAATGGCATCAAATCTTACTCTACAAGGAATACATGAAAAAAAAAAAAAAAAAAAAATCACAGAAAGCAATGCCACCAACAAGACTTCAACACTCCTTTTCCTCTAGATGAGTCATCTAACTTTTAAGGATATTATTGTCTTTTTAAAAAAAAAAAAATTAGGAGTACTAATTAACTATATATATTTGGTACACGAAGAATATTGTAGTTTTGTAACACAATTTTACTTTCTTCCTATGTCCCCTACCTACGCTTGAGTTAAAATAATTAGTTACTATGTTTTGAGTTCATCAAACTTCCTATGTAGTCATGTAATTGTTTGTTTAGTTTGTGGAATCCTTGGGAAGTTAGTTTAGTAAATATTGTTGTGTGAGTTATAAGGATTTCTTTAGACATTTACTAGAGTGTACTCGTGCAACAGTTATCACAATAACGGTAAAAAAAATTATTCTATTTTTTTTGTATGTTGTTATAAAGATAAATTCCAATGAAATTTTCTAATGACTTTACGTGTTTTTGATGTAGACATAATAGTCGTGAATTTAATTATACATACACTGTATTTATTTTCTACTTTTGGCTTAATTAGAAATATCAAAATATATAGGAATATTTGTCCAAGTTTATTTAACTATATTGCAGAGCAAATTAAATGCTTGTTTATCATTCCCCCGTTTTAACAAGATGGTAATATCATGTATTTTGTTATCGACTTTTGGGTATTTTTAAAAGTTTGTTAGATTTGGAATAATTCCTCTCATATAAGGACTCCTTATTAGTCTTTTTACTCGTAGCATTTATTGCTTCATCCGTTCTTTTTTTTGTTTGATACGTTTTGACTTGCACATATATCAATACACTTGTTTAATCTTAAATATCTTTTGTCACATATATGTAAAAATCATAATAACTAGATACTAATAACGAGACGAATCAAACAAGACCCCATGTTACTATGTTACGTTTTATATATTGAAAATAATTTAAAAGATTTTCTCATCTTATAAATAATATTAAGATTCAAAACTTATGAAACAAAAGAAACAAATGGAATATAATAATGTCACGATCAAAACTTACTTTTTTCGTAATTAGTTAAAATAAATAAAAATTCCAGTTTAATTACCATGAACATTAATTAACACTATCAAATCATTTCTTTTCCCAATGAAATTACATACAGTGTATCTTATATAATAACCGTATTAACTAAACTCTTAATATGCGTGTAAGATTTCAATTGTAACGATCTTTTAAAGGTCAAGTATTGAACAAGCCGTATAATTTAATCTTGTTTTGGGACGGTATGAAAAGATAAGCATTTAAGAGATTTGAAAAAGCCAAAAAATAATTTCCTTTTCTAATTAGTACTCGTATCTACAAAGTTTAATTTAAGCGCAATATTATTAATGAAACCACCAATCAAATTAATTAAGGGTACACTACTAAACTCTACACAACACAATTGGAATTTATACAACTATACGTATGATTTTATCCTACCACTATTAGTCCAATATTCAGAAAATATATTCTCAGTTTTGAATTTTCTTTCAACAGTCTTAAGAAAAGTTTGTTAAATTTCCTAACAATCTTCAATTTTTCTTCCATAAAATTTCTTTATATTTTCTCTCACTACTCTTTGTACTATTTATTTTTCTCTCTCATCTTCGATTTTCCCCATTATAATCTTTCTCTCTCATCCCATAAAAAAAAATTTTTACACATTCATCGGATATTTGTCCACTTTCTATTTCTTTCTTTATTTAAATTAGATTTTCTTCCACACTGTACTAATTTTTAATAATTCTTTTTAATTAATTAAAAAGAATTTCCGGGTTTTTGTTGGATTCTTTGATCATCCAATGGAAGATCAAAATCAAAATAATGCACCTACAATTGATCCTCTTGACAAAATCCAAGGTTTAATTAATTTGTTTGTTTTTTGTTTTAATTTGTTCATGATCATAATTTTTATTTTTATTTTATGATCTTATTTGAACTTTCATGATCATAATATTAATTGGGTTTGATGTATTTGTGTAATCTATGTTTGTATCTTGTATCCTTGAAAAAAAAAATATAGATGGGATGCAAAGGATGAAAGTCGAAAGAGAAGATAACAATGAAGTTGAACAAAAGGATGATGAATTGAAATACCCAGATCGTCCAGGGGAACCAGATTGTGTGTATTTCACAAGGAGTGGTAAATGTGGTTATGGTACTAATTGTCGTTTTAATCACCCTTCTAAGGTAATTGTATAGTATTATAAGTTATATAGTTAATTTGTTTCGATGATGATGTTCTAAATTGTTTCTTTTATTGATGGTTAAATTATTCGACTTTTATTAGTTGCAACAAATGGGTATTTTTACGGTTGCCGTTAAAGGTAATTGAATAGTTAACAATACTATATATTGTTTTGATGCAATATAATATATATATATATATATACTACCTCCGTTACATACAGAATTATGTGCAGACACTTAAAATTTGTTACATATAATAAAGTATTACTTATAATTCGTAACGAAGGTAGTATATATTTTTTTTTGGTTGCGGACGATTAAGTAATGATAAAAGGGGAAAGATGTGAATTTTTGATTCTGTTTGGTGTTAGTGTGTGATAAGGATGTGTTTTTGTAATAGTTGGTGACTATTTGATTGGTTTTTGTTTTTGGAGGGTTTATGTGGTAATAATAATTTATTTTTTTTAATGGTAATTTTGCAGCGTGATGAGAATACAGGTGAATTTCCTCAGAGAGAAGGACAACCTAATTGTGGGGTATGGATACTTTTTTCTCATTCTTTCATCGCCACTTTCGTTTATTTTATAATTTATGGTAATTAGTTTTTGTGGGGAAATTTAATTTATATTGGGAATTTGGGATAGTGAATCTTGCTTAGATCGTCGTTTCCACTCTGCTTATATTTTATGGTAGTTAATGTTTGTATAATTGTATGTAGGGAAGTTTGTATTGGGATGAACAAATTACGTAGTGTTTGATCATATGCTGCTTATATTTGATTATTTTACAACTTCTGTGTAGATTTAGAATTTAAGATATAAATGTTGGTCACTTGGGTAGATTTAGATTTAATTTTAATGTTAATCATTTAGCTTGTAACGCACGATAGGAAAGGAAGTTGCCTAGCGTTCAATTGTTCGTTGTTATTGTTTTTTTTCTTTTATGTTTCGGAGTGGTTGGTTGATTGAAATAAAGTTAAACACAGTATTGGATATTGATTAAGCGATGAGAGTCTATATTATTTGACAATTTTAGACTGATTGTTTGAACATTGCAGCATTTTATGAAAACCGGCACATGTAAGTATGGCTCTTCATGTAAATATCATCACCCTCCAGATAGGTGTGATGCTGAACATATTTTGTTAAATACCCTAGATCTACCTATACGTCAGGTTTGTATGTCTATCTATTTATGGATTCATACTCCGTACTTTTTATTCGTGTTGTAATTTTTTTTTTTTAAGTACAATACCGGTTATTTGATTTACAGGGAGAGAAACATTGCCCTTACTATATGCGTACTTACAAATGCAAGTTTGGGCGAGCATGCAAATTTGATCATCCAGAGCCATCAACACTCGAGTCTACTCCACCCTTATCAGGATCTTCTGCTATGGGGACTGCGGGACCTGCATTGACTTCAAATGGCGTTACTTATGTTGGCGCAATTCCAAATTTGTCATTGCCAAACTCATCATGTGTAGCATCTGTTCCTAGTCCACAAACGTATATGCCGTTCTTCCCTTATACACATAGTCCTTTTATTGCTCAAGGCTGGAATAACTACATGGTATGAAATTTTTAAATTTTCTTTGACACTTGTTACTGAATGCATTTGGAGTTTTGACGACTTTATTTTCCCAACCAACTGGACATATTAATACATTATACCACATCTATTAACATTCCATTACACTTTATTATCATTTGACTTATTTGCATGCTTCAGACTTTAGATATGTATCTGCCTGTATTCAATTTCCCTATGAATCGAGTAATTTATTATTTTATTTTATTTTTGGCTTTTAGATGTTTAAAGTCAATCACTATAATTTAACTTGTTTATCGTTTGACTTCTTTCTCTAACCCAAGAAATGGGAGTCAATTCTTTATTTTCACCTTGTTGCTCGAGCTAAAATATGATGTCATATGTTTTATAAGTTGAGACTGCAGTATTCGGACACTAATTAGAAGTATTGCTTTTGTTTGTTTACTCCTATACAGGTTTTGTTTGGCAAATGCTTTACCAATGTAGTTTAGTTCTTGACCTAGCTGTGGGCTACCTTATGAGTTCTGAGAGGAATTTAAATTTATTTGCTCTTTGTCATCGTTGGTTGTTTGTGGGCCTAAGAATGTCTGACTGCTGCTTAGTTTAATTTATGTGTTCTTTCTTCTCTTTTCTTTTCAGATTTGTTTTCAAGTGCTCCAGAGAAGTTTAATTTCGTTCAATTTTTTTTTAGAGTATCAAACAAATGATTCTATGCTGTATGATCTTTTATGTTTATGGCGAGAAAATTGTGTTTATGCAAGCCTTTTTAATTGACTGGTTTTACATTGAAACAAGTTGTTGAAGTTCAATAGGCTATGTTGATTGTATCAATGGTTTTATTCGAAGGATTTTAGACTAAGTTGATTGTACTTGGGTATCTTCAATTGTTACACTTGTGTGCTTTATATGTGCATGAATTCTTATATTGCTTATCTTTTGCGTGGTTTCATATGTTGATCAGGGAAACTTGAACTCTATACCTGCCCCTCATATGATGATGCAAAATTTTGTATATAATTCTAACAGTCAAGGACAACCAGTTACTGGTGGACTAGGCGGCTGGTCTACTCAGGCCGTTTCTTTTCTTCCTCAGAGGACTGATCAGCCAGAATGCAGGCATTTCATGAACACTGGGAGCTGTAAATATGGCTTGAGTTGCAAATATCATCATCCTAAAGAAAGGATTGCTAATAATGTAGGTCCCCATGGGCTTCCGTTTAGACCGGTAAATTTTCAAAATTCTCTTACACAAGTAGTTTCAAATTCTACTAGACTTGCATCTTTGAAACTAGTTTGGGCTGACTTAGCTGCTCCCTACACCATACTTGTTTCAAATATAGCTGCAACGATCGTAGTGGAAAGAAAGTACTTCATTACTTATGAGTGCATTACTAATTTACTACTCATACATCTACTATTTGTTTACTCTTGGAAAGAGAAAGGAAGTTACTTGATTTCTCATGTTTGGTTTCAGAAAATACATGGAATTTGGCAGGAAAGAAAGGGAACTTAAAGCCAAACTGTCCCCTCTTATTTTTATGTAACATTGCCTTCGTTTTCCTCCCAATACCGTGGAAAGTTGGATAAAAAAAATTAACATATTGAGGAGGTCGAATGTTATTGTCTTGTTATACTGTTGGTTTCCATTTTCTTCCCATTACTTATCTTTAACGGGCTCTTTACAATCAAGCTTTGTTTATGTTTCCATAGTACCGATATAATCCTCATTCCTAACATTTATAAATTTATTAGAAATATGCTCCATCGAAATTCCTGTCTCCCTGAACCTCTTTTTGCCCACTTTTGTGGTTGCTGTTGTTGACCACATTTGTGCTTGCTACTGCAGGGGCAAGATATATGCTATGACTTCAGCTTACGCGGCGTCTGCCAATACGGTCCTACTTGCAAATATGACCACCCAATGAATCCTGCTAGCTATTCTTATGTTCCCGGTGCAAGGAACACGTTCATTCTTTCTAGCTCCTCTAACTCAACTGAAGTTTCTCAGTCAAAATCATCAAATATAACTAATTGGATTCCGAAACCTGAGACTGCTACTGAGAAGGACCGTGAGATTTCTGTGAAAAAATCTGCTGAAGCTCCATGTAAAGAGGTTCATGATGATCACCCGGATGTTGCTGTTGCTGCTGATACTGCCGCCCCAACTTCTTCTGAACTTTAGGATTGAAGTATTATTATTGCTGCTCCCTACACCATACTTGTTCCCTAATCGTACACAGTGCATACAAAACAAATCATTTTTTTGCTCGCCTTTTTTTTGTTTCAGGCATATAGAATGCTTATCCTGTGGATATGCAGCAGTAGCGGTCTTAGCGTTTTCCGTTACAGAACTGATTCTTGCTGACTGAAATTTGTATGCGTTTCTTGTGCCTGGCTTAACTCTGACGCATCTACGATATTTTCACACTGCAGTCTTATGCAATGCTGCATGTACTGTCTTGAGAATTGAGATGTGTTTTCAATTGAAACGAGATTTTTTGGAGCGAATATGATGCTTATTTGGAAGATTACAAATTTTGGTTCTTTTTACTGGGAGTTTCGCTAGTTTTTTCAAGTTTTGGTTTGTTAGCCAAATTTATTTAGTTAATTTGCAACTATTTTGTGTTGTTAGAAATTTAATTTTGTCAATATTTTTTGTTTTCTTAAATTATATATAGAATTAATATGAAACACTTCAACACTTTAGAAGTGCAAATTGCAATTATGAACTTGGTGTTAGAGCTCATGAAATGATGAAACTATTGTTTATAGCAAATTGCAATTATTAACTTGGTTTTTGAGGCTTAGAGCACGTGAATCTATTGTTAATTGCAAGTGAATCTATTGTTAATTGTAAAGTGCAACCATTCTTACTCCATTAGCTTGGTCTTAGAGCACGTGAGCTTTACCCTAACTTAAGTCTACACTGATGTGGATATGAGTGTTTGTTTGGTTGGAAGTTATTTCGCCGATAATTTTCTATGAATCAAATAAATTACTTCCTCCGCTCCATATTAGTCCTAATGTTATATTTCGGTGCACATTTTAAGAAAAAGATTTGAAAACATAAGCAAGCGAATCTACTAAAATAATTTTTACACCGATAACTTGTAGGTTACCTCTTGCATGTGTAAAAATTATTTTGATTAGTTTGCTTGTTTAAATCCTCAAATCTTTTCCTTAAAATGCGTGTTGAATTGCAACATTGCGACTAATTAAAAGCGGAGGAAGTATTATATTTGGTTGGAGTGATTCTTGGGAAATGTAAACTCTCATATAGCATGAGAAATAACTCATCAAGCCCTCCTTTGAAGAGTGTATAACTACAAAGCATGAAAAATTGTTTGTTAGAAAATACATATTAGTGTGGTATCCTCCAAACAACTTTGCACAACTCTTAGATGATTAGCAAGTTGATAAACACAATCCATCAATGGTAAAAAGTTAATTCTGTAATTCATATTTTCACTTGCATCAGTGCTATCATTATTACATAATCTCATAATATATTCAATTATTATACATATGATATGTTCGCATAATTTCATTTGGATCCCTTTCTAAAAGGCATCGTACTAAATGTGACATGATATGCTATTAATAATAATAATAATAATAAAGTACTTTCTTTTTTATTTTTTTCATGTGGGACTTGGGATGAATAAGTGTGCTACATATATAAAAAACCTTGTTTTCTTTATCGACATTGTTGAGAGAAACAAAGTCGTTTTCAGGGGAGTCCCAAGTAGAAGGAGAAGATGATTAAAATGAGGGGAATAAAGAGATTTCTTACAATAATCAAAAGATTGAGAAAGGAGGAATGATAGATTGTGGGGCAAATAAAGTAATTTTAGTCATCTTACTCATTTGATGTAATTAATCATGTTGGAACTACTCCTTCAATTTCTTTTTAGTTGCTACATTTCGCTTAAAGAACAATCGCAAATTAGTTTCTACATCTGCTTATGTTACAATAATAGCGTTAAATTAATTTTTATCCGAAAAAATGCCGATTTTTTTAAAGTAAGGAAAAACGAGTTTTGACCCAAAACATCAATTTGGACAACTAAACATAAAAGAAATCAATCAATGGAATTATGGAATCAAAACAGATAGTTAGCTCTGGACAACTTAGGAAATGACGATTTTACCCTTTAGTTTCAATGTTCATGTTTTAGGAAAAAGAAACTTGTAGAAAAATCATCCATACTTCATGTCATATTGCTCTTTCTTTCTCCTTTAATTTCCTTCCTCTAAGTGATGATAAATTAAATCAAATTAAATTAGCTTTAATAAAATTAAAAAAAAAATGCAGAATTTTCAGCGAATTCAAATGTTGAAAACCTCAATTTCAAGGTCATTAAACATGCCTGAATTTAGAAAAAGAGCTTCTAATTCATTTTCTGCTATTCAAGACACCTATTACTCTACAAAGGTACTACCTTTTTCAATAAATCTTTCATTTTTCTTTAATTCTTCAATTGGGTATTCATATAATTTTTCTGGGTATTTTTTTATTGTTTATTTGTTGATTTTGTGTAATATTTGATTTGGGGTACTATTTGATTTGAAATTGTTGTAATTAGGATACATTTGAAAGGCATAGAGTGGTGTTTACAGTTGGGACTTCTATTGCATCTGTTGCTACTGCTTGGATTGGTGAGTTGTATTACATTCTCTTTACTACAATTTTATGTTGCACCCAAAAAAAAAAAAGAAATTAGAGAATGAATGAATTTTGGGTTGTTGTGGGAATTATTAGTTTGTATGATTGTAAATTTGTATTGGTTACTTAAATTGCTAAATGAATGCTGTATATTAGAGAAAGAAATTTTGGTTGAAGGACAATTGATTATAGGTTATTGAATGCTAAATTGTGTTAATGTTTGCTTGAATATATCACAAATGTATTTTTGGGTCTTGTGGTATCTTGTGGAATTGGTGATTGATATCGAATCCGGAATTAGATGCATTTTAGAATAAGTAAGGTATATATATGTGTGTACTTGGTAATAGTTAGGTCTTATAACAATTGTAGGGTGTAACTCTTGCTACCAGATAGGTTCTGATTATTTGGCATCTAATATGGAGTTGTGAACTCTTGGAATTGAGATGCTTAACTTTGGAGAACTTGCCATTATCGATATTGAATAAGAATTCGTAACGACCTTATGTAATATAATGATCTCCTTTTGTGTGCTCTTGATGCTTAGTTTATATCTATATTAGCTGTTTTATGAATTAGGATTATGAGCTCAAGTAGGTTTCAATGTTTCAGGCGTCTTTTTCTTTGAGCTTTGGTGTTAAATATTCTGTAAGGTGAATGTTTTTTCGATGTCTTGGCTCAAAAAGGTACATTTTAGCTGGGAATCAATTATCTAAAGGTTGTTCTTTATAATAATAGTCTAGTAGCATTTGGCTTGCATGAGGAGAGTATATGCATTGAAGTGATATTGTGAGTGTTATTACTTGAGGATGTGGTGCCTTAAGGATCCAGGGAAAGGGGTAGATAGTTCAAGCAATTGATGCTTTTGTCAAAAGTAGTGCCCAACTTAATGTTCCTGTTGTTCCTCTGACACTTTTTCAGTACATTAGCCAAACTGATCTTTCTTAGCCTTGTATTCGTGCATCTGAAGCATGGCCTATATTCATTTATAGCACTCCACGCTCACACCTAAGGATATTTTTCACTATCGTCATTCTTGAGCTGTTCATGGTGTGATTCATCAGCCATGCCACTGTCAGTGAATGGGGGATTTTATTCAGAACCTGCATCTGATATAAAATTTTCTTAAAGGTCTGGTCTTATACAGTTATACGTTGCTAAAAAACTGCACTTACAATTTACTAGGTTGATGAGTGCACTTCTATCCTTATTATCAACAGTATGGAAGGTCATCTGAATTGCTATCCCTTCCTTCCTCCTCGGCCTCACGCTTCTAATGTGCCCTTTATTTTCCACTGAAAATGAAAACCAATATATGAAAGTGCTAGACATATAACTTAAGTTTTGTAAAAGAGTACAACATTCATGTCAATGAATAAGAGTGGTTGCAACCAACAATCTTCAACCTCTCCTCTAATCCATGTACACTTGTACCTTCTTTTTGTCGTTTATTGCTAGGTTAATCAAACCAAAAGCTTTATTCTCTCTTGTTAAGTTATGGTTTAAACTTTAAATTAATAATGTGCATTGATGAGGGGTTTTGAGAGTGTTCACTTGTTGTAAAGAGTATTTGGGAATCAAATGTTGTGTACTTGTGTGTATCCTTATATCACTAAAGAAGGTAATGGCTGATTTTAGAAGAGTCATTTTGATTTCACTTATCCTACTTTGCGAACTCGTTGAAATGTAAAATACAAAGACAAGCCTTGTAAAAAGACACACAATTTTAATTGAATAATTAATTTTACTTGCCTTCTTTCATAAACTGTTGAACTTAGAAAAAGGATTCTCTACCGATCTAGATCTTGTTTTTGCCTGCCAACAATTGATGATTCATTGATGTTGACATCAAGACAAAGTGCTTTTTTCTGCAAGCATCTCTTTATTACATCAGCTTGCTTGCTTGCTATCCTCCCTTTTGTGCTGGTGCAAACTTCATTTGGAAAAGTAAGGCTCCTTAGTTAACGTTCAGCTTTTGCTTGGATTTGTGTGTCGAGATGGACTAGTGCTGATGTTAAGCTCCTGTGAAGGTTGCCTACTTAGAGTTGCTCTCCTGATTTGTGCATTTATTTGTCAATGTAGATGTAAGGGAGAGTGGATTTTATCCAATTAGAGTAATGGAGGTTCTACAAAGAGATAACATTGGCCTACTGCGAAATTAGGAGGAGACATAGTGCCTATGTGCTGTTTTGGCTAATGGAGACGAGTAACATACCTTGTGTTCTTATGTGAGATTGCTGCAGGGGCTTTTGGGGTATTCCTAGTATGATTATGGATTTATGGGATATACCTGGTGCCGTTTGTAAAAAGTATTTATCATTGACTCCTTTTTTTATTTTTACTACAAAACTTAATAAAAAGAGTTTATGTACTTTAGTACTAATGTGCCACTGCTCACAATTAAGGAAAAATGAAGTATTTATTGTCAGTTCTAGTCTAGAGATTTAGAGGCGTGGAACATGTTATTACCCATATTCTTGCTATAATTTTGCAGGATACAGTCTTCGCCACCTTCATGATACGAGAGTTGCTAAAAGACTTGATTCGATTGAACAAGCGGTATGCAGTTTAATTCAAGCACCTTTTCCTTTTTAATTCCTTATGAAACATATTTTTTTTGAGAAAGACAGCATTCTGTTCTTCATTGGTTTGGAAACCCTAACGGGGGACTTAAGTGACAAGGAGCTTCATTGACTTACTTTTTAGATCGATAGGACTGAAAATTTTTGTCATCGTACCGTTGAAGCTGTTTTAACATCTTTTCTCCCTTATGATTTTTTTTTAATAAATAAAATTGGTGGAATATGGCTTTCCTTCTTCATGAGCATCAAAAGTGTAAGGATATTATTTTTTTCTGTTTGTAAACAATAGGCTTTGCTGGCAGAGTCAGTTTCGAGTCCACTTGTTCTGCATATTATATCCAACCTTTTGTTCTATAAATATCTTATGGTATTGGTTTGATCTTCTTATAACAGATGAAAAGCTCCCACCAATTTGAAAAAGAGGAAATTAAGAAGATGGTAGGTTCAGGAAGTTATAGCACCACAGCTTGTGCTGCTACTGCCGGAGCAACTCTAATAATTGGGTATGTTATTTGATGCTTTCTACTACTAATGCACAAGTTACCAAGGGTCAGTTTATTGCTTTTCATTCATTGCTTTGGGCAATGCTGCTGTTTCCTTTGTTGAGCTGTTGATGGCATATTGGCATCACATTGCTTTATGTTACATTCCTTTTTTATTTTCTTTGATTCTGTCGCTCTTACTGAACAAGGATTGGATATTTCATTGGTTAGAGTTTGGAAATGTGAGTGCGGATAGAGTTTGGTTAGAGTAAGGATATTTCATTGATTCTTTGATTATGTTACATCCCTTTTTTATGTTTCTAGAGTTTGGAAATGTGAGTGCGGATAGAATGAGGATTGGATATTTCATTGTTTAGGTGAGAGTTCATGGTTGGATTAGATTAGAAAATTGCTAGTGTTGGTAAAGTTTGAGCACCAATCATACACCTCCAGTTTAAGAAGTGTATTTATTCCCTGAACCACTTCTCTTCTCGACTACTCAACTCTCTAGTTGCAGCAACCCACACTAGCAAGTAATGGGGGTGAGTGCAATCATTTGCATATAGTCTTAATATAGGCTTACCCCTCATCAAGCTAACTTAGTGCTAAGGACATGGAAATGTCAGTCAATGCAGCAACCCCCTTTCATCGGTGATGTGCATTGGTTAGTTAAAGTGGTGCTGTTAGGCAAAGCTTGCCATAGTGCTGCTGTATGCAATTTTGGCTTAACATTTGTGGTCTCACTAGTTAAGACTAGAAATACTTTTAATTCATCATGTTCATATAAGTTGATCTAGTGACATGCATATGATCTCTCATTGTGAATGCTTTCCACACATTGATCATCACTAAAATTTGTAGTTAATATTGTGTTGACAAAATGAGAGCCTTTTGAGGACACAAGTCTGAAATATCAGTGTAATTCCGTGTCCCCCAGATTATTGTC
The DNA here is from genome assembly GCA_016808085.1 of Suaeda aralocaspica. Classification (NCBI taxonomy): domain Eukaryota; kingdom Viridiplantae; phylum Streptophyta; class Magnoliopsida; order Caryophyllales; family Amaranthaceae; genus Suaeda; species Suaeda aralocaspica. The sequence continues at coordinate 2,077,012 of PYUH01000490.1, forward strand.
TTATTAAGGATAACCAGGGGTTTGCCAACCCCACTTCGACTCAGCAAATTTTAGCCACATTGTTGTCTTCTATTGACTAGTCTGAATTCAAAATTCTCATCGTCTACTAGAAAAACTGTAATGTGCTGGAATTTTTTTTTCTGAGGAAAAAAGGGGAATGGACAGTTTGATCTGTACCACATGAGTACATGACACATTCAGACACCTAACCTCTAAGACCAGGAGAGAGTTTATTGATACAATAAGATACCGTGACACCATTATATTCATGTTGACAGTAGTTTCCAAAGTATATAAAAATTCAACACAACCTCATATGGCAATTTTTGACAGGATACTTTCTCATCTCTTTATTAGTACGGAGTAGTAAGTTATTGTGAGATGATCTAGTACAAGATTTTGCGACTTTAAATCCCATATTACCTTTGCTGTTGCTTGTACTGTTCTACAGTCTTTGCAGTCTTTTTACAATTCTTTCGCTGATGCAGGTATGTTTTGGGATGGAGAGGTGGGAAATGGTCAGCAAATAGGAAATTTCGAAGAGAGCAAATGAAGTTACTAGGACAAGTGAAGCCCAAGAGATGGAGATTGCAATTCCTTAAGAAGCCAAATCTCAAGTCTCTTAAAATACCATTGCTGAGGAACAAATTATCCAAAGATTCAGTCAAAATTTCAGAAGCACAGCCAAGCGAATCAAAAGATAGAGCATCCCCTAGTATAGAAATGCAAAATTAATGTTTAAAATAATACAGTAGAATTGTATCTACATATGTAGGCGGTAGGCTCCATTTACCCTAAGTTCATGTTGCCTATCACTACAAAATTTTGTAAAATAATCATCATCAATTCATCATATCATATATTCCCTGTGTTTTTTAGTTGCTACATTTACTTTTTCAAATCTCTTACGACGCAACTTATAATATTAATATCTCGAGTTTGGTATAATAAAATTATAAAAATTACTCCCTCCGTTCTTTTTTAGTTGCAACATTTCACTTTTCACACTTGCCGAGGCACATTTTTAACAATTTATAACTCTAATTATATATTTGTATAAATTTTAAAAAATATATATTAATAAAGTGCACATCAAGATGAATCAAACGAGATCCATATTGACTATATTCCTCTTTATACATTGTTCATAAAATTAAATCAAAGCTTAAGAGATGAATAATGCATATTTCAAAATGTTGCAACTAAAAAAACGAAGGCAGTATGTTTTTAAAAAATATACATCGAGACGAATAAAAAAGATTTCATATAATTGGTTATATAATTTATAGTTATTTTAAAAATACAAATATTATACAAATATAATTTTAAACAATTATGAGGATATCAAATACCACTAGTTATTATGCTTTCACTAGTAACAATTAATTGTTAAATTTATAATAAATTTTCTTTTTTTTTCCTCTGGACATCACAAACTTCATGCATTTCTTATTATAATCATATAATTTTAATACTTGTATTATTATCGTGAACAGAAAATAATATTTAAAATGAGATATGTATTATTATTGTGAAAAGAAGATAATATTTAAAATAAAATATGTATGTCTCATTCATAATGCACATGAATGCATGAGTTTCAAACTTTCGGGTGAAGGTTGGTTTGCATAGTACTAATAAAAGCTCCCGTTATCCAGAGTTTCTTAAAATTGCTGTTTATATACGATATTCATAGTCACAACGAAATTATTATTGATCACTAAAGACTAAAGTGTACGTATTACTCAATGACAGGGCGATTAGCATTGCTGCAGCGTGGTTGCCAGCAACAGCTTCCAATAGATTTGGAATTGCTTATACTACTCTGACTACCAGCTAAACCACTAGCCCATTGCCGGGTTGTAGGTAAGCTTTAATTTGGAACAAAGAGATCAAGAGTCCACATTTCGTTAACCTTTACTACACACATGTAATATCATTAAATGACAACACCACCAATTCCAGTAAAAACAACCATTCAATCACCAAGTATTCCTTGTTAATATAAAGTCTCTACTATCTTTTTCCATTGATTTCTCATGGAAAACGCCGATAGCTTTGCAGCAGCAGTTCAACATAGTCTACCATCCTTAGCTTGAACAACAAAACCTACTCGTATATATATATCAAACCTTTTCCCTTCGAGTCTAAGACTCAATTAGAGGATATATGGTTTACTTCCATAACGCGTTACAATGGGTACCTGCCCTTAACAAATACAATCAAGCTATGATCTCTTGTACCTCGGAAATTATAAGTATTAAGAGCTACCTTTGCCTTCTGATGATATGGTTATTTGGGACTTGGTTGACTTTAAGAGGATGCTTGCACTTGGCACATTTTTGTTTTTTTGGTGCTAAATTGCACTTAGCACATTTTAGTAGTATGCATTATCGTAAAGTAAATGTAGTTTTATGAATGTGCATAGTATAAAAGAGTCATGGACAAACCTTTTTGGCTTGTCACATGATCAAGTGAACACGAATATTGTTCCATTTCCTACTCTAGGTGGATTGTGTGTTTCCAAACCTTACGCGTATTTAAAGGATAAAGTAGTAATAGTCGACAAGTCATAGTAGGCATAGGCACACGTCCTAAAGCTTTTCCGATCCTCAGTATTGATCTATGTACTCAAAAACTTAAAATGATCGAAATTCATGGATTGCCAGATGATTGGCCTGCACATTTTGTAGCAATATGTATTCTCCATTCAAACTTTTCTTGCCCATAAGATAATATTTTAGAATCTTAGATTTATTACATATCAATGTATTTAGCCACTTTCGAATATATTATCAATCACACATCTTTTATGTTCGAATTTTGTTTATGTGCTTTTTTATTTTCGTTCACTAAATTATTTTTATTGGTAACACGATTACTGTTAAGCAATCATAATGCATTGAATTTTGTACAAGAAAAGGTATAATTCGGCNTTAAAAAATATATATTAATAAAGTGCACATCAAGATGAATCAAACGAGATCCATATTGACTATATTCCTCTTTATACATTGTTCATAAAATTAAATCAAAGCTTAAGAGATGAATAATGCATATTTCAAAATGTTGCAACTAAAAAAACGAAGGCAGTATGTTTTTAAAAAATATACATCGAGACGAATAAAAAAGATTTCATATAATTGGTTATATAATTTATAGTTATTTTAAAAATACAAATATTATACAAATATAATTTTAAACAATTATGAGGATATCAAATACCACTAGTTATTATGCTTTCACTAGTAACAATTAATTGTTAAATTTATAATAAATTTTCTTTTTTTTTCCTCTGGACATCACAAACTTCATGCATTTCTTATTATAATCATATAATTTTAATACTTGTATTATTATCGTGAACAGAAAATAATATTTAAAATGAGATATGTATTATTATTGTGAAAAGAAGATAATATTTAAAATAAAATATGTATGTCTCATTCATAATGCACATGAATGCATGAGTTTCAAACTTTCGGGTGAAGGTTGGTTTGCATAGTACTAATAAAAGCTCCCGTTATCCAGAGTTTCTTAAAATTGCTGTTTATATACGATATTCATAGTCACAACGAAATTATTATTGATCACTAAAGACTAAAGTGTACGTATTACTCAATGACAGGGCGATTAGCATTGCTGCAGCGTGGTTGCCAGCAACAGCTTCCAATAGATTTGGAATTGCTTATACTACTCTGACTACCAGCTAAACCACTAGCCCATTGCCGGGTTGTAGGTAAGCTTTAATTTGGAACAAAGAGATCAAGAGTCCACATTTCGTTAACCTTTACTACACACATGTAATATCATTAAATGACAACACCACCAATTCCAGTAAAAACAACCATTCAATCACCAAGTATTCCTTGTTAATATAAAGTCTCTACTATCTTTTTCCATTGATTTCTCATGGAAAACGCCGATAGCTTTGCAGCAGCAGTTCAACATAGTCTACCATCCTTAGCTTGAACAACAAAACCTACTCGTATATATATATCAAACCTTTTCCCTTCGAGTCTAAGACTCAATTAGAGGATATATGGTTTACTTCCATAACGCGTTACAATGGGTACCTGCCCTTAACAAATACAATCAAGCTATGATCTCTTGTACCTCGGAAATTATAAGTATTAAGAGCTACCTTTGCCTTCTGATGATATGGTTATTTGGGACTTGGTTGACTTTAAGAGGATGCTTGCACTTGGCACATTTTTGTTTTTTTGGTGCTAAATTGCACTTAGCACATTTTAGTAGTATGCATTATCGTAAAGTAAATGTAGTTTTATGAATGTGCATAGTATAAAAGAGTCATGGACAAACCTTTTTGGCTTGTCACATGATCAAGTGAACACGAATATTGTTCCATTTCCTACTCTAGGTGGATTGTGTGTTTCCAAACCTTACGCGTATTTAAAGGATAAAGTAGTAATAGTCGACAAGTCATAGTAGGCATAGGCACACGTCCTAAAGCTTTTCCGATCCTCAGTATTGATCTATGTACTCAAAAACTTAAAATGATCGAAATTCATGGATTGCCAGATGATTGGCCTGCACATTTTGTAGCAATATGTATTCTCCATTCAAACTTTTCTTGCCCATAAGATAATATTTTAGAATCTTAGATTTATTACATATCAATGTATTTAGCCACTTTCGAATATATTATCAATCACACATCTTTTATGTTCGAATTTTGTTTATGTGCTTTTTTATTTTCGTTCACTAAATTATTTTTATTGGTAACACGATTACTGTTAAGCAATCATAATGCATTGAATTTTGTACAAGAAAAGGTATAATTCGGCCGCACTGAAGTCCAAACTTTTCTCATATGACATTATAATTTTATAGCTGTGTTAGGAAAATTGGTTGGTCCACTAGTTCACTAATAGACAGATTGTCATATTGTTTTATATATCACATGTTGGATTATTCTTTTGCTTTTGGTTACTTACCAGCTGAAAAATACTAAGTACTTCTGTTGGCTGTTTTGTTCTAGTATTGAGCAGAAAATTAGGAAGTTTTTTTTTTTTTTTTCTTATTGCATCAAAATGACATGCAATGTGAGCTTATTGCTACTAGTCTTAGTTTTCTTGTTTATTGAACAGATAGTTGGAGCAACAAGGCAGATAGTCACTGAAAATCGCGATGAATTGTTAGCGTATCCTCCATCCTCTGACGAGGGCATCTGTAAAATGCTGGTGGAGTCAAGAGGTTATGTCTGCAAGGAACACACAGTTAGTCCGCAATGCTCTTTCTTTCTTCCTACATTAAATCATTTCCTTGCCTTCTTTGTGATTTTTGTTGCTCATAGATTATGATCTACCTCTATGCTGTTGCTTGGAGAATTTCAGGTGACTACTAAAGATGGATACGTTCTTAGCTTACAAAGAATTCCGACAGGTGTGACAACGTATACAGGTGGGGACTTTAGGCCACCAGTGCTTTTGCAGCATGGGGTTCTAATGGTAAGTTACTCCTCCATATGACAAAGAATATAATATTTCACTCTCAGTAAGTTTTATGGTTCTACATTTTCTCTAAATTTGAATTCCGCACCCACCCGGCTCCTTATATGCTGTTTTTCTGAGCTCACCCCTTGCCCGAGTTTATTGACGGACTTTATTGGATGACTTTGAGTTAAAAAGATATAATAGACAATGTAATGCACCTTCATTGTTTCAGACCTCACTAAATGCAGTGCTGAGAGTTCTGCTTTCCTTGTAATAGCACAATTTGGTATTTCAATGTGCCTTCCTTTTTGATATGGATTTAGGATGGAGTTACATGGCTGCTCAACCCTCCAGACCAATCACTGGCATTCATCTTAGCAGACAGTGGTTTTGATGTTTGGATTGCCAACTCTCGTGGCACCAAATTCAGCCTTGGCCATGTGACATTGAGCTCAAATGACTCGGTAATTCTCTTTTAAATTGACACTAATCCGTGATTGTAGAAAGTTTTTGATGCAAACCACTTGAAAGCAGGTTCAGTATTCCAATATTTTATCTCCTCTTTTGATGCTTTAGCCGTTTTCCAGGCATACTGGGATTGGTCATGGGATGAACTGATGGCATATGATCTTCCAGCAGTAGTCCAGTATGTGTATAATCAAACTGGTGAACAGAAGATACATTATGTTGGGCATTCACAGGTAAATATCACTATTAACTAAGTTATAATGTTTATCACCATCATAATCCGAGGATTAATATTAAAACAGTTCATCTGCAGGGAACATTAATAGCCCTGACTGCATTTTCCGAGCAGAAGTTGTTGAACATGGTGAAATCAGCGGGCTTGCTCTGTCCCATTGCTTATCTTAGTCGAATGACCTCCCCACTTGCTAAAAAAGTTGCTGAAAACTTTGTCACTGAAGTAAGACATATATGTTCTTTTTCCCCTCCCTTTTGGTGATACTACCTACTAAGGAAAACTTACTCTCTTTATATCTTCTTTTTTCTGTAGTTTCTATACTGGTCTGGACTACATGAGTTTGTCCCCCGCGGGTGAGAAAGAAATGCTTAAATTTTCTCAATCCCTTTTTTTCGTTTTTTGACAATCTGACTTGGACATTAGCTAACAGGTAGGGACTTATAAAATTGATATTAATCATTTTGAGCTAGACAACGCCATCATACACAGTTGAAAATAGGTCCTAGTCCCATAATTCATGCACCTTGTGTTAGTTGTGTAAGACCAATGGACACATCTGATATCGACGATCTTATACCTTTTAACATGTTTGATTGAGGAGACTCGTCATTTTTTTTTGGCTAATTGAACAGAGAGGCTGTCATGAAGCTTCTGAAGGATATCTGCAAGAAGCAAGGAATTGACTGCACTGATTTTTTGACATCTTTCACTGGTAATAAGATTTCTGTTTAATGAACATTTACTAACTGGTTTTCAAGATGATGATTTATCTTCTTACTGATTTAATGATATGCACTGACAAAAATGAAGAATGATGCAGGTGTAAACTGTTGCCTGAGCACATCAACGGTTACAACGTTTCTGCAGCACGAACCTCAGCCAACAGCAACCAAAAACATGATCCATTTCTCCCAAAGTATGTGTCTCTTGATATGCTTTAATGCTTTCATGATAGATTTAGGGCAGTTAGCAGTAACAAGAGAAAACATACAGTAAAAGTTTTTAAAAATTTATTTTAGATTGACTCAGCTCGGCCATAGTGAGTCAGTGACCTTAGTCAAGTGTAGGCCTGTTCCCAAGACAAGCTTGGTACAGTTTTGAGTTTTCACCAAGCAGATTTGCTTAAATCAAGACTAATTCATAAATATATAGTTATATACTGTAATATTATGGTGATGTTGAATATGGTAAAGTTTTAACTCTATAATTTATAAATATTGTAACAGTGGCTAGAGATGGAACAATAGCAAGGTATGACTATCTCAACCTAAATAAAAACATGGAACGATATGGACAGACTAAGCCTCCGGGATATGATCTGACGAACATTCCCAATAGCCTCCCACTGTACATTGCTCATGGAGGAAGGGATGAACTCGCTGATGTTGACGATGTCAAGTTCCTGATGGATAACCTCAAAAACCATGACAAAGACAAACTTTTTCTTCAGTTTGTAGAAGACTATGCACATGCTGATTATGTCTTGGCTATGAATGCTAAGAACATTGTTTATGATCCTCTCATTGACTTTATAAGGAAACAAGAAGAATCTTAGCTAGGCAAGTGTGATTGATAACCATCATGGTGGTTGTAGTTGATTATTGAAAGCATTTTTTGATCTGATTAGCTTTTTTTTTTTTAAATTTCAAAAAGGAAAAACTGTGGTTTATCACTCTATTGCATGCATCATTACCAATTGAGGCTCAAAAAAGCAAAAAAGTAAGATTCCAATCACTAAGATATTCAACTGGTGACTAGAAACAATCACAAAAAGAGCAACTTCATCAAAGAGAACAGAATCATATTGATGAAATTACTGTGACTATATACCTCACAAAGAAAAAAAAATGTGATCTCCAAATTTTTTCAAAAGTTTCAAGAAGAACGCCTCACGCCTGTGCAAGTGCACTTGGCGCCTATAATTTACAACTATTGAATGCCTTGAGCTTTGTAAAACGTCGCTCTCTCACTCTTTCTCTCTCTCCAGCTTGCACTCTCATCTTACTGACATTCGGCTAATCCTAAATAGCCATAGTAGTGGTAATCTCCCTCCCTCCCTCTCTCTATTACCTCACCAATCTGCAAATTACACTAGGAGTTGTTGTACCTCACTTTGCTCATGGAGGAAAGGGCATTGTATTTGTATCTGTCATCTATTTGGTTGAGGACAACGCTCAGCTTGAGGAATATAATCTGAAAATGCTATGCTATTATAGTATACTATAATAGCATATTATCCTTTGCAAGGTAGTAGTTCTAAGCCTTAGAGGACATGTGCATGAGGAAACGAAGCCAGTATAAGCTGAATAATTACATGCTGGAAACAATAGATTTTTCTCTCAGGAATTGATAGTGAAGGGATCAAATGAAAAAAGGGGTTGTTCTGGACAAGATGGCATCAGCATGAACACCAGTTTATTGATAAAATAATTACAATTTCATTTATGGAAAACGCCCGACACGTAACAATTACAAAAGTAGTTATATATATACATCACTGTACAGGATACATATGATACAGATACAAATGCAGTTACAGTTTCAAGAAAGTCAAATTTTCTCTATTCAGGCAAGAGGGGCAACCGAGAGACTTTGGTTCCTTCTTTGCCACCTTTTAGTGGTTTAGAGGTTATTTCATCACAAGATAAACCAAGTTTGGAGTACTTTGATGAAGTGGTCTTCTTTGTTTTAGATGGAAATATCTGTAACCTCGGGTTCAGTTCTGTACCTGAGTTCTCTGCAGCCAGCTGATAACTTTCTACAAGCTTAAGTTGCCGAGCAATTATTTCTGAACGTCGAGGAAGAAGTTCTACTGCCTCTCCACCCGGAATCACAATGTACTCAATTGCAAGTCGAACTTCCTGTTCAGTGACAAGATCAAAAAAAGCAAAAATATCGATTAGAAATACTGGCTAGGAGTATATGATGTCAGATGGTCATGCAAGGCAAAAAAACAACAATGATACACAAATCTCAAACTTTGAAACATGCTTAAATAATAAAAGGCCCCAACACAGAAACACCAAGAATTACCAAAATTTTTATGGAATCACAAAGATTAAAAAAGAAAGAAAAACTCTACGTCTCTACTTTTTAGTTGTATAATAATCTGGCTTCAAACAAGGGAGCTCCAAAACTGTTGTATCTCAGTCTAAGACCAGGGTGCACAAATGTCATAAGTTAGAAATAGTTGTTCTTTTTTCTGGTTCTCTAAGCCTCTGATACAGACAAATCACAGCATGTTTATGTGACTATTAAATAAAACAGGGCTCATATTTGGACTGGTACACATCCAAATATTAGACTGATCTACTTCATAGGAAATGCTCATATTTTTAGTCCAAAATGCACATCGTGTTGGAGTCTCGAGCATTTGACGTGGATAATTCGGGTGTAGTGAATTAGAATAAAATAACTTGAACATTCTACAAACCTATCAGTCTTCCACATAATTGTATAATCAACAGTATTGTTGAAAGATGAATTAAGGAATGAGAATACCTCCAAAGCATCGAGCTCTTCCACAGAGGGTTTCCTTTCAGGTGCATCGTCTTCAATCTCAATGTCAAGTGAGTCTTTCGAAGGAAGCTTTGACATTGAGCCAAAAGATTCCATCCCGAGAATCATGCGGATTGCCTTTACCATTTGTGCCATGGTATTTGACTGCAGTGCCACATGATGCAATGAGGAGTATAAGAGACAACTACTAGAGACTAGATTTTGATATCTTGACTGGTCAAATCGTCAATCAGAAAACTACCTTGATAACAAAGATAGGTAGTTGGTGAAACTTAGCAATACCACGGATCCATGGATTCTGCTTCATTTCTAAACCAGAAGCTAAGACTGCATCTGCTGTTCCAATATCATCTGTAACATCTATTACATCCTCAAGCCCCATTACTTCGGCTACTTGCAATAAATCAGCTTCCAATATCTAAACACAGAGACAATGTAACTAGACTGAAATGGCATACATGTCTCTAAATCATATAAGCCATCAACCCAATCATAGCTTCATGCTCCAACAAGCATAAAAAGGTTGGGACAGGCGTTAATTCAATTACAAAATGATATATTAGTGAATATTTGGATTTTCACAAATTTAAGTAATAACGAGGATGCTGCTGCTTTTTCTCCTAATTGATCATCTCAACTTTTTTTTCTATCCCTTACGCATGTGCATCAAAGAGGCCTAAATAAAACAAAAAAATTGTACTATCATTTAGGTTTAACTTACCTTATAAGTGTAAACATATATCGGTGAGCTCATCTTTCTTGCATCTTTGATGCATCTTTTCTTGGTTTGGTGAGTTACAGCCACATCTTCATCCTCATCCTCAGACCTTGTTTCAGAACTTCTGCTAGCATGCTTAATGAACTCACATTCTTCTGGTGGCTTCTTTACGGTGATCTTGGCCAAATCATCTAGGCTTTTCACCTTGGGATCCATGTTAACTGATCTTTTCACCTCAGGATCCATGTGACGGATTTCAAATAGAGGCGATTTTCCTGTTACATCAACAGTGTATATAGGTAAGCCACCTCAAGCATTTACTTGCCAGACAGGCAGACATATAAACCTTCACAGTACCTGCAAGTATAGCATCTACTGTTGCATCTAATCTGTGATGAACACGGCATTCAGTTCTAGATATCATTTCCACAGCACATGTAAATGTGGGTGGTCCCTTTCTCTCAAGAACTGTCTTCTGCACTTTCCTTCGTCTTGCTTCTTCATCTCCCAAGGTTACGCTCTATCAAAGACAATGCAGTGTCATTTATAGTTCAAAATCTTCAAACAATACTTTATGAACATTCAATGCACATTAATAGGTAGTAATGATTAGGTGATGAACCTCTATGCCACCAACAAGCAGCTGAAGAGATGGGTTTTTTATTATGTTTTCTATTGTCATGCCATGTGCCGTTCCAACTAGCTGAACTCCCCTCTGAGCAATGGTACTAGCAGCCAAAGCTTCAAGCTCTGTTCCAATTTCATCAATTATGATTGTCTCAGGCATGTGATTTTCAACGGCTTCAATCATCACCTATATATAGTTCGAGAAAAAAAGGTTAACAGTCTATGATAAAAATTTAAGACTGGAAAATTCTTGACTAGGTATCAAGTGACAAGTATGAAGCAATTAAACACCCACATCATGCTGCATATTGACGTTGGGCACTTGCATCCTCCTTGCACGCCCAATACCTGAATGTGGAACATCACCATCACCTCCAATCTCATTTGATGTATCAACAATTACCACTCTTTTGTTTTGATCATCCGCCAGTAGTCTTGCTATCTCTCTGGGGAAAAAGTATACATATGTACAAAATTACTTTACAGATACAATGACTTGTAGTCCTATACTAATTGTAATGCAATGCATTCAGTTATTTAACATAACAAATTGTTTAAGCAGATCAACGATATTTGCATTATTCATTACATTACTGCAGATATGCCTAGAAAGCTGCATTTACATCACACATAATGTGACGAAAATTATGCTGAACACTCTAGGGAAAAGCTAGGCCATAAAAACCTTCAATTTTCTAAACCATGACCTACAAATCACCCAGCTTTCATGTCACAGAATTAGACTGGCCGTATTCAACAATGAGTGATTTAGATAACTGGGTCACAAAAAATAGAAGCATTTCAAAAGAAGTTACCTGATCAAAGTGGTTTTGCCGACTCCAGGCGGTCCTATAACCAAAATAGATCCTCCCCCCTCAATCAAATCTCGGATGATCTCTGCACTCCCACTCACCGCTCTACCCACCCGACAAGTAAGTCCAATTATTTGCAATTTACGGTTTCGAATGGCACTTATACGATGCAGAGAACGATTGATTCCTGATCGATTGTCATCTGAAAAATCACCCACCTGAACAATGCAGGTAACTCATATAAAAATCAATCCATTCTTTCCACTACATTCACCACATCAAACACCAAAATAGTTCATAAATTTTCAAATCTAACGCAATTAACAAAGGCATGAAATTATAATCACCAACAACAAAATTCAAATCACATTACAGAAAGAACAGAATTATGCATCTTAGTACTTAGTTAACGATATCATTGTCGAAAATCATATATCTTTTCTCAATTCATTATACAACCACATTAACTGTCTATAGTGCAACAACTTATTACAAATTTACCATGATCAGAATTCAGCAACTCATGAAATGACAATTGACAAGCAAATATAAACATCAACAAACACTAAACAAAATAAGCTAAATTTCATGTAATTTCTTTATTTAAAATTCTAGCAAATAATAACACAGTCACACAACATGAAGCTAATAGACTAATATTCAAGCAAATTTTTATACTACTAATTAATTATTCCCTAAAAAGAAATAATGCATTAATACAATTCAGTTAGTCAACCTTAGAAATTGCATGCTGCAAATCTTCAACCTTAACAGGCTCATCAGAAATGATCCAATCCCCGGAAGGAAACCGCGCAAGCGGCTTCCTTCCAAAATCAAGAACTATTTCAATAAGTTCATCAATACCCTCATGACAAACCAAAGAATTCCTCATCCTAAAAGGCACCAGCTCAAGAAACAGCTCAAGCTCAGAAGCTGATTCTTCAGTCCTTTGATTGACAGAAATTGAAGTAGTTGGAGCTAAAATTACTGAATTTGAAGAAAACCCATTTCCAGGAAACAACCTATCAGTCGGGCGCCGGAGCTCCGGCGACCCGAATGACGAAATAACGGATCTAGGAGGTGAAATACATCTATGCCCACCAACTGTTCGACGAAATGCCGCAGAAACAGGTGAAAGAAAATGGGTGTTGTTAATGTATGAAAAAGTTGATTTTTGAGTTTGTTTAATTGATTTCAATGAACTTTGAAGATCAATTAGCTCAAACCCAGAATTTAAAGCTCTCATTTTTATTCAAATTATTGGTTTTTTTTCCTAACTTTTGGGAATTATTTATTTATTTACTACTGTCTTTTTCTATGGTGTACTAAACATGATATAATCACTTACAAAAAAAACCCAGTTTTTTTTAATTTTGTTGGGGTTTAAAAATCTGGAAAAAGGGAAGAAAAAAGTATTGTTCTTTACTTGTTATTTAATGGATTTAAGCTTAAATTAGAAGGGATGTTGTAATGAATAACAAAGAAAATTAAAAAAAAGAAAAAAAGAAAAAAAAAAGAAAAAAAGAAAAAAAAAAGAGTAGATTCCTGAGAATCTACTGTGGGATTGGTGGAGAAGTGGGGACCACAAAAGATGAAGAGGAAATCAGTTATCATCTGTAGGAGATGACACGTGGAGGACTGTCATGCACACATGCTTGCTTTCCTGAAATTTAGACTCTGACTGTATTAAGAGAGTTTCAGGTTTTGTCAGAAACTGAGTAATCTTAAATTTTGTGATACAGTAATTACAGTAATTATTTTGGTACACCCAATTATAATAAGTATATGAATGAAATAAGAGGTTATTACGTGCACTTCACTAATATAATTCAAATCAACCATTAATCATGGAGGGTGGTTTGACCTATTTTTGCAAAGATGGTATGGGACATGGACTTTTGAAAGGAGTTTGTGATGATAAGGACATTGAGTTAGTTTGCAGTAATTGCTTAGGACATTGAGTTAGTGTGTAGCAATCGCTTATACTAATCGGCTTTCGATTTGTTGCGTGTTTGTAGCTCATACCTTTATCTTAGCAAAGATTTTTACAAGTACGAAAGAATTACAAGTTCTTAAGTAACATAATTCATTGAAAGTTTGTTCAATTTGCTATAGTTTACAATATCAGTGTAAAGATCTCTACAAGATTGCAAATGGAATTCATATTGCGTAATTAATCAACAATAATCATCTTATTAAGCAAAAGGCTTGAAGAAGGCTTGAAACAAGCAAAAATGAAGAGGAAAATGTAACAAAAGCATCCATACTTCCATAGGGCATAAAGAAAGATACTCTTGCCTCCTTGGCAGTAAAGCTAAAATAAAGACCTTTCAGATGCAAACATTCAGTTTGTAGAAATGCTTCTGGGCAGCAATGTGGACAGCGAAAGGTGAATTGGTATCTGCTTTACTACAAACACTGTAATTTGTCGTTCCCTGGAAGAGATCATCACAGCAAACTATTTCACCTGCTGACATGATATTTTCCGGTGATTGAGATGCTCGAACACCAGCAGAACTCTTCCTAATTAGCCAAGTTACCACCTTGAAAATTTTCATCTTTCTCTGAGTTTCTTCACTAAGATTCTGCATAAATAGGGCGCCATAAAGTGAAGAACTCTTTTTACAGCAAAAACAGCTGATGCATGCATCTTGAACCAACTACCTTCCACACATTTCATGCAGTGTGTATCAGAAAGAGGGAGGCTCATATTCATACGATGTGCAATGTGTGATTAATTTGTTAAGAGCAATGATAAATATATCCACAAAGCATATACTTGTAGAAATGAATAAATCATCAAATTATCATCTCTTGTTACATAAAAGTTCAACTCTGTAATTTTGAAAAGACGAAAAAAAAAAGTGAAATTGATTCACAATTGGATTAATTACATGCTTACTCCATTTTACTCGATCTAGAAAACCTCATCTCAAGGTTACAAGTTTCCAACTTAGTTGAGATATAATCCGCGGTAGCATACAAGATTATAGAGGAAGAATTGCTCAATTGACATTCACTGTATACAAGAGTATCTTTGCTTATCTAAACTCTAAAGCCACTGCAAAATTGTTTGAAGCAGATTATCACTCTTTCCACATGTCAGCAAGCTCATCACGTTCCATGGGATTTTCCAGTTCATGCATTTTCCTCCTTGTCTTTGCTTTAACTTTCTTAACATATCTGCCTGCCTTCTGCTTCTTCTTCAAAGCTCGTATCTAAAACCAAATGAAGCATGGCCAATATTCAGGAAATAATATTTCCATCCAAAAGTTTAACAACTGCTTGCAAAGAATAGTACCAGTAGAAATAAACAAAATGACCAGGATCAAATCATTTTGTACCTGGTTTGGGGAAACATAAAAGGGATTCTCATACAAAGTTGGACCACCAAAGCTTCCACCAAAAATTTTGATGGGATTTAAGCAAAACCTTGGGCCAACCTATCAATTGAAAGAATTTAGTCAATCTCATATGGTCATGAAAAGAAAGATTCAAAAAAACAGCGTAGTTCCATGATTCTGACCTCAGTTAGGGTCATCTTGTCCAAGCCACCTCTGTCCATTTTAGTCGATTCATTGTGCGGAACAGTTACCTGTTGAGAAAGAGAAAAATAGTAGCTGACCTATTAGCTGAAGACCAATATCCACACTGGATTCTTGAATAATCAGAGAATGGTGTTGAAAGTACAAAAACAAAATGACAAGATAAATAGGCTCGTTAAAACTAATAAAAATAATAAACCCCTATAACCTTGATAACATCCATTCATTTCAAAAGTAAAGTGAAAGAAGTCAAAGCAAGAAAAACAAATTTTTTTAACGTAGCATCAAAGTTTACGGAAAAATCTTACTTATTACTGAATTAAGTACAAAAAGGGGATCATGAAAATAACAGACGCCATACTGCATGATTAATGATTACACATCTACCCAGAGGGAAGACTGCAACAAGACTAAGCAAAGAATGGTGACAGCTCATAGACTTGTGATTCCCTTGCTGATGAAAGATCGATTACCTCAACTGATTATTTATTGTGTGTTCGATTTCAGATAACAAATCTAGGTTAACTTATTCAATCTTAAATCTGGAAACTGTGTTAATTAAGGATTCAAGGCACCTTAAATAAAACAATGGAGATAGATCATTCAGGAACAAGAGAGAAGGACATTAGAAAGTAGTAGCATCTCCAATAGTCTGCCACATACTCCAGGCCATAACACCCCAAAAAACATGTAAATATGTAAAATGACCATAATAGCGAGTTGGCAACACTAACAACTAATTCTTCATCATTTATCAAGGTATAGACAGCGAATAAAAGCGTAAAACCTACCTGGTAGTTTCTAAACCAAATATGGTCATCAAGGATTGAAAAAGCAAAGACGTGATCATAGAAAGGCTTTGCTTTCCTGTGATCTTTGGGAGTCTGGAATATCTGGAGGAGGAAAAAAAGTAGATATCAAAAAGGAACCATGATAAGCAAATGCTACAGCATGACAAGGTATTTCAGAATAGAAGGTTTTTTTTTACTAGCCAACATCTTCTACAGGCCAAAAAAAGGGTTAAACAAACCAGTCTACCTGCAGGATCAACTCTTTCAAAAGCTTCCAGTGTGGCTCCTTGTCAAAATTGGAAGAGAATGTCACTATAGGACGCGAACCTTTTAAATGGTTCCCAGTGAGCTTTAATTCTTCCATGGTGTGCACTGAACGAGAAAATGATAACAATACATTATAATGATCCCCAGCTTAAGCAGAGATGTTATTAACACAGCAATAGATAACCATCGTGCACTCTTGCATCAATTCCACCAGCTTAACTGCATTCCAAATTGAATAGGTAAGCTCACCTGCATTTACCAAAAATTTTACAGATGGACCATTTGGACACTTAGCCATCCACAGGTATAGATCTTTATGCTTCCGACACTGCCAGAGATAGGAGTAAATCACCAATCAGAAGATAAATAATTTTTTAAATCTTGGTAAGATATATATACAGCCAAAAACACATAGAAAACTTCTGATATGATATACGGAATATTTAGGGAGAATAAGAGGAGAGTAGACCAAAAAACTGTACATTAACTTTGTAATGCATTACAAATTCGATTTACTTTTAGTCACCGTAATTTTTGGAAAGTGATGGAGCTTTATCTTTTCCTAAATTATGATTTCAAACATCCAATTAGAAAGATAGGATCTTTAATGGTAATTTGAAAAATAAATTCGAACTTCATAACAGCAGCAAGTTTGCAACATTAGAACTTTGTCTTTAGCAAGTTAGATGGGACGTCCCGACAAACTCTTAGACAGGGGATTATGGAGTACTGTTAAATACTCCAATTATACTACACTAAGTTGTGCCTTGAAAACAAGTTGAAATGTGCTACCAAAACTATACGTCTTTTAGACTCATCGATAAGACTAAGCATATGCGGCCATTCAGCACTACACAACCCCACCCCACCAACCGGTTCCTAATAAGATTCATTTCTACAATCGAAACTAAACAAATAATCTCACATTAGTCCGACCCCGAAAGGCCTTCACCATTGCTACTAGTTACTACATGTACACAACAAGTAGGACGATTGCCGAAGTGAACAAAAATACAATACACCATAAATGATTTAACAAGAATTTCACTCAAAGGAGTTGCATTAACAAAAGTAAACATAATTCCTGCATCATAACGAAGCGAAACCATTAAATTCTTCCAGCAGTATTATTACCTCAAAAAACATACAAGACGAACAATTCTTGAGCTCAACAAGCTCATTCAAAGTGGCACCTTTGCTCTCCTTAGATTCAACCTTATTATCTCTCTTCGAATGCGGTAACAGCGACGCCAAATTCAACATCAAATGTCGATACCTAAACATTCCACAATTAAATCAATCACACTAACAAATTCCTTCAAAATTCAACAAATTCCCCTAAAATTTAACAAATTCCACCAAAATTCAACAAAATAAACTAAAACTAAGCAAATTCCCCAAAATTGAACAAATTACTCAAAAATTGAAAAAAATTACATCAACATAATGAGAATTAATAGGAGAAATTGGAGAATACCTAAAGTTAATTCGACGAGAACAAGTAACAAGGAGCTTTTCTTTGTTACGGAAAACATGAGAAGATTCATCGTCGTCAACTTTCGCAACATCGTCTTTGTTCTTCCAGCCAAACAATGTTCTCTTCCGACGCTCTGGTGCGACGTCGTTTTGCTTGGCTTCTGCTGTTGATGCAGCTGCTAGGGTTTCAGTGTGCTTTCTCTTCTTCGCCATTTGTGATTTCTGAGAATTTCTCTATGCTTTGATGGAGTTTGTGTGGTTTAGTTAGCTATTTTTAGGGTTCTTGCTAAAACCCTAATGAATTCCTTAAAAGTAAAAACCTGTGAAATTAATTTTGTGAAAATTTGAGTTTTTTTTGGGTTACGCTGTGCTAGAGTGTCCTACTTGGATCGACTCAATCAAAGCTTGGCTCAAGTGAGTTCGACTCGAGTAAGTCATTACTCGGCTCGAAAAGCTCTCGAGAAGCTTGATTTACATCATTTTTCAGATATAACATTGAAATATGAGTTTTATTAAATCAAAATCAAAATTATTACATATATTAATTAGTCAAATATATTATAACTCTTTTCAAAAAATATATATATTATAACTCGCTTATTATTTAATTGAAATAAGTTAAAACTAAATAATAAAATGTTAAAAAGATGGGATCATTTCAAAATTACTCGATAAAAGTTCAATAAAAGTTGGTCAAAGCTCGGCTCGTCAAAACTCGATCAAAGTTCGACTAGGTTAAAACTCGACTCGATTGAGGCTAAATGAACTCGAACTCGCCTGGTGTCATAACACCCCTAGTTGTGCCCTTGGGTCGTGCCCTTGAAGTTACGGGAGTATTAAATGTATGAATGTTTTATTTAATATTAAACTTATTTTTGCTGAATTGAACTTATTTTTGCTGAAAATAAGTAAAAATAAGACGAGGAGAATAGGGCCTTAGTAAAGAAATTTAGAAAAAAAATAAATCGTTGATTAGATGGTCTTAACTATAATTTTCATGTAAATCATATTTGTTTAACAACTTGTACTGCATGCCATTAAAAACTCAAATTATTTAATTAACTAATTATGTACGTCTATATTCTTTTTTAAAAAAAAAATTGGTTAATATTTCATATATTCAGGTAATTGGTGGTTAGTAGATAATGACTATAAAAATAATTGATGGTTTTTAAAGTTTGAGAGGGTAATAAATATTGTAGAGTGGGTGTAAATTTTAGTTTGTAGTCATTTGAATGAAGATGACTATGGATTTTGTACCACACCGTGGTGATGGATAGTTGATGGATATAAAAAATTTCGATAGACTTGGATGCGGAGCCAAGGGTGTCGACACCCGTCCCACCCCTGTACCGCTACCATCCGCCTCGGCACCCACGCCGCTGACATCGGCATCCCCTTTGGAAAATTAGTCAACTTTTTAATGAAAGGGTTACCAATAAAAAACAAGGTTTTACAACAAGACCAACAAACAATCCGACGTGTAAAACCGTGATTGGATATTATACGTATCCGTGGGTCCCACACTGAAGCGTTTTTATTAAATCACAATACCCTTGAATCTTCTTCTCCGATCAACTTCACTTTTCCCTTAAAAATACCAAAAATCATCAAAAATTAAAGATAAAAATGCAGAAATTAGTCGAAAATAGCAATTTCATCATCAAATTAATTGCAATTTCTATATTTTTGGCACATTATACTAATGCATTGTACACTTCTTCATCACCTGTTCTTCAACTCACTCCCTCCAATTTCAAGTCTAAGGTAAAAATTAATAAGTAAATCCCATTTTGTTTAAGATCTTGTATATTTTAATTTTCAATTTTTTTGGTTTTTGTTTTTCTTGTTTATTTTGTTGATTATTGATTGATTCTTGCAAAAGATCCCTCTTTTTTGGATTAAGACCTACAGTTAGTTGTCTAGTGTAATATTTTTTTTTGTGGGTATTAAATTATTTGATTGCAATTCTTAGGTATATGTTCAATAAATGTTGATAAATTTTGAGATTAAAATTACTCGTATTATTAAGTTTTATTTTTCTGGGTATTGATTAATTGATTGCAATTAGTTAGATATGCTCATATACAATTGTTAATTTCTAAATTTTGTCAAGTGTAAAAACCTGGGATTATTAGCAAATTGTAAAATTTTAATTTTTGTAAGTAATTTCTAGCTCAAATGATCACTATATTATCTGGGGTTTGATTATTTTTGTTTTTTTTTAACTTATTGGTTGAATTTGTGTAAATTATTTTTGTTTTCTGCAGTTTGTGTGAAAAAAAAAATGAAAATTTGATATGATGAGTGTTTATGGCAGGTTTTGAATTCAAATGGGATTGTCTTAGTGGAGTTCTATGCTCCATGGTGTGGTCATTGTAAGGCTTTAACGCCGATATGGGAGAAAGCGGCTTCTGCCTTGAAAGGTGTAGCTACCGTCGCTGCACTGGATGCTGATGCCCATCAATCACTGGCTCAGGTTTGCATTTTGCTGATCCTCATGTTTTACTGCTGTTTGTGGAAAATGTTGATATATGATGGAGTCTATTATTTTGTATGAAGAAGTATTGATATTATGAGACCACAGTTTGGTGGTGTTCAGTGTTAAAGAATTAGATTGTGCTTTTGCAATTAGGAGGTCGCACATTTTATAATTTTAATTTGTTGCTCAAATGAACAAGGTGGTTTGTTGTGCGAATGTGTGATTCCATGCTCTCTAGAAGCAAAGAAGAACTGTTATGGAAAAAAGTTTGAAAGTTATTACGGCATAAAGTTGCTGATTCAATTTTCAGTTGATATATCCATTTAGGCATGTACGTTGATTTCCTTGATAATGTTATAAAACTCTAACGTTGTGGTCTTATTATTGTGAAGGAATATGGCATCAAAGGATTCCCTACAATAAAGGTGTTTGTGCCTGGAAAGGCTCCTGTTGATTACATGGGGGCGAGGGATGTCAAACCTATTGCAGAATTCGCTCTCCAACAGGTTTGTGCTTTTTCCTAGTTGTTCACGTACTTTTATTTGTCTTTGTTTTTTTTGTTCATCAATCATCATTATATGAGCTTTGTTACTCATCAGCTTGTTCAGCTATTACTGTAAATACTAGCAGGAAAAAGCTATTTTACATCATTTCTTCTATTTTATCAATAGGTTTGCGTGTCTTAGTCTTAAAGTCTATTATGTTTGTTGCTAACTGCCAAGAATGCTTAACACTGGAAAATTATATCCTTAAAAGAAATGGAAGTAGCAGACACCTGCTTCAGGTTTTTATTCATTCATCAATAGGTTGAAATGAATGAATGGTTTTGAAATGTAAGCGTAAAAAATGATAAGCAAACCACCGGCATTGAATGTTTGACTGTCAAGTTTTGATTGTAGCAATTTCTAGCTTATATAAATAAATTACCAACTGAAATAGTTACTTAGTCTTTGAATCCTAGTTCGAAGAGTTTTGTTGTACTTTAGTATGTATACCTTCCATTGGTGATTTTTCTAGAAAACTATGGCCTTCAACTGTATTAATTTCTTGTGGTGTGTCTGGATCTAGAAATTATACTATCACTGAGTTTGTAACATGGCCTAGCATACAAATTGGTGATCCAAGACAAAAAATTAAAAATTCCCTGAGTTTATAGCAAAAAGTTTTCATACCAATGTATCTATTGGTTCTATCCCGTTACAGTTAATTGTTGATGCTTATCACTTAGTTACTATTGTTAGTTTAATGAGCAAGGACATAGCCTGTGTTATATTTAATATTTTATCGACAGACTATTTTTTTTCCCGTTCAGCATGTTATGCTTGTATGAGCAATTGAGCAGTACGATTTTTTTGTGGATAGTGCATGTGCAAACTCTAAGATGTTCGAGCTGTCTGCAGGTGAAGGCACTATTGAAGGATCGTTTAAATGGGAAAACAGGAGGATCAAGTGAAAAGAAGTCTGAGCCTAGTGCATCCGTTGAGCTGAACTCACGTAACTTTGATGAATTGGTGATAAAAAGCAAAGAACTTTGGGTTGTAGAGTTTTTTGCTCCTTGGTATGTTTTCTTATGACCTTGTTTTATGACCTAAATCTGGACTCTCTAGAGCCTAGATATTCATACTTATGCATGAGTTGTTTTGGGGAAAAATGCTTAACTAACAATTACTATATTGTGCTTGGCTTGCAATGGTATATGTAGAAGTAACACAAGGAACTCTCCTGGTTCAAGCCTCTATAAAAGTACTGTGTTGATCTTGGCTCAAATAATACTATGTATAGTCCAATTTGGTTACAATTTCCTTAACGAAGAAAATCTCATAATATGTTGCAGTTATATGTGGTCGAATTTTTTGCTGGTGTCCAAATATTCAACTAGAGAAAGTTGGCTCTGCTTTATTTGTTATTGGGTTGGTGTTTGACTTAAGTAAATTTTATTTAGGTGTGGTCATTGCAAAAAACTTGCCCCAGAGTGGAAGAAAGCATCAAATAACTTGAAGGGTAAAGTTAAGCTGGGCCATGTGAACTGTGATGAAGAGAAGGTAACGATTCTTAGCAATCAATGGCTTTTCCATTATCTGATTTGTTCCTTTTTCCTTCGAGTTGATAGTCATAGAGTTTTGTGATCTTGAATTATCAGTCAGTTCACCCATCTGATGCAAAAGTGTAGTTTTGGTGGGGATGTGGGGAGGCGTTTTGCTTAAACTTTGATCCAGGATTCTAGCAAACACACTATCAAACTATCTTAGTGGAATTTTATTACCCTTGTTTTTAGCTAATAGTTTATTGTCCTGTTGCTTCTTCGTTGAATTTTTTTTCCCTCTCAAAGTAATTAATATTTGACTTCAGATCAAGAGTTCTTGCAAATCTAGTTTGTCAAAATGCTGTAGTTTTTGAATTCAACAGTGTGTCCCTTGGTGGACAGAATAAGCCAATAGGTTATGTTAAATCTATAGTTTATCTATCGAGAGTATAGTAACACAACATATCTAAATTGTTACACTGTTTGTTTTTCAGTCTTTGATGAGCAAGTTTAAAGTGCAAGGATTCCCATCCATCCTCGTGTTTGGTGCTGACAAAGAGAATCCAATCCCTTATGAAGGTGCAAGGACTGCATCGGCAATTGAATCTTTTGCTTTGGAACAGTTGGAAACAAATGCTGCTCCGCCTGAGGTCATTGAGCTGACTAGCCCGGTATGCTTACATTTCATCTTAATGCATTTTTATCTTCTCTGTCTTGTTATTTATATGTAGTGGCTTGCAGATCCTTTCCACTTTACAGAAAAGTAGACCAAGTAAATTAAATTGACTTATTCTTTTTGAATAGGATGTCATGGAAGAGAAGTGTGGTTCTGCTGCTATCTGTTTTGTTTCTTTTCTGCCTGACATCTTGGATAGCAAGGCTGAGGGAAGGAACAAGTACCTTGAGATGTTGCTGTCGGTCGCAGAGAAATTCAAAAGAAGTCCTTACAGGTAACTACAGTTTTGTTGGCTTGGTCATCATCGTTTTGTTTCCAGTGTACATTATTTTACTGTTGTTGTAAACTAAAAGAAGCATGTTAATATTAGAAAAATTCTTGTTATAACTATTTGCGAGTTTGTTATACAACTTATATCATGAATTTCAAAATCTAAAAACTGAAAACTGGCATCATGAACCGCCTTAGATTCTGGCTTTGCTTTTAGTTGGGGAGCTTAGAACAGAGAATTTTTTTAAAGTTTCTATTCGAAGGCATCTTGTGGACTTGAGATTACTACTACTCCTGTCTATGTTATTTAATCTTATGGTCATTTTTAAATCTTAATTTGCAACACCATGCTTATCCTTCTCTGGAATCTCTAAATAGCCTTTCATTAGACATGTGAAGTAGACTGATCATTAAGCAAAAATTGAGCAAGTCAAAGATTTAACTCACTAAATATAGACACTGGCATTTTGTTTGAGACGTAAAAATGTTTCCTACTACATAAGATGGATGGCGGTAGTACTATATTCTCCCCTAAAATACCCCCACATGGAACTTGTAAGGAGAACGAAGGACAGTTAAAAGTGGCGACGCAGCGCTTGCAATGACCCATGATTATACTGGTGATTTTAGCATTCTGCTTAGACACTGGACAGAAACTAAACGAATAACATTGTTTTGCAGTTTTGTCTGGGCAGCTGCAGGTAAGCAGCCAGATCTCGAGAGCAATGTTGGTGTTGGAGGGTATGGCTATCCTGCCATGGTGGCCCTTAATGCAAAGAAAGGTGCCTATGCTCCACTAAAGACTGCATTCGAGTTTGACCATATAGTGTAAGTCTTTCTCTATCTTGCACTTGACACAAATAAAGATTTCAATCCATATTTAGCTAAACCTTTTTTAAATATTGCAATTTTGGTAATGCAGGGAGTTTGTGAAGGAAGCAGGGCGTGGTGGAAAGGGCAACCTCCCAATGAATAGTACTCCTAAGCTTGAGACAATTGAACCTTGGGATGGTAAAGACGGTGAAGTCATTGAAGAGGATGAGTTCTCTCTTGACGAATTAATGAAAGATGACTTGTAAACTCTTCGAATTTAGAGCATAGAACCACTTGGCTTTAGAGTGAATTTTCTTTTCTCCGGTAAAATCTGAATTTTGGCCAATGATACATAGCATTGAAATGTAGAACCCCAAGTCTCCAAGTACTGTCAAAAGGATGTTAAATGATATTCTGAGTTCAGCTAATATTCCATTTGATGGTATTTTTTTGTGATTGTCTATGTTAAGCTAGTTGCAAAATTCTTTAATTTTTGAAGGTGAAAAATACATTTAACTGTGAATTTGTAGAGAGTTTACCTAAGCTAATTGAAAGAGATTCCTAGCAAGTGCAAACTTGAATTTCAGAAAATATGATGTATGTGGTGAACATGAGTCGAGTTTGGGGTTGCTTGATTTGTTTAGTTGAATGGTTGGCTTGAACTCCCTCTTTTCCTAAACGTTTGATGCGTTTAGAATCTTAAAACTATTTATAACACTTGAGAATCTTTTAAATTACTTTCAATATATGAACATAATATAGTCATATGGGCTTGTTTAATTCGTCTCAATAAATACGTTATTAATATTCGATTATTATAATTTTTACATACATACAACAAAAGATATTTAAAATCAAACAAATGCATTGGCATATGTGCTAGTCAAAATGTATTAAACAAATGGAGCAATAAGTTACCTATGTTATACTCAGGAGTCTTGAACTCATAAGCTGATGTTGGAGCATAACTGTACAAACACATTACTAGCCACGAATCTTGTATTTTGATTAGTTTTCCAAAATGTATTGTTGAAGGTCACAAGTAAATACTACTAACAATGGTCATTTATTTGGAAAAGATATACTTCATGCAAGGTAAAAGGATCTTGGTCAAAAAAAAGTACTTGAATTATATGAGATAAATACCCCGTATCACAAGATTACTTCACGAATGTGTTTTTCTTTACAAATCATCTAAGTCAACACAACATTGATGCAGGCATGAAGTCTGGATCAAAACCCAGAAATTGCACTAGGACACGACACAACTATCCTTAAATCTAGAAATCGACCCATTTATCAACAATAAAGAGTTTAATAATCTGTTGCCTTGTCAGATCTATTCCCTAATCCCTATACATAAAAGAACAAAACATTAGTCTCTACCATGTAGCTTCCACAAGTTCCACTTCATTCTGACTTTGATACTCTCTGCAAGTTCCACTTCATTCTGACTTTGACACTCTCTGCAAGCAATACTGCAGTAGGTAGATCTTTCCTGTGATTCTGTGACAAAATTTTCTTTAAAATACACAGGAAAACTATACACACATGTCCAGACTTTGCATGAAAACGTATACGTTAAAGTGTAAAACTAACAATAAAAATGTTAGAAGAACAGATCACCCAAGAAATATGATAAAATAAGCAGGGAATAGCTATGGCAACAAGAGAAAAGTGGAGCTGCTGCCCTGTAATTCAGATATTGATATATTACTTGAAGAGGATTTATGTTTAATGTTAAGACAGCCTTCTAAAAGTTAATTCTGTATATTCTAGCCATGCAATCTCTTCGCAACTGTGAGTCTGTAAATATCGCTTTGATGAAATCTACAACCTGCAATGACTAGCATCACGTTAAAAACCAACACCTCCAAAGGCTTCTCCAAACTAAGTTTTCCTCTCAACTGATGCAAACAAAAACACTTCCTTGCACAATACCTCTGTTATAACAAATCCACAACCATACAATTCCCCAAATTCCCAAGCTTCAGTGATAGACTTCAGTGGCATGTCCAGAAGTTCTAATAAAAGAAATGGCAATCAACAACAGACACAAAATTTTTATTTGGATGGGGGAAAAAGTCTGCATGTAGTGAGAGAATAGTGCCATACCAGCCAGTTTTCGAATTTTTCCCAAGGAAGGAATGTCAGCTTCGAGTGGACGCGAAAAGCCAGCATCAGATTTCTTATCAAGCTTGATAGCACTCAGGGCCTCTAGCAATGGTGCCAGACTCTCCATCAACATATGAATCAGTATTTGAAGCTGAAAATGAAGATAAATAAATTAATATCGTACTACTTAAAAAGTCTCTAAGCCATTATGACTGTTTAAAAACAGTGTACGCACATGTTCCCGACCCCCCCCCCCCCCCCCTC
>PYUH01000490.1:2104384-2143009 GCA_016808085.1 Suaeda aralocaspica
CCCCCCCCCCTCTCTCTCTCTCACCTGTGTTAGGTAGATTGTGTTGTGTGTATTAAACTAATTGAAGTATTATACTACATTTTATTATTAGCTGCTGTTTTAAAATGAATATTGTTCTACTCATCAGCAAAAGTTGATAGAAATAGGCAATCTTAATCAGCAGAGCATTTAATTCTAAGTCAGGGTCATAAGGGTCATTGATTACAAGTGACCATGATGAAATTTAGCCAGCAGAAGGCTGATGCCTATTGTATTAGATACTTTCTTCATCCCAAACACCAATTTTGTGTGTATGCCCATTAATTAGATGTTTCATGATAGGCATGTTTTTTTCTTTTGAGAACTTATATGAAAGAATTTTTTTTTCCTTTTCGTAGTGCAGAAAGGATAGGTAACAACTATGCTGTCAAGTACCAAGGACTAAAAAAAAAGCTTGACGCAGTGGTACACGAACATGCATAGGGTGCATTCATCTTCATACATCCAACATTCACTTGAATAAAAAACAAAGCGCAAAAAAGGCACAATTCCCATGTTCTTTTGTAATTTTTCAATTACCCTTTGATTCCTTCACCAATTTTTCATGCAAACACTACACATCACACATCAATGAGAGAGAGAATGTGTTTGACAAGAGCAGTTTAAAATGCTGTTTTGAATGACATAACATACCATCACATAACACAGCACAACATAAGCTTAATTTCGAGTGAGAAAGAGAAAGAGAAGGAGAGAGAACGATGGGAAGTTCGCTGAAAAGTAGCAACAATCATAGCCAAAGAGGGAATGGTAATAATATTAAGCCATATGCATTAATGTTGTTGCTGGCTTTTGGAGCTGCAATTCTAGGAGTAATGGTGCTACACAAACTTAGAGAGAAACGTATCTTTACTCTTCTTGTTAAGGAAAAAGACCATGAGCTTCTCACCCTTCATCTTCTATTCCAGGTTATCATTTTATAATTTTTCCGGCAGTATTATGTTTGACATTCAAACATTTCTAATGACTCGTGCATTTTTTTTTCCTTGTCTTTTTTTTTTGGTTGTTTTTCTATTTTAATTTCTAATGTTTGTTTGTATGTTATGAAATAATTGTACAACGGCAAGC
This sequence comes from Suaeda aralocaspica, assembly GCA_016808085.1. Taxonomy (NCBI): domain Eukaryota; kingdom Viridiplantae; phylum Streptophyta; class Magnoliopsida; order Caryophyllales; family Amaranthaceae; genus Suaeda; species Suaeda aralocaspica. The sequence goes on from PYUH01000490.1 coordinate 2,105,492, forward strand.
CTAGGATTTATAACAAGCAATCTCAACTGGTTGTACTAAAGGAAAAAAATATTGTTTAATTTATCTGATTACATAGTTTATGGGTTTGTAAATGGTTTCGAACTGAAATTCCCAGTCAGGCAGTAAGAAGAATATGCAAACTTTAGCTGGAGCGTTTATTATTGTTATTTCTTTCTTTTTTTTTTCATTTTTTGAAATATAGGAAAAAATAAAGCAACTATAATTCTGTTATTCACTTTCAAAATAACACATAAATAATTTTATGACGACTTTAGCTCATTGTAGGGTTGTACAATTATGTTCAAAAGTCAAAACCAAAAACTAAAAAGTTGTTTGTTTCAAGCCATTAACTGAATTTCAAAACTTTTAAGTAATGGGCATTAGCGTTTTAATTTGCTTCTGGGACTCAAAAATACTGTGTCACAGCCATCAGCCATGAATTACGTACATCTGAATAGTGTTTTCCTGTCAGATACTCACATTCATAAATTTATAATCAAAGTTCAACATGAGGATAAGAGATTAAAGCATTAAGAAAATGCATGCAATGTTCAAGAATCAAAGTTTTCCTTTAAAATTGAAAAGTTCATATAACAACTCATGTTAGTACGTTACTATAGGGTACTACACTAAAAACAGTTAGGTAGAGCACAATTATGACTTGATTTTACATGCATGCCCTTTGAATTGGTTGCAGAGGGAGAAAGAGTTCAATCAAGAAGCTCGGAAGAAAATTGAAGAAATGAAAAACAAAGTTTATTCCCTGAGAACCCAGAAATTAGAGCTAGATAAGAAACAGATGGAAATGGAATCTACAATTTCAGCTCTCAAAGATGAAAGAAAGGTGATCGAAATGACACTTGAAGAAAAAAAGCATGAGATTTACAAGCTAACAGCAGCAATGAACTCAAGTGCTGGGGATCCTACTCAAGTTACAGCTTTGAAGAGCATGATAAAGATGAAAGACAGAGAAATTGAAGAATTGAAGCTCCGGATAAAAAGGCCTGACAATAAGTCAGAGACGAGTGACAGCACAGCAGAAATACATGAGAATGACAAGGAATTACAGCTTAGCAGTGATTCCTTTAGTGACTTGACAAAGCACGAAAGCAGAACCCAAAATGATGGAATTATTCAGAGAGAAGATATGAATTTTACAGACGTCGAACCCCAAAAGCTACATGATGGGAAAGATGCAACAGCATTGGAAAGGGAACTTGTGACATATACACAAGTTCATTTGACGAGAGAAAATAATGGAAACATACGAAAAGAAAGAGCTGATATACTAGGCGACAAATATGACATGTTCAAGGATGAGGAACGAAAAGAAATCAATGGTACCCATCATGATGCACAACATAAATTGAATGGGAATCAAGTCCAAGAGAGACAGAGATACATGAGCTTTCGTGCAGGCGGCCTGAAGACAGCAAAACCAGAAGAATCAGTAAATGGTTTTGGGCCTAGAGTCAAAAGGAAACATTCTAAAGGAAAGAGGAAAGAAGCTCTGAAAAACAGGAGATTGGGGGATGACTTCTACTCAGTGAGCAAGATTGAGAGCCCTCCAGCTCTTACCAGTGATGAACAACAAGAATTCAAGAAAAATGAGGATGAAACTACAGAGTCTGAAAATAAAAAAGAGCTTAGCCAAAAAGATTGGTTTGAGCAATCTGGCAAATATCAGAGTACTGACTCTACTAAGACTCAAGATGATGGAGAAGCAAAGAAGACAGGAGAAGAGCAAGAAAGGAAATCAACAGAGATGAAATCTAATGGCACTGACACTGAAAATATGGATGGACAAGGGAATTCAATGAATGCCACAGCCAAATTAATTTCTGATGGAGAGGACAACAAAGTTGATAATGTTGAAAAGAATGTCCAGAAGCGGATAGTTGGTGAGATTAGCAACCAACTGATTGATCAAGAAGCAGACAGAAAGCAGGAGACGGTGCATAGCAAAGAAGCAAAGAAGCATGAGGATGAAAATGAACAAGGAAATGAAATTGCAAATGAAGAAATTGAGGATGAAGAATCAGAGAATGCTGAAATTCGTGAACCAGAAGTAGATAGAGATGATATCAGAAGATTTTCAGAGTCAGATCCTGATGAGGATGCTGAGGAGCCTGAATTTTAGCCTAGCAACACTATATGATCAGCAACGTCAGAGAAATTTTAGGACTTCAGTCAGGCAAAGCATGCATAAATCTTTTATAAATGTCCCAACTGTGGGGCTTGTAGTTACCAAAACTAATCGATGCTTTTAACTATTAATTTAAAACAGCAGCACATTGACATCAAGCACATCATTTTTCTTTTCAGAAACCAACTTGTAGAAACAGAAATTCACGGTTAGTAACGAAAAACTAGAGCTGTTCCCGTCCCACTAGAAGCCGGAGTCCTCCTCTTTGTCAAATGGGTAATACCAGGAAAATATATATACAAAGTATATAATAATTTGGCCTTTTAATGAGAACATACAACATGTTTGTGTCTTGATGAGCACAAAGCTGTAAAGGAGCATGCGTCTTTATTGACAAATACCAAAACCTATTTTAAGAACTTAACGGAGAAAAGGGACATCTTCATGGCGTCAGAGTGGTATCTTAATGGGTTCTCTATGAATTACAAAATCATTTTATATTGCTGGAATGATGAGCAACTCCCCAGAAATGATTTTTTGTCAAAACGTACTTAAGTTTTGGTCTTTCTGGGAAGAAAATTGAAACAAATAACTGTTAAAACTAAAATTGAAGGTTTCCATGAGTTTAGGTAAAGAATTACTTTAAAAAAAAAGTTATCAAGGATTTATATACCTGCAGTGATTCTTCAGCAGCTATATCATCTAGGAGGAGTATGTCTTGCGTGATTCTAGAAAACACTGATTCCAGAGCTATACACATGCACTTTTTATAAGTTGAAGGCAGTAAAACAGGTTCCCACAGCATACGAACTTTCTCAAGAATGAAAATAACCTGATAGAAACTAATTGATTTGAGATCACAGCAAATACAATGCAAGTGCTTTCCAGTATGGAGAACAAAGAGACCATTTTGTTATCAAAATATATGGATTGTTACCCGTTCTAGACTAAACTTTGAAGCCTCGTATTGTGACTTTTCATGAGTATTCTGAAATCCATTAGCGCCATCTACAGCCTAAAAAAGCACAATAAAATAAAACGAAAACATGAAATATAGTTTTCTTTTTCTTTTAAGCATCTATTAATATATAAAGCAACAGCAACACATACCTCCTTTAAGTTGGAAACTGTAACATGTACGTGCTGCTGGAGTGTGTCTTCTGCTAATAATTGTAATCTAGGAGCCATATCAACAAATATGGCATGCTCTTTCATGAAACTAGAAATTTCTGGTCGATACTGAAAATAAAAGGATAGATATATAAGCTAGAAGAAATTGATGGCTTGAGTTGCCATACTTAGATAAGTGGTATACTTTTATATGTCCTCATTATAGTCCGAGACATTAGAAGGGAAATTGTTCAGTAATTGATCACAAGCTAAGTAACAAGGATTTTAGATAATCAAACCCTTTTTTTGCTATTATTACTCAAGACGTACTGATCTGAGAACTAGCTACTAATAAAATTAAAGTGACCTTTTGACAGACAAATATCCATCAGTTGTTATTTACTACTCGTAGATTGTTAATTGTAAAAGGTGCAAGGAGCATTAAGATGAAGATGAACATTTTTTCTTCATACCTCAAAAGCCAGCCCCAGAATTTCCTGTGAGAGAAATAAACAGTCATTGTGCACAAGAACAGCAACCTGATTGATGCTATCACGCTGTCTCTCTAACTTCAAAAATGAAATATATAAGATAAGTTAGACATATATGTAAGTATTATTTTACAATGCCATATTAAGGACTGACATCTACATTACTATTTTTGAGAGAGTTTCACTCACTCACCCACCCGCCCAACCACACACAACAACCTCCACCCCACCGGCGGGCTCCAACCCCAACAAAAGCAGCACAAGTAATTCCACTACAGTGATGGACTAATAGTAAAATAGGTAGAACCGTAGAACAATTTATCGTTTTTTAAGTTAAAAGTACTAGAGGCTATCAATGCAATGGGAGTGGTACAAGCACATTATAGGACAACATATTAGAAATTCAATGAACAACAGCTTTAGACAAACAGCTCTGTAAATCTCCATGCTAAAATTAAAGTAGAAATATTGTTTAAGATATTTCCATGGAGGCAAACTTAGCTAATGCTTAAAGGTATCAGAAAACAAAAAAGAACTGTCCATGTGTCTAAGTGAGTGAATTCGTTTGTTGTTGTATATTTGAGAAGAAGTGCTTTCTAGCTATAGGAAATAGTTGGGGAACTAAAACAGTAAACATACACAATAAACTCTGGTTTACATTTCAGATGTTGTTAATGTACAATATCACATATCAGATAGTGAGAAGCATCATGGTTTGAAGTACAATCTGAGAATTTGGCATAGTCAAATAGAAAGTCGCCACGCTCTCTGAACAATTTATTGAAAAGTACAATTTTAAACACAATTCCATGCTTGTTACTTTAAGCATGAAAAAAGGTATAAAAAAAAAAAAAAAACAGAGAGTTCATTATGTGTAATCATGCTGTCATTGGAAAAATACTGATCCATAGTAATATAGTATCAAGTGATAATCAAGCTGACTCCACTTAAACAAGAACTCTATGAGAAGAATACCTTAATAGGAATTATAGCTTCATACAGCAGTAGCACATCTCTTGCAGCATGATAGAATTCCAATGCCACTCGCGGGGATGACAAACAAACATCCTACATGAGTTAAATTAAAAAAGACATAAAAACCTTGCTATAAAACTGAAACACAAACATGCAACAAATATAGAGGGTGGTAAAACATTCCGAAATCCAGATAGTCAAAATAACAGCGATCATTAATACTAGTCCAATTAACAAGATGAGAGTTTATATCAGTTGTGATATCTAACATTACAAGAACTATACTAAGCATGAATTATTCAAGAAATTTCCATATAGAAGCCCGGTGTGATGAAATTGTACTAATAAGAAACGAGTGAAACAAAGTCAGCATAAAGAGTTATCTTACTTTTAGTGTTTGATGCACCAACTTCATCAATTGAGAAGCAGCGTGAGATACTACACACCTCTCCGATGAAAAAAGCAGATTGACAACACAGTCACTGTTGTTATTTCTGAAATCAGGACTTCTTCCGCTAAACTCCTGAGAGCAAGGTGTTAGAAAATAAAGCCAGCTGCCAAGCACAAAGATAAAAGGCAATTTCAATGCAGCTTACTTCTGGAACAGTGAAGTTACATTGCAGAATCAACTGCCTAGCAGTTGCCAACATTTCAGTTTTTTTTCTCACGGCAAAGTGCACTTCCACATTATCAGCAAAGTTGCTTAATCTTTCATCAGTCTTGTCAGAATCAGAGATGAACATGTACTCCTTCAAAACAGTTTCAAATTCTGAAGAAGAGATGATGATCTTCTGAAAATCAGCTAACTTAGAAGCATCGTCAGGGACAACCTAAGAAAACATAAAGTATAAAGAGTTAAGACTGTAAAAGGAAGTCATAATAAAGTGATTATGAAAGAGAAAAGACGTAAAGAGTATCCCACACAGAAGCCGAATATTATCAAGTTACAAATGCAGAGAAATCGACAGATAATCAGACATGCATTTTACAAAAACTGCTTTTATGTACAGATTCCGAGCAACTAGGTAATTACTTATCAAAATGTATTTTACATCATAAATGCATTGAAGCCGACGAAAACTCAGATATGAATGAGAAACGTGAAATATTTATAAGCAGACCTTTGAAAGGAAGTTAGAAATAATCAGCTCAGACATCCTTGGCCATGTCAATTTCCCAAAGCAACGCATCCAGGAACCATTATCAAGACATATATAATGGTAGACAAATTTAACAACTTCCATCATTCTTGAGAACAGATCATTGCAATCCATGTCTTCTGTCTACGCACGAAGAAAAGGGATCAGTCTAATAGTTTATGCCACAGGCAATCTTTGCCTTATACGATGCGCTTTGAATGCGTTACTATAACCAAGCAATAAAATTAATTGTTTAATTATGCTTTACGAACTCTAGAGAGAAGCAAATCCATAAAACTAGTATTCATAAACATCACCTTGGACTCTAAACTTGAGACTATCTTCAAAAAAGCGTCACCATTCTGCACATCAGGTTCTGCCAGAAATGAAACGGGGGACTTCAAATTCACTGCAGGTGCAATGGCACGTTTAATGAACAAGTCAGCCGTCCTTGCAAGCCCATAATCAAGTATTCCTAGCACCTAGAAAACACCACACGGCGAAACATATGTATTTTACAAGTCAACATCAATTCAACAAGCAACAAAACATCGAATTCCAACTAACACAATGTAACTACATTACAGCAAACATACATCGAAAAAATTATGTATTCTACAAGCAACGATATATACTCTACTCAATTGTCAAACCTACATTGAAAAGAATCATAATGTACATTCGAAAGCAAAACCGAAACACTTACATCCATAGCTTCCAAAACACTCTGAAGCTCAACCTCACTCACATCACCAAAGGCAGAGCGATACACAACTCGAACACCTCCACCGGCTTCGCTGTCAAACCTCACCGCATTGTCCATAAACTTAACAAGCAAATCTTGAATCTACAAACCGAAAACGCAATTTCATCTAATATATAACAATCAATCATCACACACAACAAAACACAAATAATTACTCAATCAAAACAACAACAACAACAACAAAATCAAATCAAAAAAAAAATCAAATAATCACCTCATCAAAGCAAATCAACCATTGTTTCCTCAACAAACCATAAACAACAACAACATCATTTTCTCTCTCCTCATCACCACCACCAATCCTCAACAACCTCTTCAACTCCCTAACCTCCTTCGTCGCCTCAGCAACCTCACCATCCTCAACCTTCCGCTTAACGCCGTTCAACCTCTCAATCAACCTAACAATAACCGTCAAAACAGACGCCTGCTTCTTCGTCTGCTCCAATTCAACAATCGTTGACTTAACGTCGGTTAACACGGAGTGAATTCGCCGGAGATCGGCGTCGCCGGCGGAAGAGGTGGCGGTGACGTCGAGGAGAGAGGAGGAGAGAGAGAGGGAAAGAGAGAGAGAAGAAGAAGAGAGAGAAAGGAGGTGAGAGAAGTGAGAGTGATGGGAGAGAATGTAAGAGTGGAGATTAGATTTGAGGCGGTGTGAGTGGGTGTTGAGGTGGTGGATTATAAGGCGGAGGTCAGGGGATGAGAGTGGTGTTGTGGGGTCGTTTGTGGTGGTTGTTGAAAGAAGGTCGTTGATTGTGGTGGTGCTAAATAGGTCTTCCATGGTGGATTTGTGGGAGTTTGATTGTATTTTTTTGGTGATGGGAAGATGATGTATGTGGTCAAGTGTAACAATTCACGTTTAATTGCGTATTTGAAAATTTTTCACTTACCACTTTTTTAAAACTTGTTTTTATCGCTTATCAATTTTTAAAAAGATATTATCAATTACTATCTTTTAAAAAAATATTGTTAATGAAGACCTCAGTCGAAAAAATCCGATTTGACTGCCGCAATTTTCATTTAACTCACTTAAAAAAGGTTTTGTTAGTAAATGTTTTGATTATACAGTATACACTCCATCTCCCATTTTCACTTATTTCTCTTACTCTTCGTTAATTCAAAATCAGAAACTCAACCTCTAATTATTTCTTCTTTTAAAAAAAAAAATTAAACTGCCAAAAAAATTAAACTTGTGCAATTGGGAATCAAACACTGTATTAATTGCTCTTCAATTTATAACGGGTAGGTTAATTTCATTTCATCAAACTTCATCATTTTCATTTTCGAGTTGTGCTTTAGTTCTCAATTTTTTGACTCACTCAAGCTGATTTTGGGTTTTATTTATGGTTCATCAATGGCGAATGCGAATCAGAAGAAGAGGAAACAAAGTTTAATTAAGAGTACAACACAAAAAAGTTTAATTTAAAGGAAAAAAAAAAATCAAACTTTACCAAAAAAAAAATAAGTTAATTTGGAGAAGAAGAAAAGAGTGAGAAGAGGATTTTGTTATGATTTAGGGTTGTTTTTATAAGAGGATGGAGTGAGGGGTTTAGATTAGGGAATTTTGATGGTTAATAGTGGGTGTAATGTATTTTTAGTGTGTAAGAGAAAAATTCACTCAAGAGGCAAATTTCGGTATTCTAATCGGATTTTTTCGCTTAAGGTCTTCATTAACAAAAAAAAAAATTTAAGGGGGTAGCTGACAATTTTTTTTAAAAGGTGGTAAGTGACAAAAAAAATTTTAAAAAGGTGGTAACTTACAATTTTTCCAATTATAAATAAATATTACTCTCTCCGTTTTTTTAGTTGCAACAATTCACTTTTGACACTTGTCGAGGCACATTTTTAACAATTTGTAACTTTAATTATATATTTGTATAAATTATAAAAACTATATATTAATAAAGTGCATGATAAGACGAATCAAACGAGATCCATATTAACTATATTACTCTTTATACATTGATCATAAAATTAAGTCAAAGCTTAAAAGATGAATAGTGCAACTTTTAAAATTTGCAACTAAAAAAAACGGAGGTAATATATGCCAATAAATTATACTTTGTATATCGAGATAAATCAAACGTAATTCGTATTGATTTAGATAGGGGTAGTAATGCCAAATCATGTATTTTTGGATTTCATATTATTTCGTGGTGGTTTGTGGGTTGAAAAGTTTTGGGCGGTGGTGGGTTTGAAGGGGCAAAGAGATGGTGGAGTTGGGAAGCGTGTTGGGTCTGAATGTGGTGGTGATTTTCATTAATGATTTGTATTCTGCTTCGAAGACAACATTAGCAGGTTATTTATATTTGCTTCGACACTAGATTTGGACAAGACAAGCTGAGGTTTAGGGAGACCAAGAAACAAGATTATCACCAAGAAAACAACAATACCCTGAAGTGGACCAACGGGTGTCTAGACAATCAGCCCTAAGTAACCAATGCAATCTAGTAGGAGCAGAATTATATGACTTTAATCCATGATCGATAGTGCACTGAACATAGCGGAGGATACGTTTTAATGCACCATAATGAGACCCCATTGGGTCATGCATATGCAAATATACCTGCTGGACGGCATACACAATGTCCGAACGAGTAAAAGTGAGATACTAAACAGCACCAACAAGGTTGCAGTATCTAATTGGTCTCTGATATGGTATTAGCGTTAGCGTGACACAAAAGTCAGAGGTTCGAATCTCATCCACCCTTCATTTCTAAGTGGAATTATAAATTAATCGTTGGATATGGTGTGGCGGGCCCCAATGGGCTCTCATGTAAGGGGGCGTGATAGTGTACACAAACTATTTTTTTGACATGAACCATCAACGTAAGTTTTGATTAAGTTGGTCTTCTAATAGAAATAATAACCATAGACACTCATGAGATTTTTGTTCTTCGAAAACTCTTCCTATAAAAACCTCTAATATATTTCAATTCAATAAGATAAATAAAAACTCTTCGAAAAGTTGAGAGTAATCGATATTGTTAACCTAAAAATTGTACATGGAATTAAAAGGATTAAGGTGGCTACTATCCAGTATCCACTTTCCATGGAAGTGCATTGTTTCACTGCACTAGTCCAATCGCTCCGATTTCCTCTCTCTTTCTCTCCTTACTCTTCCTCATCTTTCCTTCTCATTTAATTTTTTCCCAGTCTAACTAAATTATTATTCAAGTAAACTATAAAATTTAGCCTTTGATATAACGGAATTGATCGAAAAGGCAACATACCAGACTGGGTTGTTGGTTTTGTTAGTTAAAAAGGTGAAGGGTATCTTCGACAAAACTAGCTGTAGTTGTTGACTGTTAGCTTTTAAGTAGTTGTGAGCTGGCAAGTTGTAGTTGTTAAAGTTTACTTGTCGAGGTAGTTGTTAATAATATGAGTGTTTGGCAAAAGTAGTTGTTGGAGCTATAAAAATAAAATAATTATTTGCCAAAATAATAAATAAATACCAAGTTAAAAAAATTAATAAAAATAAATATTCACCAAAAAGTAAAATAAAAAGAAATAAAATCTCAAGTTGAACGCTACTTTTTCTTCTAAAAGCTATCTTTTTTAACTTTCCACAAAAGTTAGTTCAAAAGTTATTTATTTCCAAAAGCTACTTCATTAAACACCAATAATTTTTTAGAGTAGCTTTTTAACTAGGTCCAAAAGCTAAAAGCTATCCCAAAAGCTCTTATCAAACACATCCCATTACTTTTAACTAGTTGGTAAAGCTTCCTTCCTGGCCAATTCCAAAAAATCATAAAGTGGATTCTCAAAAATCTGATGTAAAGATCGATCAAAAGGCTGCCAAAAAATAGCCAATTCAAGATTATTTCTCAAGAACTCCAATAGCATAAATTTACACGATATAGAACTATAAGTTTGGGTTTTGTTTTTTCTTTTTGCCTGATTTTTTCAAGAGACACAAAGCACTGAAGTATTACAAAAATTTACAAGTGACACTTGAAATATACAAATATTGTAGGAATTACTTCTAATGGTTGATGAGCACATCTAAATTTTATGAGCCAAATGCTCATGAGGTCTGTAGCAAATTTCAAAATGTTATTGTAACAACTAGTTTATTATAAGGTCGTGTTTTTTCAACTTAATTTCAATTATGTTCAATCTGTTGATAAATTGAAGAATAAAGTTTGTATAATTTTTAACTTGTTTTGTTCATTTCAATTCAACCCAAATTAATTAATGTGACCCAATTAATATTTTTATTAAGTCTATATAAGGACGTTTTCTAGCCCCTATTACGTTCAAGGATATATAAAACTAGTTGTTACTAGCTAAAAACCTCATGGGCATTTGGTGCCTTAGCTTGGTGGAATAAGTCTGTGTCAATTAACATCTTATGAATAATTGAATACCATCAATAAGAGCATCTAGTGAAATATTAATATATCTCAAGGGTAACTTGTACATTTTAGAAACTATAAATTACCTCATGATATTTGTGATACTTAGGTGTAAACTTAATTTTATATAACAATATACACGTACATTTGAATATGTTATGTGATTTGACTGTTTTTACTTTTATCGACCGAGCTTATAATTTTTGAGACAACTCATCAAAAATACACGAGACATCCATCACATAGTCACATACTATACAAATGATACAATTCCATCTCTCATCACATGTAATCCCACTAAAGAGATCACTTAGGGCGTTTGGTTCAAACATTTGTATATGAAATGAGGTATGAGTCATTTCAAATTATTAATACCTTGTGTTTATTTTGCGAAATATTTAAATCAATACTCATACCTCAAATTTGTAAGGTATGGCTTTTAGAACACAATAGGGAGGTGAGTTTGACTCATATTCATACCTCTAATTATCAAACTAAAGAAAAAAAAAATCATATCTAAGTAAGTAACAACCAAACATGTGATACTAAAATCAAGTTCAAACACATACCACCATGATTTCATTTTTCAAACGCCCATAGTTTTGTGACAGCTGAAGATTAGTAGTCATGCCCACTAAACCACAAGCTAAACAATAATCAACAAAACTAACATATAGTCAAAATGTCAAATACTATGCAATATATGTGACAAAGGTATGTACAAAATTATTGTTTCAATATAATGTTATTAATGTAGAGCCATATGGCTTTGTGATACAAAATTTTGGATGAGGGCCTTTCGAGTGAGTGTAGGACTGAAGGCCAAGGTCGGCCCAGGGGCGGGGCGTGTGGGGCCCACGCCCAGGGTCCAAAAAATTCAAGTCCATGCATCAAGTAAATAGGCTTTATATATATTACTTATACACATATAACACAAATTAAAAAATAGGCTTTACATACATAACACCTAAAACAGGTTGGCTTAGTGGTAACTACGAAGGTTTTGAGCACTACAATTGTTACCCCTTGCGTGTGGTCCTACACTCACTCGAAAGACCCTCATCCAAAATTAAAACGCAGAATTGCAATCCGCCACGTGGCGCCGCCTTAGCTTGGAAATCAATTTTCAATGGTAAAAAATGTGTTTAATGACAATCGAACTTATGACCTTTGACATGTGACACACATTATTTACCAATTAAGCTATATGCCATTATTGTCAATATTTCCACAACAAAACTATTATAAAATGTATATCATAAAAAATAATATCTCATTAAATTTAATAATTCCTTTTCTACGTTGATAAATAAAACATGTGAAAAATGGATAATAATGAATATATTTTTTTATGATAATTAAATGTTCATTTTATCTCTTTGTCAATATCACAATTGATCTTTTATTTGAACCCATTAAATTTCTTTTGAAATTATGTGTTCAACAGTTCAAATGTAAAATCTAAATTTTATTTCTTTATCAATAAACATATTAAACTCACATTATATTCGCAATTATTTGAAACTTTTATATCGCAATTATCAAATATTTCATGGTTATCTATTATAAATATCTTATAATAATACTCCTATTTGTTCACTCAACATTTCAGTTTGTTACAAAATTAAATTAAATTATTATATAATTCCAATATTTTATATTTTGATGGAAAAGGCAAAACAAATGAAAGAAATCTTAAAATGAAATTTTATCAAATGATTCGAGGCAACGCCCGGGAACCAAAGCTAGTTTTTTTTTAAAAAGCATTCTTTAACTAATTCATTTCCATCCTTTTGGGAAATTCCAATTATCCTACTGTTAGTCTTACCAATTCATCATCCACATTAAATCCCAATCAACATATTCTCAAAGATTTACAAACTCAATAATAATAATTTTAAGGGATAGTTTTTAGCTGTTATGGACTTTACTTAAACTCTATAATGATTAATAATTAAATAGATGATCTATAAAAACCCATGGTAAAAAATCAATTCATATATATATTTTCTTAAAACTTTAATTTACATCTAATCCCTTTTATTTTATTTTCAAGTAATAAAAACTTGAAATGAAAAAATTTACTACCCATATTAATGTTAAAATTTTCTTTTCAAAACACTTAATAATTTTTTTTAAGAATATAATCTTTAAGGTATTATGCAAATATAATGTGTACTATTACTTATTTAAATGAATTTCTTTTTTTTAAATATATTTTTTTAAATTAAATCTTTTCTCGTTTTTGTACATGTGTTTTTTGTCAGTCCTTTTAAACTAATTTTTGAGGGTCATCTTTACTAATTCGCCCCGAGCCTCTAAAATCTCAAAAACGGCCCTGCTGAAGGCGCATAGGTGTAGCATTGGAAATTTGGAACTACGATATCACGTACCTATTCGCGTGGCATGCATGGTGAGTGGAGTAAGGTGGCAAATTTAATACTCCATATTTTTGTTTGTGTCATGTCATTATATTATATGTGTGTATACATATGCATATGTTTGTGTCATTGTGTGTACGCATATGTTTGTGTCATTGTGTTGGTCAAATGACTCAAGTGTTGCGTTGTTAGCTTCTTATGAATGAGAGGTCTCCACAACTCCACCTTCACACTTGATTTGCATATTATTCCTAAATAACAAAGTGCCAAGTGATGAACTAAGATTATTTCTCATAATGAATCGAAAATAAAATTAGATTATAAGTACCTGATTTTAAAAAATATTAAACATATTATATTTGATTGAACCTTATTTGAAGTGAAAACATATGAATTATAAAACTGACACTGCAATCTTAAGACCATACCTAATTACCTACTCACCCCATTCCTAAATGTTTGATACATATAGAATCTTACACTATTCATAAGATCGATGAAAAAATCTTTTAAATTATTCTCAATATATAAAATATAATATAGTCATACATGGTCTTGTTTGATTCGTCTTAATGAGTACATTATTAATATTCAATTACTATAATTTTTACATATACACAACAAAAGATATTTAAGGTCAAATAAGTGCATCGACATATGTACAAATCATAACGTATCAAATAATTAAGAACGAAGGGAGTATCATATTAGTTACCCTATAAAAAAAAAATAAATTGCATTCAAAATCACGAAAATATTAATAATAAATATGAAGTACAACCTATGAATCATGTATATCATAGACATTATATTGCGTCATTACGTACGTGATGCACTGGTGCTACTAACTACGAGGTGGGAATATACCTAGTACACCGTATTAAGAAACAACATTGAGACACGTTGTAATACTACTATTCCACTGATTATGTAGTTTCATGCAGACGTGCATGCGTGATTGCATGGCAGCTGCTCTAAGAACCCACATCAATACCAGCCAAAAGTCCAAAACTACCTGGTATTTCAACATTTCTTTCCGATCCGATCAACGATCATCTAATTTTTCACTTGATTTGAATATTACGTATTACAATGACACCTTTGTAATGTATTTGCGTATAACGTTATAATTTCAAGAAAGGATTACTGACAGCAAAACAGGTGACACTACAAGAAAACGACCAATTAGCGACGGATTTTTGCGACGGAATAAAATTCCGTCGCAAATACTTAGTTTTGCGACGGAATTATTTCCCTCGCAATTTTTGCGACGGAATACCATGCATTTGCGACGGATTTCATAGGTTTTGCGACGGATATTTCCGTCGCAAAAAAGTGACAAAAACAGATCAAAGGGTAGTCACTTTTTGCGACGGAATTTTGTTGTTTGCGACGGAATATTCCGTCGCAAATTTGCGACGGAAATTTTTCCGCCGCAAATTCCGTCGCAAATTCCGTCGAATAAATTACAGAACAAAACACCAGTTTTTACTTCAACAAAAATTAATTTCGCAAAATCACACTCCTTCTCCAAAAAACCGTTCTTCTCTCTAACAAATCAAACACTCCTTTCTTCATCTCTTTCTTTTCCGGCGGCCTCCCCCCTTCTTCCGGCGGTCTCCTTGTTGTCGTTATTTTATTTTTTTTTTTCCATCGTGTTTTTTTTTATTTTCCGGCGGTGTTAGGGCAACAATTCCGGCTCAGTCGCCTTTCGTCGTCGTCAGTCCTCGTGCGCCTTCTTCGTCGTCGTCAGTCCTCGTCGCGGCCCTCTGTGGTCGTCGTCAGTCTTAGGGTATGAAATCTGATTGAAATCTGATTTTTTTTTTTTTTTTAATTTAGTTAAATTAAAATTGATTTAATTTAGTTAAATTAAAATTGATTTAATTTAAAACTTAATATCATTTAATTGACTAATGACCTGATTGATTTCAATTTCATATTATCATTTTTTTTTTTCCAATTCATATATCATTTTATTTCAATTTCATATTATCATTTATATTGATTTTCATCAGATTTTTGGGGTGTAGTTCAATTTCATTTATAGTTAGGATTTATTAGGTTGGTTAGTTTAGAAAGTTTTTGGGGTGTAGTATAAAAGTTGGGGCTCATACTATTTTGGGGATTTTTCTGCAGTATGTTTTGTTGGATATAATTTGGGGATAAAAAAATTTAGATAGATAAATCAAAATCAACAATGTTATTATTTTCATAACTAATAATGCTACAGGTTTGAATTGGAAACACGAATGGATATATTGATCAGAAATCACTGGTGCCACAATGTCATTGATGACTTGAAATGACATTAGATATATAAAGGGCAGGTAACAGTCACTAGCTCATTATTTTCAATGTTTTGATGATTATAATTTCAGTTTAGTAACCGAAATACCGCATAACCAGGAGACTCAACATTATGAGAAAAAGATTACATCATATAATAAGTGCATAAAAACAAATCCGATAATAAGCTACAAACATTTTATGATCACAAGTCACCGAATTTACATTGGTATGTATTGATTTGTTGACATTTTATTTGATTATGAAACTAAATTGTTGTTAATTGTTTTAAACATAGTGCTTATCTTAATCACTGATTGTTGGAGGGAAGAAACGAAAGCATATTGTAATTGCTAGTTCCTTATGGATAAGATTCCAGCCTCTTATTTTGTTGTGGGTTGTCGAAAGTGTTAAGGCGGAGTATTCGTCTAAGAGTGTTTACTTTCTTTATTGGAATCAGTTTTTCGATCCAAGGTTATCTTAGGCTTCATATTTTATCATCAAGAAGATAGAGAGCAAGAATGTCAAATGTGGCTCTTTAAGACCTTTCCTTTCTTGAAAACTTTGTTAGAGATGCACTTGAACTAAAGTCAAGTTAGATTGAAAAGATAAAACGGTAGTGTTTATTCACTAGAATGAATAGCATGGTGAATGTTCAAAATTCTAATCATCCTTTATTCCTCCGAGCTAGGGCTATGTGAAAGATGTTCAAATCTTAATGAACTACTATTTTTATATTTGATGGTTTTTTGCTCACAATCTTTAGGTGTATAAGGGAGCTAGTATTCTCTGATCACTTCTTTGATATGGAATATTTTTGGTCAAGCTTGTTCTTTGAATCTGTGACTCATATTTATATTTTTGCCATTTAGATAAAATAATTATATGCGTGACTTGTGTAGAATTTCACTATGAAAAGAAGGGAACGTAGTTGGATGTATTGTAGAAAGGTCGGTCTTCTAGAACCCTGCTTTTAAGGAAGGAGTGAGGAATTCCTTCAATATTGTAAACATCATCCGCAGACAACTAACCAATGAAGTTAGGTGTCCCGTGTGTTAAATGCAAGAACAACCGCATCTATGATCCGGACACAGTAAAGTATCATTTTGTATGCCAAGGGGTTTACACGGATTGATGAGTGGCATTGTCATGGGGAAGGGTTACATGAGTCCTCCGACCGCAACCAATGACTATCGCGAAAATGGTTAGGATGCTTTTGGACATAAACCAAGATCAACGCGGTTACCCAACTCGAGGAGGAACCTAACCCCGGGCCAAGCAGTTCTATGACTATGCTTAAGGCTTCGGAACAACCTTGGGTTGAAGGGAGTTCAATGTCTAGATTGAGAGATGGCCTCTAAAATAACTAGTATTAAATCCGAGTTCAATGCCCCACGGGGTGTAGATGCCATTGTGTCTTGGTTAGTGATTGTCTCCTAAGAACACCTATATAGGGGAGACATTCTACGAGGTAAGAAAAATTGTTCAAGGGTGGAGATGCCTGCTAAGAAGATTGATGCATGCCGAAAGTGGTTGTTGTGTTTGAAAGGTGATGCTCACTTGTCTAAGGTACTGTTTGCGGCAGCGACCGTTACAAGAGACTTCGAAAGGGAATGACGTTCCTCATAATGTTCTCATTCATCTTCCGATACTCTAGGCTACAAAGAGTTTGCCACCAAGGACATTGCGGAGGAAGTCATGGCATGCAAAAAATCCTCGGTTGCAAGGTACAATGGCACACCTTAGCGGACACTGAAGCGTGGAAAAGGTTGGATAGTTGCTCACAGGAGTTGCGTGTGCACCTCGTAATGTTAGGCTCGGTTTGTGTACGGATGGTTGGAATCCTCATGGGAGTTTGGGGTGGAACTATTCTGTGGCCAGTCCTATTGACCCCATATAACTTGCCCCCCCGATGGTATGAAAAGAGAATTCATGTTCCTATCATTGATTTCCCGGTCCCAACAAACCCAAAGGAAACCTAGATGTTTAATGCAACACCTAATAGAAGAGTCAAACGTTGGTGGGAAGTTGGTGTTACTAACTACGACTATTCAGTAAAACAAAATTCAATTTCGAGTGCCATTTATGGACTATTGGTGACTTCCCGCTTATGGTATGATGTCTGGGTGCTACACATGGTTTTAAGCTGTCCCTATGCATGGAGAAAGCAAATCATTCTGGTTGGAAAAATAGTGGAAGGTGTCTGGGTTTGACTGCCATAGGCAATCCTTTCACCGGATCACCCGTCTAGAACAGCACAGACAGCGTTTTGTAAGAACAAAGTGTCAGAAGGTGATCCTCCCCCATATCATGTCGGAGAGAACTATGGGAATGTGTGAAAGGACCATTCCTAAGGCGACTGCTGGGCCAGAAGCAATAATTATTGTGAAAAAAGGCTTAAATCTGGTTGGTCAAAGAGGAGAATTTTTTGGGACCTGCCCTATTGGACAGCTCTATCTTCGCATAACTAGACGTGATGCACATTGAGAAGAACTTTTTGATCAACTCATCCACACTTAGGATGTCTGAAAAAACCAACTGTGATACACCCGCGGCTAGAACTCGACATCGAGGCTCTTTGTAAACGTCCCGAGCTACATCTACCAGCAGGATGACAGGGGAAGAGGTCAGGGAGTGCACCATTCACTCTGATAGAGATCTAAAGCAAGGTCTGTGTGAGTGGGTTAAGCAGTTGGTTTTCCTGATGGCTATGCGTCCAATTTTGAGGAGATGGGTGATTTGAAAAGTTGTAAACTAACTGGCAATGAAGAGTCATGATTGTCATGTTTTCATGGAGAAAGGTTGTTGCCTGTTGCTTTGAAAGAATTTCTCCCACCTGTCTGGAATGCTATTACAGAGATAAGCCAATTTTTCGAGATCTTGTTTGTTACCACATCAACGTCACTGACATGGAACGATTGGAAGAGAACATTGCAGAGATCATTTGCAAGCTTGAAAAGTTTTCCCCCCCTTCGTTCTTCAACGATTGGAGCATTGCCGATACACTTGCCTTATGAGGCCAAAGTGTGTGGACCGTTCCTACCGATGGAGTATCCATTCGAAAGGTAAGTAGTGGTAAGGTGCAAAAATTTCATAAAGTTTTTCCTAAGTTGTATAAGACGCTACGAATAGTAAACCTGTGTT
Source organism: Suaeda aralocaspica (assembly GCA_016808085.1). NCBI lineage: Eukaryota > Viridiplantae > Streptophyta > Magnoliopsida > Caryophyllales > Amaranthaceae > Suaeda > Suaeda aralocaspica. The sequence continues at coordinate 2,124,285 of PYUH01000490.1, forward strand.
GAGCTTCTTTAAAAAACCATAGGTCCTGGAATCAATTTAAAAAGAAAGAAATTTTGGTAACAAAGCTCGTGTCGAAGGTTCAATATGCAATGCTTACCTAATGAGGAGGTAGCAAACTTCTGCTCCCATTACTTTGACCCAAGTTGACACAAAGAAAAGAGATCTGGTCGAAATGTCAACCCTGTATTAGGATGAAGTAGATCACAACGACGTCCCGGAACTGTTTAGAGTTGATAGGGGTCGCGTAACTATCAAGGGAAGCACAGATTTCGAGATGAGAAAGAACTCCTATCGCGCATACTTGGTGTTGTCTAACAGCGGCATTTTAGGAGGGACTATGAAAGGTAACCCCGTTTATACTAAAACTTAGCGTGTCGACATGTAAAAATAGTAGCTTATCACCATGTTAACCCAAACTCATGCCATGTCTAGGAGGTTTGAGGGACTATTGAAAACAATTCATACAGTTTGCTTGCGAGAAAGTTCATGTTAAATTTGAAGGTGAATTCCCAAATTGTTGCGTATGAAGAAAAAGAGTAAACAAACAATTTGAATAGGTTCATGCAATCCCTTTGTATAACTTAAGCAGTTGTAATGGTCCGAAACATTGAAGAGTCCATGAGGAGAAACCGCTTCTGATGTCGTACAAGCGTTGGCTATGGGCCCCTTCCAAGCGGGTTCGCACTTTTAGTCAAATTGTAGTTGGTGGCTTCAACTTCCATACAATTAAGTACGGCAGTCACAAATCAACATGAAATACGGTGTTTGTGTTTCGGGGAAGATGGTCTGAGTATTATGGAATTTAGAGGATTCATAGAACTTGTGTACACCGGCGTCAAAAAGAATACAAGACTATGATTTAAGGTTCCATGGTTGATGGTGGTCAGGGGTATGAACGTACATCAGGCTACACTGCCGTCGAAGTCATCCACACTAAGAAGTTACCCAAATATGATCATTTGTGTTACTTCCCAAGTTACCCAAGTTTACTACACTCTTATCCAAGCCGTAACCGGGATCGGATTCAGTGGTGGCAGTGGTTCAAAAACACAGCTAGGCGGTGGTGATGCTCCAGTTGACATGCAAGGTTTTTAGCACCAGAACTTCAACCCTATGTCACCGAATGAGATTCCCGGACTATAATAGTGATGATTTGGTGTCTCAGAATACGAGGACGAGAAATAATGTCGATGATGAGGACGATGAACCTGAACTGACGTCTAGCAATTCTGAAGAAGATTGATGATGAGGACAACATGCATTTCTGGATGACAGTAGTGAGGGATTTAGTAGTGACATAGTGTGATTACGCGTGTTGTGGTCTGTTTTCCAAGTGTTAAGGTATAACATTGTTGCTTATAAATTGGTAAATATATTATTTGGTCTTCCATGTTTCTCACTGTATTAATCTTAAATTGATTGAGTCGCTTTGTTTTTAGATTATAAAATTCCCATTGTGTCTTGCTTAAGTATTATTCGAACCTTTATCCCTAAACCGTTATTATTTTCTTGTGTTAATATGGTGTTTTGTACTTAATGTCAATTTCATCACAACAATTTCATGTGAATCTATTATTTGTCTTGTATGTTTCAGGTATTCATGGAAGAAAAACAAAAGGTAAAAGAGTCGCTTCTGGCTCGCAGAGCAGCAACAACGGCAGGAGCAAGCCTCCATCACATCAGACATGGAGTTACAAGTGCAGCCCAGTCAGTCGACAGCTGAGAATGCTGCTGCTTCTTTGATGAGTCCGGGAAGCTGTGTTGGACGTATGACTTTGTGGTATAATTTTCCTTCATGCAAAAAATCATCAGTGTTAGCTTTTTAAATACGTTTTATTGCGAACAAAACTTGGGGCATAACTTGCTTGGCTTGTGATCAGGTTTGATGACCCCAACGTGAAGAGGGAGATCAAGGATATACTCCAAGCTCATTACATGCTCCTTGGAGAACTTATAAACAAGTTGATGATGTACCAAGGAACAATGGTGGAATACCTGTTTACGGTATGTTATTATAATATCCAAGGAAACCAAGTATGATGTAAGTTACATTTTAACTTTTTTTGGATTATGATTTAAGTGATATCAAATTAGCAGTGTGAAATGATGATATATGATAATACAATTAGTACTTTTTGTTGCTGAATTTCGATACCATTAGAAGATTTAGTATGAGCATTAATTATTAAGTTTGAAGTTATTGCAGAAAAGAATGCACTTGGGCTGCTGAGTATTGACCTCCAGTTAGACATGAATCAACTCTAGGGTTGGAAATCGATTGCGTGACATGTTCTCTAACAAACTCACGCACAATGCTGGTAAAACATTACCCAAGTGGGTGAGGAAACCGTGTCAAAAAGTGGGCACATTTTTGACCCATTCGGGCCATTCGGCGCAATATGAACCTAAAAACAATGTAAAGGGTACTTGGTATAATTAACACTTGTAACACTTGTAGTTATTCCTTTTAAGGATGTTTAGCTTTTCAAGGTTGAAATGAGAGATATGTGAAAAATGGGCACATTTTGACCCATTTCGGGCGATTTCGGGCCAATTGAACCTAAAACCCATGTAAGGGTACTTTGCCGGAATTAACCACTTTGTAACACTGTAGTTATTCCTTTAAGGATGTTTAGCTTATTCATAGGTTGAATGAAGAGATATGTTCAAAATGGGCACATTTTGACCCATTTCGGGCCATTTCGGGCCAATATGAACTAAAAACAGTAAGGGTACTTTGGTATAAGTAACACTTTGTAACACTTGTAGTATTCCTTTTTAAGGATGTTTAGCTTATATAGGTTGAAATGAAGAGATATGTGAAAAATGGGCACATTTTGACCATTTCGGGCGATTTCGGGCCAATTTGAACCTAAAACCCATGTAAAGGGTACTTGCCGGAAATTAACACTTTGTAACACTTGTAGTTTTACCTTTAAGGATGTTTAGCTATTCATAGGTTGAAATGAAGAGATATGTGAAAAATGGCCATTTTGACCCATTTCGGGCGATTTCGGGCACAATTTGAACCTAAAACACATGAAAGGGTACTTTGGTATAATTAAACTTTGTAACAACTTGTAGTTATTCCTTTTAAGGATGTTTAGCTTATTTATAGGTTTGAAATGAAGAGATATGTGAAAAATGGGCACATTTGGACCCCTTTCGGGCCATTTCGACCCAATTGAACCTAAAACAAGTAAAGGGTACTTTGGTAAATGTAGCCTGTACACTGTGTAGTTATGCCTTAAGGATGTTAGCATATTTATAGGTTGAAATGAAGAGATATGTGAAAAATGGGCACATTTGACCATTTCGGCCATTTCGACCCAATTTGAACCTAAAACACGGAAAGGGTACTTTGGTATACAATGTAGACTTTGTAACACTTGTAGTTATCGCATTTTCTGTCTTTGTTTTATTGAATTATAGAGGTGTAACACAAATTGCCTTTTAATTATATGAAATTATGCCTAAGTTAATTTAATTGTGTTTTGTAGGAGACCTACAGAAGAAGCTTGAGGAAAACAAGCAGTGACTGGGGTCAGAGAAGCCCGAGAGTTATATTGGGAGGCATCTGGTGGTCGTAGCAAGAAAGGTCGCGTGAAGGGTCTTGATAGTGGTGCGGACCTGTATCAGCTCTTCAAGCTCTTCGAGAATCTGGATTCATCGAAGCAATACACGCCATCTGTGCTTTCTCAAATGAAGAACATTTCAGAGAAACATGTGGAGAAGGTGCGGGGGAGGAGGTGGCGGGAGGAGGTGCGGGACTGAGGTTGAGGAGAAGGTGAGACCGAGATTGAGGAGAAGATGCGCGCGAGTTGAGGCAATGAGAGGACGCAGAAGGAGTGTATGGAGCAGATGATGAGTCGTTCGGTAGCGAAGCTGTTCACCTTTCAAATTCAGCGTCGGGGACTCAACAAGACGAGACGGCAGCGGCGCGGACAAGGGATGCAGCTGTCAGATAGATATCTGTTCAAATACATACTGTAGTCACCTTATTACATTGTTAAACTTTAAACTATGAAACTATTTAAAGGCGGATAACTTTGTAGGCATAGTGTTAACATTTGAAATATATAATTTTGAAAATATAAATTGTCCGTATTTGATTAGATACATTCTAACGCGCTCAGGTCGTACAGGTTCACAGGCACAAAAATAACAAATAAACAATCAAAACATTAAAATCCGTGGTTTTTTACGACGGAATATACCGTTTGCGACGGAAATTTCGTCGCAAATTTGCGACGGGAATCTTGGAGGGAAATTCCGTCACGAAATTGCGAAGGAAAATCCCTCGCAAAATTTTGGGACGGACTTTTGCGAGGGAAATTCGTCGCAACATTGTGCGAGGGAATTTTGCGGGGGGGGGGCGGAATTTTCCCTCGCAAAATTTGCGACGGAATTTCCGTCGCAAAAAGGAAAAGACTTGCGACGGAAATTCCGTCGCAAATTTTGCGAGGGAAAATTCCGTCGCAAGATTAATGTAATTCCGTCGCAAATTTTGCGAGGGAAAATTCCGTCGCAAGATTAATGTAATTCCGTCGCAACAATTTTGCGACGGAAATTCCGTCGCAAAGATGTAAGTTTGCGACAAAAAAAATAGCGACGGACCGTTTGCGACGGAATTCCGTCGCAAACTACATTTTGCGACGGAATCAACCGTTTTTGCGACGGAATTATTCCGTCGCAAAATTGAGGTTTTCTTGTAGTGTGATAAACTAAGAAGCTGGTTAAAAAAAAATACCTAAAAAATTTTGATTTTTGAATATAAGTATATTTGTAACTACCTCAAAATTCAAACAAAAATTTGTTAATAAAAATAAAAAAGTTGATTTTTTGACTAAGTCATTATGTGGCCGGTAGTATTTTAATTTACAAATTAAATTTTAAAATTTTAGGGTAGCTTTGATTTAAAAAAAATTGAAATTCTAGGTGGTTAATTTCAAAAGTCTTCTACAAGGATTTTAACAAATTTCTTTGTTAAATACTTAGGAATTTCTTTAACTTAATTGTTTGGATGACAAACAAAAATTTGAAATTCTTAGATTTGAAATTCTCGGGAATTATTTTCTTCAATGAGTACATATGTGTCCCATCAATAAATTTTATATGTGGTTAATAACTATGCCGCACAACATTAACCAATAGTGTGCTGCCATTTATTTATATACTTTACATCATTGAGTATAAGGGTTAGCCCAATATATGAATGAGAATAACTCTTATAAATAAAAATGACCTTACCATGATATCACCTGCAAAATGACAACAAGACTTGCTTTGCATTCTCTAATTTATATATATATATATATATATATATATATATCTATATATATATATATATATATATATATATATAGAAAGAATAACAAATAAGTACAAAGATTTGTGAATGACTTTGTCATATGGATTCTTAATAAGTTCCATTTTTAGTAACTCATCATTTAATGTTTAGATACAACCTTTAGCATTATTATATGCCAGATTGTCACAAAATCATGAATGTAAATAATAATTCCACAGGGAATCATTATTGGATATCCATGGTGGACACTCGACAACACTAGACTATACGTGACTGAGAATTAGTTCTATATTCTACACTTCCATGCACATGCAATGAGGTAATGAGAGAATGTGGGACAAAATGTTTGATCATCCTTTTTCTATGGAAATTGTGGCATGTGTAATTCAAGTCATCAAGATCCTAAACTTCTTTCTACGTGTTTTATCTAACACACAACAGATGTCGACTTTCTAGCTATAATCACTTTTAGAAAATTCCATTCAGTTCAATTCAATTTAGAAACAGATTAAATCAAAAGAATTGGACCTTAGTCTCCAATACATTGTTTGAAACCTCATAATTGTTTTGGCAGTTGGTCGGGTAACACCAACATGCATATGGTCGGGTAACACCAACATGCATATACTACACTCAAAGGTAAGTTCACAAAAGATAAAATTGTCAAAAGGCTATTAGGCTTTACTTTGTAGGATATAAATTAAATTGAATTGAATAAAGTAAAATTGAATAGTTTTAATGATATACTTGCTACAAGAGATGAATGACCAAAACTAAAATTAAAGCTGAAAAAATTAAGCAATGATATGGTGCATTGGAGCAGCCAAGTGCCGTGTTTGGTGTTAGAAAAGAGGGAGTTTAATTAGTGTGAGTCCGTGAGCATAGACACTCATTGTTTTTTTAGTGCTAAGGAGCCACTAGGGCAAGTGATGAAAATTAATTTCATAATCTTTTGAGATCGGGAGGAAAGCTACAACCAACCAGTTGAGCCATCTAGCTTTCACTCTCACATACACACTCAATGATTCAATGTGCCAAGCCACTTATTATGTAGCTACATTTTAAAGTTGTAACTTTAGGTATTTTTCGTGAGAGATAGATAAAACATTTAGAAGTTGCAATTGAAAAACACGTATGGAGTATATGATAGGTTAAATTCTAAACTTATTTTGGTTGCAAGCTAGGATCGTGTTCTTTGGATTTTTTTCTTACTATTGAAGCATATAGATGGTATATTATTATATAGGACAAAGAAAAGCATGCAATATTGCATGCACAATTGCGCAAATGCACATGTTATGCGACTGCAAATGAAACATTAAATTGGATGCTTAATTTTATAATAACATACAAAAATACAAATACCAAAAGATAGGATGAAAACTGTAATATTTATGCCTGTAAATTAATAAAAGAGGCAAAAATAACATGGAAAACAATAATTTTATTGATAGTTTATGAGTTATAACTGTCGTTACTCTTTTAAAAATTCTCCCTCATAGTATTAGGAAACTGGTAGTATGGAGGTGATAGAGTCTTTGTGACTTATATTACATCGATCTCTACTTTCTAAAACCCTAAACTAATTTCCTTTATATAGAGTAAACACGTAACTTAAGGAATAAGATAAAATTATCTCCAAATGAAATTTGAAATATCCTAACAAATTTTATGAGATATTATTTAAAATATTTAACACTAAAAACATAAAATTTCGGTGTCAAATAGAGACAAATTAGAGCTAGAGTTTCTTTTTTAAACATTTATATATTTGACATGCATCATTGCATCAACGAACGTGTATAAATGCTTATTCATAATTCCATATATACATCAACGTACATATGCTCCATCCTATATAAAAACCCTTACAAACTCATAGTTTCATATACACCTCATTCATTTTGAATTCCTCTTATTTCTTTAAAGAACAATGCATGTTATCACTCAATTCCCTAGTAGTTGTAGTAGTAAACATTGTCATTATAATTATTCTACTACTATTGTTAATACTAAACTCCCCACAATAATTAACAAAACTTACTCTAGTAAAAAAAATGATCATAGTCTTTGTTATTCACCACCATCAAAAAACTCTAGAAAAGGCCTTAATAACCACTCAAAAACCAAAATTATCTCATCTTCTTCTCTTACACTTGAGCCACTTCCTACACACAAAACCCTACAGCAACCATCGACGTCGTCGTCTCCAAATTACTATCATACCCTCAACCCAATTCAGAGGCTAGCAGCATCAACGTTGGACATGGTAGAAAAAACACTCATTTTAGACAAAGAAAAATTACAACCTTTACGTAAAACGGTTGACCCAAATATTCAATTATCAGGAAATTATGCCCCGGTTCAAGAATCTCCGGTTCAAACTAATTTAGAAGTCATAGGTGAAATTCCACACGGTTTACATGGTATATATGTACGAAATGGAGCTAACCCATTGGTCCCACCCTCTGGAGCCCACCACCTATTCGACGGTGATGGGATGATCCATGCCGTTAATATTGGACCGGGAAATCAAGCCACTTATTGTTGCCGGTTCACCCAAACCAACCGCTTGGTCCGTGAAAAAATTGTTGGGAAAAATTTATTTCCTAAACCGGTTGGTGAGTTGCATGGCCGAACCGGATTAATGCGTTTAGGTTTATTTTATGCACGTGCGGCTTTTGGTTTAGTTGATCCATCACGTGGCATTGGGGCAGCTAATGCAGGGATAGTATATTTTAATGGGAGATTACTAGCTATGTCCGAGGATGACTTGCCATACCATGTAAAAATCATCGGTGATGATAATGGTGGTGTTGATTTAGAGACAATCGGACGGTTTGATTTCGACGGGCAAGTGAATTGCCCGTTGATTGCTCATCCAAAGGTAGACTCTAACACAGGTGAACTTCACACGTTAAGTTATGATGTAATACGTAAACCTTATTTGAGGTATTTTAAGTTTGATAAGTGGGGTAATAAGTCACGTGAGGTACCTATACCACTTTCTCAACCTACTATGATTCATGACTTTGCTATTACTGAAAATCTTGTAGTTATTCCGGATAACCAAGTAGTGTTCAAATTATCCGAGATGGTCCAAGGAAAGTCACCTCTTATGTTTGATTCAAAAAAGAAGGCCCGTTTTGGGATTCTTTCAAAGGATGATATCACCGGGTCAAAGATCCGATGGATTGATGTTCCAAATAGCTTTTGTTTTCATTTTATGAATGCATGGGAAGAAAATGAGGGCAAAATTGTTAAAATAATTGGGTCATGCATGAGCCCACCCGACTCCATTTTCAATGAGAATGATGATGATCCAATTCGGATGGAGTTATGTGAGATTCAATTGGATCTTGAAACGGGCATATCAACACGACGAGTTATAATTTCAGGCATGAATCTAGAAGTAGGGCAGGTGAATAAGCAAATGACCGGGGTAAAGACAAGGTACGTGTACATGGCTATCGCGGAACCATGGCCTAAATGTAGTGGCATTTGTAAGGTTGATATTGTGACGGGTAAAATAACTAAGTTTATGTTTGGGTACGAAAGGTATGGAGGAGAACCATGCTTTGTGCCCGCTAAAAAATCAAGTAATAATATTTCGAATTTTAATAAGGAAAATAACTTTGAAGATCATATTAATGGAAAAGATGAGGAAGATGAAGGGTGGATAATGAACTTTGTGAGGGATGAAAATGTGAATAGGTCAGAATTGGTGATTTTGAGAGCCAAAGATATGAAGCAAATAGCATGTGTAAACATGCCTTCTAGGGTTCCTTATGGCTTCCATGGTACCTTTGTTGACCATAATGAATTAAGTGTACAAAAAAATTACTAATTATTATAGATTTTTCTTTACCTATCTAGACATTAGCTAGGATCTTCTCCTAGTGGAAGTTGCTCACACAAAATGTAATTAAAATTTTAATTATTGTTAATACTAGAAGAAAATTTAATTATCTTACCATTATTGAATATTTTATCTTCCTTTTTATTTTAAATCAGTTAAGGTTGATTAATTGTCAAATTAATATATATTTAACATTTACAATGTATACATGTTAAATAGGTATTCATTAAACGTTGATGCCAAAATATAATATCGAAGATTTAAACTGATTATTATTATTATTATAGATTAAGGGGATAATGTTTGAAGGTGTTAGGGAGATCTCTTATCATATTGTTTGTAATACAAAGTAATTGATATCAACATATTAATAAAAACCAATACAATTATTATTGTTGAAAGTAGCTTCTAGATTATTGGCTAAACAATATTGTATAACTTTTTAACGTTTCATCGTGTCATACATGCTCTATTGAAGTTAGGCCCGGACAAATCAATGAGTTTTAATTTTTGCCTTGGGTCCGGCCTAAACCAAGCCCGTGCGTTTATTTTTTGCCTTGATTGAGTTTTAGTTTTGCTATTGCAATGCAAAGTATGTATATATAAAGCATCAATTAAGCTTTTCATTTGCAAATTCCAATTCATCAATTAGACAAATTGCTAGGTGGTCCATCAACGTATCGTCCAAATTTAGAAGTTAGTTCAAAAACAAAATTATGTCCTAAACCTGAGAGTGAGGGGTACCTCAAGTGGTAAAAGCTTCCCTCTCGGTTCCAGGAGATCCTGAGATCGATTCTCATCCCTGCCCTTGTGACTCCCTATCACCAAAAAAAAAAGAAAAACAAAATTATGCCCTAAACCTTTTGTGAATCATGTCGATCTAGACTTATCCATTGCATTTTAATTTTGACACTTTTCCAAGTGATTTTTTTTTTTTTCTCCCCTTGTGAAAGGAGCAATAGAGCATTGACAACTTATTACTGTTATATATGATAGGAGCGCTAGAATTATTTATCGTCATTTTTTCATTTGTAATGTCCATCCCCCCCCCCCCCCCCCCTTCTTGATGAGTCCAGGGAAGCTTGTGTGGACGTATGACTTTGTCGGTATATTTTCCTATCAGACAAAAAAGTCATCAGTGTTTAGCTTTTTAAAATACGTTTTGTATTTGCTGAACACAAACTTCGGGCATAACTGCTTGGCTTGTGACCAGGTTTGATGACCCCAACGTGAAGAGGGAGTCAAGGATATACTCCAAGCCCTCATTACCATGCCCTTGGAGACACTTATTACCAGTTGATGATTTACCCAAGGAACAATGGTGATACCTGTTTTCCGGTATGTTATTATAATATCCAAGAAACCAAGTATGCATGTAATTTACATTTTAACTTTTTTGGGATTATGATTTAAGTGATATCAAATTAGCAGTGTGAAATGATGATATATGATAATACAATTAAGTATACTTTTGTTGCTGAATTCGATACCATTAGAAGATATTAGTGTATGATGCATTACATTATTAAAGTTTGAAGTTTAATTGCAATAAATAGATGCACTGGGCGCTGCACTATTTTGCACCTCCAGTTAGAATGAAGTCCAACGCTAGGGTTGGAAATCGGACTTGCGTGACATGTTCTCCTAACAAACTACGCACAATGCTGAGTAAAACTACCCAAGGGGGTGACGTGAAACCGTTGTAAAAAAGTGGGCACATTTTTGACCCAATTAGGGCCCATTTCGGCCAATATGAACTAAAAACAATCGTAAAGTGTACTTGGTATAATTAAACTTTATTACACTTGTAGTTATGTCTTTTAGAGGAGTGTCTTAGTCTCTTACAAGGTTGAAATGAAGATATGTGAAAAATGTGGCACATGTGTGACCGCATTTCGGCGCGATTTCCGGGCCAATTGAACCTAAAAACCCATGCTAAAGGGTACTTTGCCGAATTAACCACTTTGTAACACTTGTATGTATTCCTTTAAGGATGTTTAGCCTTATTCATGGTGAAATGAAGAGATATGTTCAAACTGCGGCATCATTTGGACCCATTTCGGGCCATTTTCGGGCCAATATGAACCTAAAAACACAGTGTAAAGGGTATTGGTATATATAACACTTTGTAACACTGTAGTGTATTCCTTTTAAGGATGTTTAGCTTAATAAGGGTTGAAAGAAGAGATATGTGAAAAAATTGGGCACATTTTGACCATTTGCGGGCGATTTCGGGCCAATTTTGAACCTAAACCCATGTAAAGGTACTTGCCGGAAATTAACACTTTGAACACTTTAGTTTTCTTTTAAGGATGTGTAGCTACTATTCCATAGGTGAAATGAAGAGAATGTGAAAAATGGCACATTTTGACCCATTTCGGGCGATTGTCGGGCACAATTTGAACCTAAACACATGTAAAGGGAACTTTTGGTATATTAACACTCTCTTGTAACACCTTGTAGTTATCTCCTTTTAAGGATTGTTTAGCTTAGTTTATAGGTTGAAATGAGAGATATGTGAAAAATGGGCACATTTGTTGACACCTTTTCGGGCCATTTTCGACCAATTTGAACCTAAAACAAGTGAAAGGGTACTTTGGTAGAATGTAGCCTTTGTCAACACTGTGTAGTTATGCCTTAAGGATGTTTAAGCTATTTATAGGTGAAAGTGCACAGAGAATAGTGCAAAAAGGGTCACATTTTGGACCTTTTCGAGCGCATATTACGACCAATTTGAAACCTAAAACACATGGAAAGCGGTACTTTGGATAAATGTAGACTTTGTAACACTTGTAGATTATCGCACTTTTCGTTCTTTGGTTTTATTGAATTTAGGGTGTAACACAAATTTTGCCTTTTATCCTAATGAAATTTGCCTAAGTTAATTTAATTGTGTTTTTGTAGGAGACCTAACCAGAAGAAGATTGAGGAAACAAGCAGTGACGGGAGTCAGGAGTAAGCTCCGATAGTTTATAATTGGGAGGCATCTGGTGGTCGTACACAGAAAGGTCGCGTGAAGGGTCTTTGTAGTGGTGTCGGACCTGTATTACAGCTCTTCAAAGCTTTCGAGAAGATCTTGATCATCGTAACATACACGCATCAATGTGCCTTTCTCCTTTTCAAATGAAGAACATTAGAGAAACAGTGTGAGAAGGTGCGGGGGAGGAGGTGGCGGGAGGAGGTGCGCGGATGAGCGTTAGGAGAAGGTGAGACCGAGTTGAGGAGAAGATGCGCGCCTAGTTGAGGCAATGAAAGAGACCATAACGGGTTTATGGAAGCAGATGATGAGTCGTTCGGTAGCGACAGCATGTTCACACTTCAAATTCACGTCGCGGGACTCAACCAGACGACGACACAGGCAGCGGCGCACCGGACAAGGGATGCAGCTGTCAGATAGATATCTGTTCAAATAACTATACTAGTCCCTTATTAGTCATTGTTAAACTTTAAAAACTATGAAACTATTTAAAGGCGGATAACTGTTGTAGGCATAGTTACATTTGAAATATATTAATTCTTGAAATATTAAATTGTCCGTATTTGATTAGATACTTAAAGCGGTTCAGTGTCGTGACAGGTTCAAGGCACAAAAATAACAAATAACAATTCAAAACAATTAAATCCAGTGTGTTTTTTAACGACGGAATATACCCCCCGTTTTTGGCCGAACGGAAATTTCGTCGTCAAAATTTGCGAGGGGAATCTTGCGAGGGAAATTCCCGTCACGAAATTGCCGAGCGAGTCCCTCGGCAAAATTTTGGCGACGAGACTTTTGTCGAGTGGGAAAATTCCGTCGCAAATTGTGCGAGGGAATTATTGCGGGGGCGGAATTGTTCCTCGCAAAAATTGCGACGGACATTCCGTCGCCAAAACAGGAAAAGACTGGCGCACGGAAATTCGATCGCAAATTTTGGCGAGGAAAATTCCGTCGGCAGATTCATTATTCCGTCGCAAATTTAGTCGAGGGAAAATTTACCGTTCGCAAGCGATTAAGTAATATGCTACCGTCGCAACAATTTTGCGACGGAAATTCCGTCGCAAAGATGTAAGTTTGCGACAAAAAAAATAGCGACGGACCGTTTGCGACGGAAGTCCGTCGCAAACTACATTTTGCGACGGAATCACCACGTTTTTTGCGCACGAATTATTCCGCGCAAATTGAGGTTTTCTTGTAGTTGATAAAACTAAGAAGCTGGTTAAAAAAAATACCTAAAAAATTTTGATTTGATATAAGTATATTTGTAACTACCTACAAAACTCAAAATTCAAACAAAAATGTGTAATAAATAAAAAAGTTGATTTTTTGACTTCATTATTTGCCGGTAGTATTTTAATTTACAAATTAAATTTTAAAATTTATGGGTAGCTTGATTTAAAAAAAATGAAATTCTAGGTGGTTTAATTTCAAAAGTCTTCTACAGGATTTTACAACTTTCTTTTGTTAAATACTTAGGAATTCTCTTAACTTAATTGTTGGATGACAAACAAAATTGAAATTCTTAGATTTGAAATTTCTCGGGATATTTTTCTTCAATGAGTACATATTGTCCCCATCATAAATTTTATATGTGGTTAATAACTATGCCGCAACAACTTAACCAATAGTGTGCTGCCATTTATTATATACTTTACACATGTGAGTATAAGGGTTAGCCCATATATGTGAATGAGAATAACTCTTATAATAAAAATGACCTTACCATGATTCACCTGCAACAAATGAATGACAACAAGATTGCTTTGCATTCTCTAATTTTATATATTATATAATATATAATATATTATATATATATATATAATCATATATATATATTATATAATATATATAGAAAGAATAACAAATAAGACAGACATTTTGTGAATGACTTTGTCATATGGATTCTAATAAGTTCCTTTTAGTAACTCATCATTTAATGTTAGATACAACCTTTAGCATTATTATATGCCAGATTGTCCACAAACATGAATGTAAATAATAATTCCACAGGGAATCATTATTGGATATCCATGGTGGACACTCGACACACAGACATACGTGACGGAGAATTAGTTCTATATTCTACATCATGCACATGCAATGAGGTAATGAGGAGTGGGGACAAAATGTTTGATCATCCTTTTCTATGGAATGTGGGCATGTGTAATTCAGTCATCAAGATCCTAAACTTCTTTCTACGTGTTTTATCTAACACACAACAGATGTCGACTTCCTAGCTATAATCACTTTTAGAAAATTCCATTCAGTTCAATTCAATTAGAAACAGATTAAATCAAAAGAATTGGACTTAGTCGCCAATACATTGTTTGAACCTCATAATTGTTTTGGCAGTTGTCGGTAACACAACATGCATTGGTTCGGGTTAACACCAACATGCATATACTACACTCAAAGGTAGAGTCACAAAAAGATTAAAATTGTCAAAAGGCTATTAGGCTTTACTTTGTAGGATATAAATTAAATTGAATTGAATAAAGTAAATTGAATAGTTTTAAATTGATATCTGCTACAAGAGATGAATAACCAAAACTAAAATAAAGCTGAATTAAGCAATGATATGGTGCATTGGAGCACCCAAGTGCCGTGTTTGGTGTTAGAAAAAGGGATTTTTAATTAGTGTGAGTTCGTGAGCATAGACCTCATTGTTTTTTTAGATGCTCAGGATCCACAGGGCAAGTGATGAAAATTATTTCATAATCTTTTGAGATCGGGAGGAAAGCTACAACCAACCATTGAGCCATCTAGCTTTCACTCTCACATACACACTCAATTCTCAATGTGCCAAGCCACTTATTATGTAGCTACATTTAAAGTTGTACTTAGGTATTTTGCGTGAAGATAGATAAAACTTAGAAGTTGCAATTGAAAACACGTATGGAGTATATGATATGTATTCTAAAATTCTTAACTTTTTGGTTGCAAGCTAGGATCGTGTTCTTGGATTTTTTTCTTACTATTGAAGCATATAGATGGTAGATTTATTATATAGGACAAAGAAAGCATGCAATATTGCATGCACCAATTGCGCAAATCACCATGTTATGCGACTGCAAATGAAACATTAATTGGGATTCTAATTTTATAATAACATACAAAAATACAATACCAAAGATGTAGGATGAAAAGTAATATTTATGCCTTGTAAATTAATAAAAGAGGCAAAAATACATGGAAAACATATTTTATGATAGTTTATTTGAGTTATAACTGTCGTTACTTTCTTAAAAATTCTCCTCATAGATTAGGAAACTGGTAGTTGGAGGTGATAGAGTCTTTGTGACTTATATACACGATCTCTACTTTCTAATAAAACCCTAAACTAATTTCCCTATATGGTAAACACTAACTTAAGGAATAAGATAAATTTACTCCAAACGATAATTTGAAATATCCTAACAAATTTTATGAGATATTATTTAAAATATTTAACACTAAAAAACTTAAAATTTCGTGTGTCAAATAGAGACAAATTAGGCTAGAGTTTTCTTTTTAAACATTATATATTTGACATGCATCATGCATCACGAACGTGTATAAATGCCTATTCCAAATTCCATATATACATCAACGTACATATGCTCCATCCTAATAAAAACCCTTACAAACTCATGGTCATTACACCCTCATTCATTTGAGATTCCTCTATTTCTTAAAGAACAATGCAGTTATCTACTCAATTCCCTAGTAGTTGTTAGTAGTAAACATGTTGCATTTAATATTCTACTACTATTGTTATACTAAACTCCCCACAATAATTACAAAACTTACTCTAGTAAAAAAAAATGATCATAGTCTTTGTATTCACCACCATCAAAAAACTCTAGAAAAGGCCTTAAACCACTCAAAAACCCAAATTATCTCATCTTCTCTCTTACACTTGAGCCACTCCTACACACAAAACCCACAGCAACCATCGACGTCGTCGTCTCCAATTACTATCATACCCTCAACCCATTCAGAGGCTAGCAGCATCAACGTTGGACATGGTAGAAAAAACACTCATTTTAGACAAAGAAAAATTACACACCTTTACGTAAAACGGTTGACCCAAATATTCAATTATCAGGAAATTATGCCCCGGTTCAAGAATCTCCGGTTCAAACTAATTTAGAAGTCATAGGTGAAATTCCACACGGTTTTACATGTATATATGTACGAAATGGAGCTAACCCTTGGTCCCACCCTCTGGAGCCCCACCACCTATTCGACTGTGATGGGATGATCCATGCCGTTAATATTGGACCGGGAAATCAAGCCACTTTTGTTGGCCGTTCACCAAACCAAACCGCTTGGTCCGTGAAAAAATTGTTGGGAAAAATTTATTTCCAAACCGGTTGGTGAGTTGCATGTGCCGAACCGGATTAATGCGTTTAGGTTATTTTTATGCACGTGCGGCTTTGGTTTAGTTGATCTCCATCACGTGGCATTGGGGCAGCTAATGCAGGGATAGTATATTTTAATGGGAGATTACTAGCTATGTCCGAGGATGACTTGCATACCATGTAAAAATCATCGTGATGATAAGGGTGGTGTTGATTAGAGAACAACGGACGGTTTGATTTCGACGGGCAAGTGAATTGCCCGTTGATTGTCATCCAAAGGTAGACTCTAACACAGGTGAACACACACGTACTTATTTAATGTAATACTAACATTGAGGTATTTTAAGTTAAGTGATGTGGGGTAATAAGTCACTTAGGTACCTATACCACTTTCTCAACCTACTATGATTCATGACTTGCTATTACTGAAAATCTTGTAGTTATTCCGGATACACCAAGTAGTGTTCAAATATCCAGATGGTCCAAGGAAAGTCACCTTCTTATGTTTGATTCAAAAAAGAAGGCCCGTTTGGGATTCTTTCAAAGGATGATATCACCGTGTCAAAGATCCGATGGATTGATGTTCCAAATGCTTTTGTTTTCATTTTATGAATGCATGGGAAGAAAATGAGGCAAAATTGTTAAAATAATTGGGTCATGCATGAGCCCACCCGACTCCATTTTCAATGAGAATGATGATGATCCAATTCGGAGGAGTTATGTGAGATCATTGGATCTGAAACGGGCATATCAACACGACGAGTTATAATTTCAGGCATGAATCTAGAATTAGGGCAGGTGAATAAGCACAATGACCGGGGTAAAGACAAGGTACGTGTACATGGCTATCGCGGACCCAGGCCTAAATGTAGTGGCATTTGTAAGGTTGATATTGTGACGGTAAAATAACTAAGTTTATGTTTGGGTACGAAAGGTAGGGAGAGAACCATGCTTTGGCCCGCTAAAAAATCAAGTATAATATTTCGAATTTTAATAGAAAATAACTTTGAAGATCATATTGAAAAGATGAGGAAGATATAGGGTGATAATAACTTTGTGAGGGATGAAATGTGAATAGGTCAGAATTGGTGATTTGTAGAGCCAAAGATATGAAGCAAATAGCATGTGTAAACTGCCTTCTGGGTTCCTTATGGCTTCCAGGTACCTTTGTTTGACCATAATGAATTAAGTGTACAAAAACTTACTAATTATTATAGATTTTTTCTTATACCTATCTAGACATTAGCTAGATCTTCTCCAGTAAGTTGCTCACACAAAATGTAATTAAAATTTTAATTATTGTTTACTAGAAGACAAATTTATTATCTTACCATTATTGAATATTATTATCTTCCTTTTTATTTTAAATCTTTAAGTTGATTAATTGTCAATTAATATATATTTACATTTACAATGTAACATGTTAAATAGGTATCATTAAACGTTGATGCCAAAATATACATATCGGAAGATTTAACTGATTATATTATTATTATAGATTAAGGGTATGTTTTGAAGGTGTTAGGGAGATCTCTTATCATATTGTTTGTGAATACAAATAATTTATACAACATATTAATAAAACATAACAATTTATTACTTGTTGAAAGTAGCTTCTAGATTATTGGCTAAACAATATTGTATAACTTTTTAACGTTTCATCGTGTCATACATGCTCATTGAAGTTAGGCCCGGACAAATCATGAGTTTTAATTTTGCTTGGGTCCGGCCTAAACCAAGCCCGTGCGTTTATTTTTTGCCGTGATTGAGTTTTAGTTTGTCTATTGCAATGCAAAGTATGTATTATAAAGCATCAATTAAGCTTTTCATTTGCAAATTCCAATTCATCAATTAGACAAATTGCTAGGTGGTCCATCAACGTTCGTCCAAATTTAGAAGTTAGTTCAAAAAACAAATTATGTCAACCTGAGAGTGAGGGGTACCTCAAGTGGTAAAATTTCCCTCTCGGTTCCAGGAGATCTGAGATCGATTCTCATCCCTGCCCTTGTGACTCCCTATCACCAAAAAAAAAGAAAAACAAAATTATGCCCTAAACCTTTTGTGAATCATGTCGATCTAGACTTATCCATTGCATTTTAATTTTGACACTTTTCCAAGTGATTTTTTTTTTTCTCCCCTTGTGAAAGGAGCAATAGAGCATTGACACACTTATTACTGTTATATTGATAGGAGCGCTAGAATTATTTATCGTCATTTTTTCATTTGTAATTCCAT
>PYUH01000490.1:2152648-2186628 GCA_016808085.1 Suaeda aralocaspica
AAGGAAAAAAAAAAAAAAAAAAACAGAAATAGTATATATCAATGGAGATTATATAAAGCAAAGTCAAACACAAAGAAGAAAAAGACTTACAAGAACAGCAGAAGTGGTATTATCATATCCAGTACCAGCAGAAGCAAAGTTAACACCAGTAACAAAATCCTTCATGCTATAATTGGGGTCCAAATAAGCAGGAACCGTTTTCTTAAGCCCATAGAATTCAGAGAAGAAATCGACGGGCACCCGCCCGTTTGAGAATCTTCCTGTGGGGTGACCTCCTTCGAAGTCTCGGCCATACGGCTCGAAATTACTCTTGAGGACTGTTTGGATTCTATTGTTATTCCCGGTGTCGACGGATGAGTCCCCGAATACAATCACTGCGGGGACTTTACCCTCGACAACCGGGAAAAGTCGTCCTAGAAGGAAAATGAGGTGGAAGAAAGAGAAAATAAGGCGTATGAAATTAGCCATAATAGCCGGTGGCCTAGCTAGTGTTATTATATGAGAAGTTGTTACAATGCAATGTTATAATATGAAGTGTACGTAAAAGTAGTGATTTTGGAACTTAAAAGAGTAAGTGGGCCGAGTGAAGTGATTTTGGGTTATAAACTATTTATAATAAAAAGAAACTCAAATAGTCAAATACTTTAAAATAAAATAATAATAATTTTTGTAATACTACCTCTATTTCTATTTGTTTAATACGTTTTGACTTGCACATATTTCAATGCAGTTGTTCGACCTTAAATGTGTTTTGTTGTGTATATGTAAAAATTATAATAATTGGATATTAATAACGCACTCATTGAAACGAATCAAACAAGACACCATATGATTATATTATGTTTTATATATTGAAAGTAATTTAAATGATTCTCTCATTCTATGAATAGTGTCAGATTTATTCCAAACGTATCAAACATTCAGAAACATAGAGAGTACTATAGAAAGATTATGGAAGGAGGTAGATGTATTAATGTGAATGAAATTAAAGGGTTGGAAGTGTTTGATAGGAGTTGATATGATGTAAAGTTTGTTAGTTGGGGTGGGTATTAATTGTATTGGCTTTTGGTTCGTTTTTCAATCTTTAATTTTTTTTAAGGGAAAAAGATTTAAGAAGTGGAAATATAGAAGAAAGGATGCTGTATTTTATTTTTATATGCATGATCATATTAACTATGCATGTATTTGGATGCTTTGAAACCGCCAAATAATTATTGTTGACTTTGGGTATAGCAATTATAGGGTGTGTTACTCAAGAAATTGTTATTAATTCACCGGATAAAATACAGAGAGCGATAATTTAAGAAATTGTTATTAATTTATCGGATAAAACATAGAGAGTGATAACTTAGTTGATTGTAACTTTTCTTTGATTAATATAAATTAAACAAAATCTTGAAATTGATTCTAATTAATTTGCATTTGTAATTTGTGGCTCCTTAGTAGAGACAAAAAGAAACTAACATAGAGATCGAAAAAAGGTGTGATATAGTATATGCCTAATCTAGGCAACATGTTTAATGATATACTCCGATCCGTATTATATTATTGTGCATGCATTCGTTTAGGGGTGGTGAATTACCTATTTAGTGGATAGATGTTGCATTGTTTAACTCTAAATCTATCAGTCGTATATTTTTCATACCACTAGCGTGTCAATTAATCTCATAGGTTAATTTTAAAACAAGGGAAATTTTAATATTATCAACCGATTAAAAAGAGTGGCGCAAAAAAGCTTGTGACTTGCATTGTCCGTGTTACTCAAAGAATTTGTATATGCATCATTTTCCTTTTAAGAGACTGTCATTAAGAATAAATTATATTCAACTTAACGACATCATTCCCACTAATCTCTCACTCAACAAAAAGATAGGCAGAATATTAAAGAAAAGTTCAGTATTTAGAAAGTTAGAGTTCGATACATAACTACTTAACTAGTGTTGGTGATGGCTAAAATAGTGTGTACGTGAAGGTGTAGTAAGGATTACGTTTGGAGTTGGTCGTTGGTGACTTGGTGATGATGATGGTTGAATTGGACAAGTGGAAAACCAAGCCACCTAGGTAGAGTCATGTAGTGAGATTGAAATTGTACTGTGATCATTTTGTACATAACTTGTTGATATAAGACTCAACTTAGTTCCACCACGTACAAAAAAATTAAAGGTTATATGTACGTAACGCGATGATTTGCCTATGTTCATCTTAACTAGATTTTATTAGTTGTATTTTTTCATAAGATTATACTCATAGCAATCAATGTAGAAGGCGAAAAATGAAATAATTAGGAAGATCAATGTCAAAGAAATTTTTAATGCTTCATTTCGAGCGAATTTAGTTGACGGCAGAGGGTCCATTGATCCCACCCAACCCGACAAATGTATATAGCTAGTATTAAAAAAAACGTATGTACGACCTTTATTTTGAAAGGAGAGTGTGACCTAAAAACCGACAATTCTTGCACATGAATTATAATTTCAATCAAATTCCAACACGTCCATGTAATAAAATAATAAAATAAAAAAGTAATATAATTAAACCAAACAAAGTTGACAAATCATGCCATAGGCCGTCTAATAACTTCTGTTAGTTGTTTGTTGTTACATATAATATGATATATACTTGAATTAATTGTGCAACACTGCAACTTGGAACTAAGTGTACGTAACATAGGAAGATCAGCAAAATTAAAATTGCAGGGCATGGTCATCATATAATATCTAAAAGAACAGCAGATGAATTAGTAGCTAGTGTAGTGTATATTTTTACTGGTAGATTTTTCAGGTGAATTGTCAAACAATTGATTCAACATACACTACCTACTTCTACTCGTTGTCTTTTGAGTGAAATTAAATGGTTTTTCCACTTTGTCTACATCAAATTAAATATCTAGCACTCTAACTTATCATATGCAATGTGTGAATTAGATTGGGGGGACTCACATGGTGTTAGCCTCTCTTGTAGCTTTTGACATAATGATGCCTATTCAACCAATTTATTGTGACTATTTTATTTCATTAAATCATTATTTATCTATATATGTTGAGAGAAGTTGGATTGTAATTTTTGGCATTGAAGAAATAGAGATCACCTAGTTGATGTGTGGTTAGAAACTTCTCCGATCATGATTTAGGTTTGTTTGTGATTCAGTTTCGGAAAAGTTTGTCAATTAAGTTAGATGAAGTTTTGTTTTCAAAATTATTCTTCTGTTATAAAAACAATAGTCAACTATCTTGACAGAATGACTCACATGTGAGTAGAGATAAACTGTTTTATAATTAGAAATTAAAGCGGGAATAAGTACTACAATAGCATATAAGTTAGTGGTATACTCCACCTACCCGTAGATTTTAGGATAGAATCTTATCAAACTTAATTGTCGTTAGGTATGAGATTACCCTAATGAAGATTCGTCATGTTCTACCAAAATCATATTAAAATGCCTCTTCCATATTAACCTAAAAAAATGATATAGATCAATGATTGTTCATGACAGTAATTAAATGTGACCCTTCAAACTATACATTGCCATTGTTTACAGCTTTACATGTAATGGAATTATTGAGATGGTATCAAAAAGAAATATCTATCAAACAGGAAATTGGATTTTAAGTTTGGAAGTTAATTATAGGAATGATGATCAGCCTTAAAGAAAAGGCATTTTAATTTAATGATGCTTTTATATAATCTAAATTAGAATCTCTTAATTGAAAGATGGACTTGATGTTAAATGTTCTTATTACATGTTGAAGTTTTAAATGTAACTAATTGACAAAAATGCATGGGAGACAAAGTAGGCAACACAACATATAAATGTAATACTCTCAAACTATTAGTACGGAGTATATATATACTACTAAAGAGATGTGATGTTAAAGCTTGTTTATGCTAGTAGAGGATCGGATAAATAATAATAATAATAAAAATAAAGAGCCTAGTAGAGGATAAATAATAATAATAAAAATAAAGAGCTTAGTGAGGGAAGTAGTGATCGGATTACTGACTCTCATAAATTGAAATTAACACAATAGTTTATTTTGGTTATGTGGAACTTATCATCATCGACTTATTTAAACTTATGCCGTTTTACGTAGTATATAAAAACTTAGCAAGTAGTTTAATTCTTATTTAACCCCAAGTGATTCAAGGTCCGATACGTTTAGGTTGTATGTCTGTGCCACAATTTTCAAATAATTAGCCAAGCATCGGCATCAACCACGAGCTAGCTAATTGTGCCATGCTTATGTGCTTGGGCTAAAATTTTAAAAAATTGACTGTCATGTGATTGTATCGTGTTATATTATTATGCATTGCTTGATTTCTGGGTACATTAAAAGTGTGACCTAAGTTCATTGTCCAATGTATTGTCATACAGTCACGCACTCATACTCACCTCCTCTAAGCATGACTCGATTTAGCCCAATGTCATCTTTAATTGAAATTCAGTCGAAATTTATAATTTAAGTCAAAATGTTGCGACTAAAGAAACTAACATACTAGACTACTCGAAACTCAAATTTCCGGGGGTGGCAAAAATGCTTAAACACTTGAAAATCATTAGAAGGACAAAGTTTACTTTCGTTTGAATAAATTGTTTATAACACTAGTCAATGATACAAGAACCCTAATTATTCACTCAATCTGCCATTAAAGGTATAATTGCTTTCATCAAATACTTCTTTAATTACTTTCTCTTACTATAATGTTATGTTTACGCAAGTTGTTTTTCCAATTCAATTTGCCCTAATTTTTGCAATTAAAGAAATTATTAGGTTTGATTAATCTTCTTTGCATTGTAATTTTCTTCTTGTTTTTGAAATTCTGAACGAATTTTAGGGTTTATTTTAGAATTTGTATGAAATTTTGCACTTTGCTAAGTTGTTTTGTTGACAAAAGAATCAATTGATAATTAGTTTTGAATTTTTTTTTTTCAAATGATGATCAATTTAGAATGCAGTATGCAATTTTTAATGCATAATTATTTAGTAAATTAGTCTAGGTTTTGTTCAAATGTTGATTATCTTTTTTTATTAAATTTATCTGAATGATTAGGCTTAATTTTTGGTGGAAATTATTTTTGAATTATTGTTTAGAGCAAATTTTTATCAATCAATTTGAAGGATTAGTGCTTAAGTAAATTCTGGTAGGACTCCATCGCCTTTAGATTGAAATTCGATTGTTGTGAAGTTTTAAGGTATTAGAATCTGTTAACATTTACAAGGTGTTGATTTGTAATTGATACTTATAATGATGTATATCCTGCTTTTAACAGAATGTCTGTGATATTGGCGAAGGCGAATCATATTTTTTGTGGGAATGTGTTTAGAAGCATTGGCTTTTCTAGGAGCTTTATGTCTGTTTCGAGTAGGGCGGTTGTTGATTTTGCTGACAAGGATGGAGAGCTCAGAGTGTTTGTTGTTGCTGGTGAGGTTTCTGGGGATTCCATAGGTGCACGTCTGATGGCTTCGTTGAAAAAGATTTCGCCTTTTCCTGTCAAATTTTCTGGTGTAGGTGGGTAAGCAAACAACTTTCAAATGTAATCTTTGTATATTTTTCTACTTTTTCTGTTTGAGACATTGTGCTAAATAGCTTGTACAATGTTATCTCTTCCAAATGAGAGACACAATTTAATTTTTATTTTTAACTTTTATTGCTGTATTCGTTAGTAAAATGCCGAACTAATTGTTATGTCCTCTTGATTCAGTTATGTTTTGATTCGTCATCCTTGTACTTCTATTAGTGCGAGTGCATTGGTTGTGATATGCTAAGTTCTAAGATGGCTTTAACTAATGTTCTCCCCTAACCAATAGTTATTAAAGTGCTTTGGAAGGTTTGCGGCAATTAAGTGGGCTTTTATGTTTGATTCCGATTTGAGTTTAGAGATATTCTTTTGTTATTTTGCTAGATCAATGATGTCTCAACATGGGTTAAAATCTCTGTTCCCTATGGAAGATCTTGCAGTAATGGGAATTTGGGAGTTGTTGCCACATCTTAACAAGATTAGAGTATGTATTAGTACTCTATGTATTTCTGTTCTGTGTTTGTTTGTGTTATACTTCCTATGAGGATTAACTTCACTGTTTGTTTCTAAACTTGTGGTTTTCAAACTGAAGGTAAGGCTTAAGGAAACAGTAGCGGCGGCCTCCTTGTTTAAACCACATGTTGTTGTGACTGTGGATGCAAAGGGATTCTCTTTCCGTCTCCTTAAAGAGCTAAGAGGTATTATTCAGTCATTCTGAGTTAATATTAGTCGAATGTTTTACGTTTCTGAATAAATATGGTGTTGAAAGTTAGAGAAATTCTTTTTGCAGCTTCATATACTATGCAACATTTAGATACTCCTATGCACTTTCATTATGTTGCACCATCTTTTTGGGCGTGGAGAGGTGGTGAATCAAGACTCAAGGGCTTATCTCAATTTATAGACCACATATTATGTATATTGCCATTTGAGGAAGAAGTTTGCAGGCTAAATGGTCTAGCTGCAACTTTTGTGGGACATCCAGTGCTTGAGGATTGTTTGGAGCTGAATTTAGTATGTCTTTTGACTTTACAGTAATGTGAAATTCATTGCGTTGGCAAATTTATCTATTCCTGTGTTGCGTTGTTCTCTATCTTGATGGGGATGGGTTGATGGGATCTTGTTGTTTTGTTTTTTTTAAGTCCTGAGTTGCTAGTGTTGCTTGCCCTATTTTTCGTCCTCCTTTGTTATGTTATCTGTTTTTTTTGACCCTCTTCATTCTCCTTGTAGGCTGTAGAGTATTTCATTTCAGTTTGTTTTCAGTATAGCGACATCAACTTTACTTTGTGATCATTTTCTTAGTTCAACACTAGAACGTCAAAGGGATATGACTGGGCTTAGTTTCATTGATGCTCATATGATATGGTGCAAAGGACAACTACCATGGTTCGCATTTAAGACCTTCTAATATGATATGGTGTGATTTGGAGCATTAATTTGATTCAATGTGAAGGAGAAGTTCCATGGTTTGCATCCAACACTTTCTCGGTTGGACTGTTTGTTTACTTGTTGAATAGTCATCTCAATTATATAAGCCTTGAAGGTGTTATGTTATAACCCAATAGTGTTCATATAATTGATTAGAAACTAATAGCTGATGTGTAGAACTCCTTACCTTTTAAATATTATCGCTTCTGCTAAAGATCTTATTTAATTGACATCTACAAGTATTTTAGGTGAAAGATGCCATTGACTGGAAGGTTCATGCAAATAGTCAAGACTTCAGAAGTAGATATGGAATTCCTCCAGGTAGATATTGTTGTTTCAAGTGCTAATAATTGTTGTGGCCAATGACTTCAATCCAAAGTTTCTCTATATTGGATCTGTGTTTTATTTTTCTGTATTTGTTTACTATCCATGACTGAAATATGACTCTAAATTGATTTTGCACGAAACTATGCTTAACCATTTCCTTGCAATGTTCTGTTGTGTGACCTGATTTATTATAAAAAGGTCGGCTGCTTTAGTCGGTGGCTATTAATAAGATTTGCTTTTCCTCTGTAGGTGCTGAGGTTATAACATTGCTTCCTGGTAGCAGACTACAAGAAGTGAAACGTATGGTTCCAATCTTCTTGAAGGCCATGGATTTTTTGAAGGGCTCATTCCCTGAGTTGAGAACAGTCATGCTTGTTGCTTCTAATCACCATGTGGAAAACTTCATTGGTAGACTGGCAAACCATTGGCCAGTTCCTATCACGATGATTTCCGGGAGTTCAGCGGACCTAAAATATGACGCATTCAGTGTAAGGATGTACCTTGAGCTTTAGTGATGTTGAGATGCTCTCCTTTCTCCCCTCCCTCCATTAAAAAGTTAATAAAACTAAAAAAAAAGGATACTGGCAAGAGAGAATAAAATGAAAACAACCCTGTAACACCAGAAGGACCATTTCTGTGCTAAAAGTCTAGTAAGACTAATCTGTGTTCTGGGTATCCACTACATAAGTAATGGTTTGTGATGGGAATATTGGACTTCCTAAGATCCCTACCTATATAACCCCAGACAGGAATTATAAGCGTGTCCTAGTGTCATCCAAAGATTCTTTTTGGTGAAACTATGCTACAAATGAATTATGAGAGGTTTTTAACAATTAATTTGGGCCAAAAATTTTGTCATTATGATTTGTTGGGTGTGTATTTCGTGCTAATCAGATCTTTTTATAATGCTACCTGACACTTAACAGGCAAGCACAGCTGCATTATGCACTTCTGGAACTGTGGCCTTAGAGCTGCAGCTTGCGAGATTACCATGCCTTGTTGCTTACAGAGCTCATATCTTAACTGAATGGCTGATTCGTTATAAAGCCATAGTGCCATACATATCACTTCCAAATATTCTCTTGGATGCACCTGTCATTCCTGAAGCTCTCTTTGACGCATGCACACCCACAAGGTTGGCAACAACACTTAAGTAAGGTTCTTTTTCACTAATTCACTATCAGCTTAATAGTATCTCTATTTGTGTAGCTACTAAATGTTTGGTAAAGTTGTAGAATAGTTGAATGATAAATCTTTTGGCAGGCAGTTTTCGGTTCTTCCTGCAATTTGAGTAGAAAACTCATTTACTCACCATCTCTCCAAGCACCCTTATTTTGATTTGTTTATATGTTGCCAAAGTAACCAAACACTGCCTTTTTCTCTAGACTGGTTTGTGGATAGCGCAATTTTACAAAAACTATGCTGTTCAGCCAAAAATGTTAGCTTGTGCAGTTGTGCCTAATGATTAACCAAAATTCCTGATTAGTTTATCATTTAATCTATTCAATGTCGACTTTCTGCAGGGAGCTAATCCAAGATGTGAGTCTCCGAGAGCAACAAATCAAGTCTGCTGAAAGAGTTATCAGATTATTAAGTGCTACAACAAACAATATCATAAACCACGATTTAGAGGGTATTTCAAAACCTAGCATGATTGCTGCTTCTACGATACTGCACTACAGAAGACATCAGTAGACAGAATTAATGCATTACTTTCTAATTTTAGCCTTCCTACCATTCCATCATGTACGGTCGTGAACTGGTGAGTCTTATCATCCCTCTGTGTCTGGCTTCTTTCTGTAGAAACCTTTCATTACTAACTTGATATGTTTTGAAGAATCAACAAGATACAGTACTCTATAATACACATGGAAAAATTAGATGTCTCAGGTAAAATTATTTTTATTTAGGCCTTGTATAGTTGTACAAATTGAGGTAGGATATTTTATGGTAGGAATTAATTTAGGGGGGGTAATATTTCCAATTTTTTAGCGAGATTAATATAACTTTTCACATATTTTCCTGAACTTTCAAAGATTTATGCGTATAGATTTTCAAAACTATATATTATTGTTGTTCGGTTAGCCTTTTAATTTTCATTCAGTTTTATTTTCACCCTTGCCTTTTTATTTCTCCTGAAGTAACTAAATAAGGATTCTATTTCATAACTTTATGACAGGGTGTTATTTTCCAGCAATAAACAAAGTATTCAATTTTTATTTGGATA
Source organism: Suaeda aralocaspica (assembly GCA_016808085.1). Taxonomy (NCBI): domain Eukaryota; kingdom Viridiplantae; phylum Streptophyta; class Magnoliopsida; order Caryophyllales; family Amaranthaceae; genus Suaeda; species Suaeda aralocaspica. The sequence continues at coordinate 2,162,149 of PYUH01000490.1, forward strand.
TTGATTGTTAGACAAAACAAATGGCTATTCTTAGATAGCTTAATCCTAGAAATGAGCTAATCCAATAACAGAGAACAAGTCCTTTGCCAAAAACTACAAATAAACTCAATAACAAACTATTCTGCTTTCTATTTGCAATTGTTCCCTATATAATTCTGTAGCTCATCATTTTTTTCCATTTACCCATAACTTGATATTCTTTCATTTCATCTTTTTCCTTGCCAAAGTCAAAAATGGCGATCACAAGAATAACGATTGTTGTTTGCTTAACAGTTTTTCTAGCTTGTTCGCTGTTGGCAAAGGAGATTAACGCGGATTTATTAACCGGCAAAGAAAAGCTTGTCTCTGTCGGAGCTCCCAACAATGCAAATCCGAGTCCAAAAGGGAATGGTTGGATTACAGACCTCTTGGAAGGACCAGGAGATGACGAAAATGAGGAAACTAGTGAGACAAAATATGAAGGTGAAGGTGAAAATGGTCCTAGGACAATTGTTATGGGACACTAATGATGCTCTTTCTTTCGTTTGCTTGTATTTCTATTGAGAATACGAGGTTTGTGCACCACTTCAAGTTTAAGCAGAGTAAACCTTGTATTCCCAAGAGTCTTCCTTTATATCTTTGTAATATAGCATAGGATGAAGGGAAGGTATCATTAATTTGTTTGTTAATCTAATATTCTTTTTTTATAAAAAAAAAAAAAAATACAAATACTATTTGTAAGAATTGTTTTGTGTTGATATTTAAGAATTGCACTTGTTGATTATCACCATTGCAAAATTGTATTACTTGTGGCATATAATTAGCAAAGAGGGCATCCACATTTTAATATATTATATTATTATGGCATATCAAACTTTCTTCATCGAATAGGTGATGATCTAAATTCTAACTAAACTCTCATCAACAAACGCAATGAATATAAATATCAATAAATATGGTGTAAGTATTGAAGGTCTATTTCACAAATTACATGTTAGATACTATAGTTGTTGGATTGTGTAAATCTCTTTGAATTGGAGTATGTTTCATTAATCATATATATATATAGGTCACAATTCTAATCAATTAATACCGATTATAAAACTATATGATCAACATATAATGTATAAAAAAAATATCCTATCTAACATGATTCAGAGGATATACGAGAATATATTCAACCCAACATATTCATTGCTCATAATAAATGGAACATTAATTGAGCAAAAAACATTTACAAATGACTAAATTTGGACTAGATTAGGCTGGTACAAAATGCAACGGTTTATTTTTGAAAAATGAAAAATAAATAACTTATAATTTAAACTAAAACCCCACAGCTTTCATTTATATGGTTGAATATTGTTGTAGTGGAGGTGTGACAATGTTAAATTTTTTAATTGCTAATGTAAAAGAGTTTCAAATTTATATCTTCTATTCATAACTCGTATTTAATATTTTGAATTTTCTTTTACATAAAATTTCTTTTCACGTACTTAATATTTCTTTCTTATATGAAATTTGGAATTTAATTTTACAAAATTTATTATTTTCTTTGAAATTATTTAGCTAATCTTATATAAAATAAATTTTATTTAATAAGCCTTAAACTAATTTTTTTATCATATAATCCTGGGCAACGCCCAGGGACAAAGCTAGTTTATTTTTAAAGGTAATGTTAAAATGTTATAGACCCTATTTTTTTCACCTTAGTTTTGTTGGCGTATGCTTTTTTTTTTATTTAATTGAAATGAACTTATTTTTACTAAAATTATTAACAATTTATTTAGTATTGAATCGGATCCTGCTGCATCGAACTTAGTTTTACGGAATTGAATTAATTTTTGATAAATTAAATTTATTTTGAATAAAAATAAGCAAAAGTAAGATGAGAAGAACAAAACCTTAATTAATAAAATTGATCAATTTAAGATCTTTTTTTTTTTTGACGAAAAGTCTATTATTGCAGTTTTGACTCTTATTTTTTTATACGAGTACATAGTAAAAACAGTATAAAGGTGGGTTGTAATTAATTAATTATATTAAACTCAATGAGATGGAACTGTATATATATATAATGTTTTTTATTAATATATAGTTATGGATATTAAAATATTAAAGGTGTATGTGTTGTGCGTGTTTTTTTGGTTGGAAACATGTGTAGTTTATAGGAACTGAGATTATTAAAATTGGTTGGCGCTTATTGAATCCTCGAGGTATTAGAACGGATTGCAATTTATTAGCGGTTTTTTGGTTTTAGAACGGAATGAAACATATTGATAAAAGGTTTCATTATTGAAAGAATTATTTAGCACGGAAACAACTAGAGTTTCAAAAATATAAAATAAGACTGACTTATATAAGTTTTTGTAAGCATAGAATAGTTGGTTTTATAAAAATAAGAAAAGAGAGCGATAATGTTTATATAAAAAAAACACAATATTTATTAAATAATGTTTATAAAATATAAGATTTATATTTCCTACACAAACAAGTAATTTAATACTCCCTCCATTCCTAATTCTTTCCTAATTCTTTGATACGTTTTGACTTACACATATGCCAATATACTTGTTTGACCTTAAATATCTTTTGTTGTGTATATGTAAACGTTATAGCAATTGAATATTAATAATGTACTCATTAAGACGAATCAAACAAGACCCGACTATATTATGTTATATATATTGAAAGTAGTTTACAAAATTTTCTTATCTTATAAATAGTTTAGGATCGAAGGGAGTATCTGATACAACCTAGGGAAAATAATCTTTCATATCTAAATTGCTGCAATTATCATACTTTTGATTGCTCTCTTTTCTATATCACTCTCCATTCATTAGATATTGTTGAAAACTTGAAACCACTTATTAATTTATAAAAAATACTCCATCTATTATTTGAGAATGTTTGTGATGTTTGGAATAAAGAATACACTTTGAAATTCTTCATAAAATATAAGGAAAAAAAATATATGTTCATTTGATATTTTGTTAGATTCCTCTAGATGAATAGTTTTGTAATTTAAATATAAATTTTTCACATTTTTTTACAAAACGTAATGGAAGATATTAAGATTTAAACAAGTGCATTAAAAACTATGTAAAAAATTAAATGTAACAAACATTGTGAAACGGATGGAGTATCTATTAAATATTGGTGATAGAATCATAAAAGTACAATATTTAGCCATCGAATAGGTTACTATTAATGTAAAACAAAATGACTGATAATTATATACTATGATGAATTGATAACTCTAAAAATTGTTGTACGCAAGCATATAAAACTAGTAGTTACACTATAATACAAGTTACGGAGTAAAAGAATATACAAAATTATACTCCGCATATACCAAGTGTTATCTTGATTAATTATAAAGTAATGTATTGTCTCGAACTTTTTGTGATATATTAGGGGTATTTGGTGAAAATATCGCAATAAAAAGTACTTATAAATCTAGGTTTTTGTCAACCTTGCAAACTGCCTAGCACAACGAGTTTCGGTCTCACATCCTCTTGTATAGTTGTTAGCTTTAGGTTGTCGATTACCCATACATAATCCAGTTTTTCTATGAAATCTGCATTCCCAATCTCTATCTTTATTCATAGAACCATATTTTATGAAATGTGTAGCATTACAAGTTTCAATCATGCTAAGTGTTACCATTAAGCACAACATAAATATCATCTTCTTTGACATTCTCATAATTGATTTTGTTGATTAATCTAAGAACTATGTAAGTAATTGTTTTTCTTATTGAACTGATTTCTATTGGCAATTTATTAGATAATATTTGATCATGGCACAAAAGATCGATTATATAATATACACTATGTATATGCATGGTGCTTAATTTAGATTATGCATGTATAAATATGGGATTATCCATGCATAGCCAATGAAATTTTTATTTGTGTTTAGAGAAGAAGCTAGCTTGCATAACCATTATTTTCTTGGGTATGAGAAATTTTATGAGAAGATTAAGTAGTTTATGTAACCAAAAATATAGGAAATAAGATATAGATTCTCTTATAAAATTATTGGTATAGCACAAAAATGTTGTTTGTGTGGTTCTAATTAAGAAGATTAAGTTAAGACACGCATAATTGCTAATATTGCTAGTGTGTTGTTTGAATGATGTGTTGGTACAATATAATTTGTGGTATGAGTATATTGTTTGAATGTGTTGGTACAAGGTATTTTGCTCTTTAGGGATGGTCTAAAGTCTGATAACAAAAAGAGTTTAGTTCAACGGGTACAATTTCTACCTTTCGTAATTGTGGGACATTTCGTTACTTATAAGTAAGGGGAAAAAAAAAACCCTTTAAAGATCAGATTCCCCTGTTAATCTTCTTACCGACATATGATTTGATTCTACATTCTCTTTATTGCATTTTAGGTTAATTGTTTGGTTGAATTAAATTTGAAAAAAAAAAAAAGGCGGTGATTAGAAATTCCTATATACTATATAACATAGAAATTTAGAAAAAAATTAGTTGGTGACCCGGGCAATGTCCCGGTTCATTGCGATACGTAACACGATACGTAACACTGTTCATTGATGTGTTTAATGTCAAATAATTACAGAGTGGGGATACCTGAGTTCAGTTGGTTAGAACTTCCCTCTTGATTTCATAAGATCACATGTCACTTGCTTATGCAACTCTTTAAGAACAAAAAGTAAAGTGAATATCATCTAACACTGATGGTTTAAAGTATTGGGAGGAGATATCGATCAATAATACCTTAGATTGATATGCATGTCCACATCGTTGCCTATTATGGCTTCCTTTACACGAAGTAAAATGTTAACGACAAAAATTTTTATATGTATAACCTTGCGAAATTCCTGAATTCTTTTGCTAACATATTATGTTGAACATTTGCTTGCTGATCGATCAATATTGTCATAGAAAACTTTCAAATTCCAATATGGGCAGCTAGCCTCAGCCATGAGGTAGTCATTAACCGACATGTTCAAGCAATTGGAAAATTATTTATTATCTTAGGATGGTATAGAATCGTAATGCTTGAACCATAATCCAAAATAAATAAAGAGTGAGAGGCAATAAAAACCGATTATAAGTTTATAGGAAGATGCTAATGTATACAGAAAGGTAAGAAAGTTACCAGTGGGATATAAGTATATAACAGTTACAAAATTGCCAAATGATGTCATTGATGAGAAAGGATGATGAATGCAACATAGGCTTAGTAGAATTAATAACAAAGGAGAGAAAGAAGGGATACATAATTAATTGATTATTTCATTTTATTTTTCATGGAATAACATGAGAAAGATGAAAGTTGGTTTTTGGATTTAAAAGTCACAAAGAACACGTTATGTAATTTAACTAGCTTTAATTTGGTTCCTGGGCGTTGCCCCGAATCATTTGATAAAATTTCATTTTAAGATTTCTTTCATTTGTTTTGCCTTTTTCATCAAAATATAAAATATTGTAATTATATATTAATTTAATTTAATTTTGTAACAAACTGAAATGTTGAGTGAACAAATAGGAGTATTATTATAAGATATTTTTAATAGATAACCATGAAATATTTGATAATTGCGATATAAAAGTTTCAAATAACTGCGAATATAATGTGAGTTTAATATGTTTATTGATAAAGAAATAAAATATAGATTTTACATTTGAACGTTTGAACACATGATTTCAAAAGAAATTTAATGGGTTCAAATAAAAGATCAATTGTGATATTGACAAAGAGATAAAATGAACATTTAATTATCATAAAAAAATATATTCATTATTATCCATTTTTCACATGTTTTATTTATCAACGTAGAAAATGAATTATTAAATTTAATGAGATATTATTTTTTATGATATACATTTTATAATAGTTTTGTTGTGAAAATATTGACAATAATGACATATAGCTTAATTGGTAAATAATGTATCTCATATGTAAAAGGTCATAAGTTCGATTCTCATTAAAGACATTTTTTACCATTGAACTTATAACTTGTGTTGGTTTAATGATGATTCATTCCAACTAATTTCATTTTCCAGCTGCTTGTTCTCTCCCCCTAATGCTGGGAAAACTAACTCGTTAAAGTGACAATCTGCAAAACGAGCAGTAAATAGATCACCACCTGTTACAAACCCAACATATATGCCCAGCCTCCTTTGAGGACCCATCTTAGAGCGTTGTGGTGGAGCAATTGGAACATACACAGCACATCCATTAGTTTACTAATATATAGTAGTTGATTGCTTTTGTTGGTTACAATTTCACAAGTGGATTAGTTGTTCTAACTTTAGTTATCGTTTAAGAGTTTCCAAGATCGAACCTTCTACTTTCTTTTTGAAAGTAAAAAGTTTTGTTCTTATATGCGGTGCCAAGTCAGCATTGTGCTATAAATATTTCTATGTAGTTGCCACATGAGCATCTAAGGTTCATAAGAAGGTTCGGGAAGAGTGAGAAAGACAGATGTGTGCTTACCTCGGAAATCCTCTATAATGGAACTTATCAAGGTTTTTAGAGGCTATCATCAAGCATGGGTGTCATGGAGTCACCAATAACACGTGGTGAAAAATAGGGTGAAAATAAGACGGAACCGGGACAACCATCTAGAAGTCGGAAACAAAGGGTACACACATAATTTAGGGGTTTTGGAGCCGAGGGAAAAAAATGCCGTAAATTTTATATGGTATCCCTAAGGTCAAAAGAGGGTTTTTGAGTAGCTTTTCGACATTCAAAAGGTGATAATATGGTTCTTGGAGAGTGAGAAAGATTGATGTGACCTTTTACTTTAGAAATCCTCTATGAGACAAATTAACAAGAATTTAGAGGTTAAGATTGAGTGTTGGGTGTCCCGGGTCACTTATAAGTCTACAACATATGGTTAAAAAAATATAGGGCAAAAATAAGACAAAGCTCGAGGTAGAGCCCGAAAGTCAATAACAAATGATATAATTCATAGTTTTTCGAGTGTTTTAATATCCGAAATAAATATCAAAAATTTTACATGATATTTTAAAGGTCAAAAACAACTTTCAAACACATTTTCATGTCATGGTTCAAAAGGTTATAAGAATTACACCAAAGAATGAGAAACACCAATGTGCTTTACATTTCCAATAGTAGTGTGGACATGAGTTCCACGGTCAACGTTTCCAAACCATACAAAACTACAACAACCTCTAGAATTATCCCCATCTCCACATGATTATTATACCCAAATATTTAAATAAAAATAATTAAAAAAACCAAACACCTATGCATAAATATACAGAAATTCAAGTTTTTCAACTACTAAAATTAAATCAATTTCATCTCAATTATCAGCACCATCTACCTCAATCTGCACTTAGGTAATCTTTCCAAACTTCTTAATTACTCTAAATTTCATTAATTTTTCTGCTTCATAATAATCATTTAACATTTCTGCTAAAGTATTCAGATTTTTTTTTTCGTACTGTCTAATTAAATTCTTTTGTGGGTATTATACAGTGTTTAATTGGGGGTATTTCACAGGGTTTAATTGAAATTTCTGGTATTTAATTGGGAATATGTATGAATGTCATTTGGCAATCTACGGTTTTGTTATTTCCCCTTTTTTGGGAATTTGGTAATTAAACTTTTTTTGGGATTTTTTTAATCATGTTTTGTTGATTTCTTGTGTAATGAAGCTAATTAGTGATTGTGTTTCTTGTTCTTGTTGATAGAGTAATTCAATCTAGGGTTTTGTTATTTATTTAATTAGTGATTTCCCCTTTTCTTGTTTTAGCATTTACCCCGTGTTACTCCGCCTTACAAAGTACATGGATTTGATTTTATGCTCCGTAATCACATTGCTTATACATGGATTTTTTAATCTACTTAAATAGAGAATCGAACTCTACTACGGAGTAGCAATTTTGCGAAGGTTCTAAACGTAACGAAGGAAATAATCAAATGGGTGTATTTGGAAGTTTTAATGAGCTATGCAACATATGAAATTGTGTAATGTTGTTTCGGAGTAGCAATTTTGCAAGGTTATAAATGTAACGAAGTTTGGAGGTTAAAATGAGCTATGCAACATATGGAATTGTGTAATGTTGTTTTGTGGTAGCAATTTTGCAAGGTGCTAAATGTAACGAAGGAAATAATCAAATGGGTGTATTTGGAGGTTAAAATGAGCTATGCAACATATGAAATGTGTAATGTTGTTTCGGAGTAGCAATTTGCAAGGTTCTAAATGTAGCAATGGAAATAAACAAATGGGTGTATTTGGAGGTTAAAATGAGCTATGCAACATATGGAATTGTGTAATGTTGTTTTGTGGTAGCAATTTTGCAAGGTGCTAAATGTAACGAAGGAAATAATCAAATGGGTGTATTTGAGGGTTTAATGCGCTACGCAACATATGAAATTGTGTAATGTTGTTTCAGAGTAGCAATTTTGCAAGGTTCTACATGTCACGAAGGAAATAATCAAATGGGTGTATTTGGAGGTTAAAATGAGCTATGCAACATATGAAATTGTGTATTGTTGTTTTGTCAATGGAATAAACCTCAATTGGTCCTTGGAATTTAATGATTGCTATTTTTCCTGTTTTAATATACTGCAAGTTTTCGACTTCTCACTCTTACGAGCACATACCCCATTGGCACATAGTGTTGTGGTAGAATGATAGATATCCCAATTCTGTCTTAAAGCGCATTAACTTTTCATTTTTGTCAAAAATGTGGAGCTAAGAACCATATGATAGATCATAGTGAAGAAAATGGAAAAGGCTTAATTGGCTATTGATCATATGTTAAAGTAGTTCCATTATTTTGGTAATGAGACCTAAAGAGTGTATAATGCTTCATTTAACCCGATAAGCCTTGAAAAACTAGGACTTCTACAATTGGGTATAGGTTTCAATATTGTTAACTGGTTACAAAAGTATCATCCATGCGTTTCACCCCATACCAATGGCTTTGCTGGCTACATTTATCATTTTCTTTTATCTATATTCTGTCATACGAGCAATTTATTCACTGTCTTACTATTAAGTACTAACTCTTTCATCTCCTTGCAGAAGATATGACGCAGCCTCAAATTATTATTGCTGTTCCTATTATATGGAAGGGAAAGGAGTTTTTGGTAAAAATAAATTCAGAGGCCTCCCTCAAGGATTTGGGAGAAGAACTGCTTACCTTAACTGATGTTAAAGCTGATACAATCAAATTGATCATTCCTCAGCCTACCACTAAAAGCTCGAAGCTTTTGATGCCTTTCTCGGATGGGCATTCAAGTATTAAGCTACAAGATATCGGATTCATAGAGGTTTTTTCTTGAAGCTTGATACATATACTGTTTTTTTTAATTATTTGACTTTATAAAACAAATGCATACTTAATTTGTTCAATCCGACTTGCTGATCATGTTCAAAATGTTAGTGTTTAGATCGGTCCAAAAGAATGTTTCTTTCTATAGATGAAGTGTTGGTGCTATATGCTTTGAGTTGTACTAGCACTAAAATACTCGTACATACGTATGCTATCAGGGCAAGCCTTTAAGAATGATGGGAGTCTCCAAGAATGAGATTGATCATATTACCAAAGGTTCTGAAGCAAACCTGAGAATTGCTGGATTTGAGGAAGAGGAAAGGAGAATGAAGCAACGGATGACCCGAGGACCCCGTTTCCCATTGAAACTTCCACAAGGGCCTTACATCTTCTGTGATTTTCGTACACTTGAACTACCTGGAATTGAGGTATACATTATTTGTAAACCAATTTGCTCCTGCATAGAATATATGATTACAAGTAAACAAGATAAAAGAAAGAGATTCAGTGTTTCAATGTTCAAACAACGAAAGATACTTGTGTTGTATGCATAGAAATACATATTGGATTTTCCTTATAGTACTTAAATTCAATTCTTGTATCCTTTTGCCTATGAACAGCTAAATCCTCCTCCCTTAGAAGCATTGAAGAGAATGCATATGCTTGCAGCTGACCCAGGAATTGTCGCCATCATGAACAAGGTAGCAATTAGAGTTATATTTACTAGTGGCCTTTTCTTTTGTACTTTGTTTTTCACATAAATGTGTTTAAAATTGTGATTTCCTGAAGCATCGTTGGCGAGTGGGGATCATGACAGAGATGGCGCCTGTTGGTTATGTTGGTATTAGCCCCAAATGCCTTCTTGGTCTTAACAAGGTATGTGAAAAGCCGCAGCTTATATTTTATCTATTGATTTATTTGGTTAATCGGCTTCGTCTTCTGATTTGCTTCTGATCTGCTGCATGTTTGCATTGCAGAATCAAGGAGAGGAAATATCTCTGCGACTACGAACAGATGACCTCAAGGGTTTCCGAAAATATGAAAGTATCAAGAAAACTTTGCTGCATGAACTTGTAAGCACTTTCTCTCAGGAAAGATAACTCCATCTCCATGGCAATATAGTTTGATAAAATTCTGAAACCTGAGGCTGTTAGAGTTTCCAAAATGTCTTGCAACTATGTCATATTACCTTTTCCGTTTTCTTTTTTGATTTACCTGTAATTCTATATATATACATAGTTGTAAAAATCAGTTTAGCTGTCTCTATGTATGATTAATATATTGTGTCTGTTGTGGCTTCTGTGAGAAAAAAAAGCATCATTCTCTAGGATCAAATTATTAATTTAATGTCAGATACTTGTTATTTAAAAAAAATGCTTATTAGAATGCTTAAGCTTTACAGCTTGTTTGGAACAATAAATTGGAGGGAAAGGAAGGGTTGGAGTTTCCTCCATTTGGATCACAGAATGGAGGGGGGGGGGGGGGGGGGGGGNGGGGGGGGGGGGGGGGGGGGGGGTAGAAGGAAATTGCTCCCTTTCACCGTGAAGAAACAAATCCTTCCTAAATTGAGAAGATTTGGAAGGAAAACTCCATGCAACCATAACCATCTCTGCCACAACCATGACCACCGCCTATGTTACATGGACTCGTCTGAAAGTGTCGGACACGGGTACGTATCCGTGTGTCTGACACGTCTATCCTAAAATTTGGGGACATGGGGACTTTGTCCTAGTTTTAGACACGGGTGCGGGGACACGGCTTGTATTAAATATTAAATAAAATATCTAAAAATTATATATAGCAAAAAGTTTCATTCTTTCATTAGTAATATCCAAAATATTACATTTTCCAACTTTTGAGTTTTTTTTTTGACAATTTTCCAATATTGATTACATAATTACATAGCTTGATAGGCTGATAGCTAATCCAGGAGCATTCATCATTGATGCATCCATAATTACTTCAATTTCACATATAATTGGCAGATATTTATGTTCAATTACGATCTACAAAAGACTTTTTTTTAACTCAATTTCTGAAAATTTCAACCTTATGTGAGGTAGCCGTGTCCGAGGTGAAAGTGAAAGATCGGACACGTATTTCACAACGGTGTCCGTGTCGTGTTGACAAGGGTGTGGAGGCCTAAACAGCCGTGTCCATGTAACTTAGACCACCGCCCCTCCACCACTGCATCTTTGACCACGGCCACTGCCACAATCGTTTTTCTGAAAATTTCAGTAAAATTCCAGATTTTCTGGAAAAGTTGAGTGCTTCAATTCCCTCACTCTCTCTTCCTCATCTTTCCTATTTAAATGAAGGAAATTGTTTTCTTCTTCCCTCCCTTTCCTTCCTCTTCCTTCCCTCCCAAAAATTGTATCCAAACTAGCTGTTAGTCATTCAGTATTAAGTTCGGTGAATTGTGTCTGTTGGACAGCCAGTACGCTTCTATCTTTTAAGCTCTGTCATTTTTTAGAATTCTTTAATGAGATTGGAGATTTGGGGGATGTAAATCATCTCCTGCCTTTGGAAGGTTTGCTTGGTAACGAAAGGTGTGGTCTAGGTTGCCTAGTTGCTTGAGAGGCTTTATCTTGTAGTTTATTATTGCCGGCTTCTTGATCAACCACTTGAGAATGCTCAATGTTATTGATTGGGGGATAATTAAGCCACTTTATGTTTACCTTGTCATTGAGTAGAGGTGTATATATCGATAACATTTGGGATTAATAACATTGGAGATATGGTTGTATCAATTAGCTTGGAAAGGAAGGCTGATGAATTGATGAGCTTGTTAAGAGGCATACTTGCTATAAGTCTAGAATATCTGTACAAGAGGGAAAGGACTATGAATCAAAGCATGAAGGCAAGGAGAGAATTAGCCCATACAAGGAGAAGATTTGCGTTTTGTTAAATGTTTGAAGGTGTAGCAGGTGCTATGATAATATCATAATACCTCAAAAACAATGTCAAAGCCTTAGTCTTGAAGACAGGGTTGTTTGCATGAAACAAAATGAATTGATTTCTAAAATGAAACAGTTTACAAAAATTGTCTTCATCCATTTCATTTCCATCTATTGTTTAATATAATCCTGATGTTAGAGTCTTTTTTTTGGCACCTCGGATTCTTTAATCCTCGTGCTTGCAACACATTGCTTTCTTAGTTTGAGCATCTTCTAAGATTCCTCTGCAGTAATGCACGTCCCCAAACTTAGCTCTAATATTGTACTCAATATCACCTTGTGAACATCTCTGTTTCGGATTCAATATATTAAGGTGTTCCTCCGCACACATCTTGACTTATGCATCTCTACTACAACCTTGTTATTAATATGATCTTTCCCAAAGGCCCAACATATTTAACATTCTTAAGATATGTCTATCAATTTATGTTGAATTGTTCCTTGTTTCTGAACGTTAGGTCATGGTGCAATTTCCCATTAAATATGCTATGCTTCAGTAATGCTAAATTCACTGCTGCAATTTCATGCATGAGCCTTATATTTGTAACATCCCCTGCAGGCTCACATGGTCCACTCTGAACATGATGCGAATTTCTATGCTCTTGATAAACAGGTGACTTGTTTCTCCACTTCTCTCCACACATAAATGATGCTATATGGCTTCTTTACCAGTGTATTGTTCTAACGATAAAATAATCCTTGCAGCTGAATCAAGAAGCTTTTGCATTAGACTGGACAAAATCAAGGGGTCATACCTTGGCTGATTCACAGTTTTCTGGACATGATGATCTAGATATGGACTTTGATTTGGATACAAGTCTTCCTCATAAGCTTGGAGGAGAAACTTCACTTATGTCAGCTGGGGCTCGTGTGGCTGCCGTAGCTGCTGCCTATCATCGTTTCGCAGATTCTTTTGCCACTTTCCAAGAATCTTCTGCGCACGAGGTGCCAATTTCAAACAAATATACAAATGATGCTCATGTGATCTCGAGCCCTGTTGCTCTCGTGAAGGAGAAAGAGTTTGCTTGGAACCAACACGATGAATTTTCCAATCATGTCCAGTTGGAACCTGATTCTGAGTTAACAATTATGAATTTAGACTCTGGCAAATCTACGCAGAAGGCTAATGCTAAAATCACTGAATTGGGAGCATCTGTCCCCAATTTTTCTTCAAGTAGAAGCTTTGATGGTGCAAATGTACTTGAGGAGGCCAACCAAAATGATTTTGTAGTTTCTGAAAATGGAGTGCAACCTTCTACTGTTGACTGTTCATCAATGCAGATCGAAAACAATGAGATAAGGACAGTGAGGACTGTTAATGAACCTGATCCAGATGATTCTGAAGCACAACATAGTTTAGGGAATGTTATGTCATCTTTGCCAGTGGATGATAGCAGAGCTGATCAATCACAGGCAAGCAGGGTTCATATGGAGCCTGATCCGGACAGTTGTCAAGAAAATCATAAAGAGCAAAGTCACTCTGGTCCTGATGGTAAGGCTAAACATCTGCCACAAATTTCAGAAGTCATGGTTGATGAGCCAGACCCAGATGATGAAATAAAGAGGATTCAAGGCCCTATTGCATCATTTGTAAATCGACTTAACAAAACCATTGAGTTGCTACATACAGAACTCGGTCTGTCAGAGGCTATGGTGGTCCTACAGACTATTATTAAAATAATCAAGTAAGTTCTTAATTCTTTTGTAAGATTCTTCCATAGTGTTAGAATTTGACGAGGATTGTTTTCAAGTCAATGCCAGTAAAAAGAGATAGAGTCCATATTCCTATCATAGTTCTTTGCAAGTCGAATATTATTATTATTATTATTATTATTATTATTATTATTTTTCCTCAGAATTTTGATGATTGAATGATATCATTTTTATTGCAGAAATGTATCTGAAAACCCTAATGAGATGAAGTACAAAAAACTTCGCAAGGTACGTCCCCTTTTCCCTACAGATATCATTTCTTCTTTTCTTCTTTCCTTCCTCCCTCAGACAAATTGTGCTTTGGTAGTCTGGTGTAATTCTTGGAATTGTCATGCGATGTGCACCAATAATTGATGTTATAATCTTGATCTCTTTAATTTTTAGATGCCAATTGTATAGATAAATTGTGTTTCTTAACATATTTCGATATTTAACAATGTCTTACAGAAAAGAAAGAAAATGATGTTTTCTAACTAATAGTAAGCTAAAGGTGATTAGAAAGGATATGGAAGAAAATGAAAGTGGAGAAAGTAGGATTTCTATCTTCTGGTTTAACTTAATAAGAACTATTTGGAGTCAGCCATCACCAAAGGATTCCATGTGGTTTAGCTTTGTTCCCATTGAATTTTCATCATGCTTTTGTAAAAAATAATTCAGAGAGTCAAACTCTGTTTTTTGTGTTTGTTGTTTGATGACATCGTTTTTGGTGAATGAGACTAGATCAGGGATTAATTCTAGTTGGAGTATAATGGAGAGTAGAAACTAGGTTACTGTGCGATCATAGTGTGCCCCTGTGTTTTGGGTTGATAAGACACCGTATTTAAAAAAATAGTGTAGCCAAGATGCATTTGTTGAGTTGGATATGTGAAATGCCAATTGTAACCAATGTAGATGTTCGTAAGACTTTGAATTGCAGTTTGAGAATAAGATCAGGGAGGATTGGCTACATTGGTTTAGGCATATGAAAGAACAATTGACTGGAAAGTGCACCTGTGAGGTGGAAGATTGGGACAGTCAGTTTTTAAAAGATGTTGAAGGAGAGCGAATATGACTTAGATGGATTAAGGCTTAGTTGTGGTTGTTTGTTTCAATTTAATTTCAAGTCTTGTACACAAACAAATATGAGCACGGCATAGTATTTTCTCTTCCTCTAAATGGAAAGTCTAATGTAGAAGTTTCCATTACTCCACTAGTGACCAGTTATCTGCTTGCCTCGTCATTTACTCTTCCCTCACTTTTTTTTCCCCTCGCATGTGCACTCTTCTAGTAAATGTTAACTTTAGCTAAGATTTTGAGCTTAAGTCTCTTTTTTCTGTAGAGCATATTCTCTCAATTCCATTCTTATTCCTACTTACTGCACAATAGAACAGCGAATGTTCTGCAAAAGTGTAAATCAATTGGGTGCATTAGTGGGACAAAGAGGGTTGTAAAGGAAAAAAATACTTTCCAAATAAGTAATAAAGTAGAAATGGGAACTTTAAGGAATAGAGGGTGCGAGTGTGCATGCATGTTTTTAAATGGGCTCCTATGAGAAGAGACAAATGAAAGGAGAGGAGAAATGGAAAAGAGATGTGAAGTGCTTGCCTGCTCGGTAAGGGAAACAGCACCACAGGACCTTAAAGTTCATGTGTTGAGGATGCAAAGGGATGAAACACGGGGTTTCTTGTTTTGGTTTTTCTCCATTACTTTTATTCCTTTTCTATTTGATTGTAAATGCAGAGTAGTATTTTTAAACAAATAATTTATGGAGAGTTGGTGGCAGTTCTCATTTATAATCCTATAATACTATAAAAGGCACATTCCAATACTTTGTACGTCAGTTCAATGTGGATGCTGAGAATACATGGCGTCAATTTCATGCAAGTTTAATTTACATGAAGAAGTGTTTCCTTTCTGATTGAATGTGTGATCATGTTTTGTATGATGTAAAATTTTTCTTTACTTAGTGAGCAACGGAAAGTCAGGTCCCCCTGTAAAGAAGTTTAGATTATTCAATTTCACTACAACCTCTAGCTTGCAAAGTAATCTTTCTTGTGCAATTATCTAATCATCTGCATCTTTCTTTGCCTTGTCCTCCATGTAATTGCAGGCAAATCCAGTTTTTCAAAGGAGTATTGCAAATCATAAAGGTTTGTTCTGTTTTATATTTTATTTTCATCTTGGGTCTTCGGCCCAACAACTCAAAAATTCTATGCTATGAAATATGGATGGTGTTTGGCTATTGTGCTGGCAATTCCTATGGATGTCACTGTCATTTCTTGATGCATAATAAAAGGATGGGGAAATGGAAAAGTACTTGACTGGTTTTTTCGTGTGATGCAGCGGCCATGGAAGTTCTCTTCTTGATCGGTTTTAGTGAAGAAGTTGTCACCGATGGAATGGGGAAGGCTGAAACTTACCTAGTGTTGAAGCGAAATGATCCTGGTTTGTTGTGGCTTGCGAAATCCACTCTTGAGACAAACATAGCCAGGAATTGATTAAATAGTTATTTGTGCAGATAAAAGTTCACAACAGTTTTATGGTGGAACCTTGCTATTCTTTGATGCTAGTGTTTGTGCAAATATCTGTATGTTGTACATTTATATACCAAAATAAAGTATATTGACTTGTAAATAGATAGTTATTGATAGACTCTTTTGATTTGTGAAGAACATATTTTTATTACTACAGTTTTCCGACTAGATATGGCTTGGTGTCCATGTTTACTACAAACTGTTTGCGAAATGAATGGCTTAAGAGATGTGCTTATTTCTCCCTCTACTTCTTTTTACTTTGCTACATTTGTTTTTTCACATCTCTCGAGGCATAACTTAAAACGTTTATATCTCGAGTTGCAAGCTTGTAAAAATTACATAAATTATATGTTTGGGTAGCACACATTGTGACAAATCAAGCAAGATCTCATATGACTATATTTTATTATACACATGTAAAACTAGAGTTAAAGTACTCATATAAATAGTTCCACACTTCCATTATCTCACAATATCACAAATCATGTAATCTTGAAAACCGAATAGATTATCCGCGAATCACGTAGCTTAGGACAATAAAGGCTAAACATATGAGATTAACTTTCTTGAAGCTTACGCCCAACTATTTCTATTAGAGGATATAACAATTCAACCAAAAGCTTACGGTTATGATTATGGTTCATGAATGGGCCGGTTTTATGCTTTACCAAATTCATTAATCTCAAACCAAACTTACACCTAGAACATGTGTTTAGAATAATGATTGACTAATAACTAGTTCAATTTATCACAAATTCACAACTATATATCAATTCTTCAAATCCTAAAATTATTACATATAATTTATAAGAACTTTTAGGAAAATGGTCATTCTAGCAAAAATAATAGAGTTACTAACCCTTTACGGCATGAAAATAGAGTACTTCAACATAGATGCTACGCTTAAGCTTTACAATTCAAGGGAGCTGAAACCATATCCATAATTGGCCTAGTTTCACACGGCATTCAAGAAAGTCGAAAATATACCTTCGAAAACATTTTCATTGTCCAATCGTTATCATCAACATCCGGGAGATCTGAATCAACACAAGTACATATAGTCGAAATAAGAACAAACATCCACAAATATCCGAAAGAGAATAAAGTGACACTTTTGCGATTTATGTACACAACCTTATTAAATTAAGGATCATTGTATAGGAAATTACAAAAACTGTCACTTGATATGCAAATCAAGTGATTAACTAGGATTTTGCAGAATGAAAACTATGATAGTGACCTTCATTGTCTACTACGGTCTCTTCAATAATGTTGGCCTCATCGAGGAGCCCTTCATCGTCACTTATTCACGCTCCGCCACCGTAGATGTTTTTAATATTGCCATGCAAATCGTTACGTAATCTACAAGTTATCATAAAACCCTAATAGAATTGGTAAATTGACTATGATCGTAAACAAGCTTAACTGTAAAGCCTTCAACGTTCACACCAATATCATAATAAACAAAATTAAAACTTTAACCTTTTTATAGATCATAATGTACCCGATAATATTAAAGCTCGAAACTTGAGAAAAAGGACAAAAATTTCACGTACTACGGCCCTAAAATTTAAGTTTATGTTCAATTAAGTTTCGCTCACTTCACTTTAGTATTCTTGAATAAGCATATTATATTCAGTTCAGGCTATTTCAGCTTTAAAGTGTACCTCCGCCACAAATTAGTTCTAGTTTATAAAAAATGCTAGTTTGTGAATTTGTTGCAATTGATTTGTGGCGGTCGCAAAATTCTTCATTATGTTGTTACATGCTAACATAACTTCATAAATTGTAATCCACCCGTGAGAAATCCTAAATTAAATCCAGCAATAATCAAAGCAAAGAGAAAAGTACATAATCTTACGCTGCTTCAATGGAGGGGAGAGAGATAGGGAGATCAGTCAGAGAGGAGCAGCGTTAAGTCGTTAACCCAAATTAAAGCACCAAAGACTAAAAAGGTTTAAAAAAAAAAAGGAAAAAGTAAACTTTATATAAGAATCAAATAATGACATGTTACGTATTTGATATTAGCACTTCAGAGTCAAAATCATTTTCAATTTTATTACAGTTATTTCATTAGGTAGGTGATTGGTTTCAGAAACTAAATCGGGTATCCTATGCTATATTAAAATGTATAGGTCGATTTTATTTGATGACGATGTTAAATTGTCATTAAATCTTCCAGAGTTCACTAACTCATCATATGATGTCGGTGAATGTAAAATAGTAAGTAGGGTAAGGAGAAAAGAAAGGGAAAAAAGAGAAAATAGAAAGTACAAGAGAATAAGCTTTTGATGATATTATGATGGAGGGAAAAAGGAAGAAAAAACAAGGAGAGAAGACTTAATATTATATGATGCTAATATTTTCACTTTAATTTAACTCTAAAAATAAATTCACACGAGTGGAAAAAAAGAACATATTCAGTGCCAAACAAATTTTACATAAAGAGGCTGAAGCCTGAAGGCATTGCTCGCGCTACATGCTAGTTTTAGTATCTAATATTAATACATTCAAAATAATTATGGTGTAAATTTATAATAGCATTACCCTTGCTCTATTCCAAATTTGTATCCATTTTTATTGAATCGTTAAAAACTGTAACTCAAACCATCTCCTATCAATAAAAAAAAAAAAAAAAAGCTTCAACACCTAAAAACCTAGTAAAAAAAAGTCAGCCAACTAGCACATGAAAACATCGGGTCGAAAAATGACTTATTTTATAACTTTCAACAAAGGGATTAAAAAGACTAATAGAAACCAGGAAGTACAAGGCTGAAGTACAGCAAAGAAATTCGCATTCAAAGAAACCTATTCAAACAACATTGTCAGTACTGAGTATCTATTTTTTCTTTTTCCAAGTATCAACATCAGTAAACTAATCCAGAGCTTTACTTACACCAGGAGGTTTTGACATCAAACGCCGACAAAAAAAAGGCAGCAAGTTTAAGAAACCATCAAGATTGCTTTGATGTCTCAAAGAATCTTTAATACCAGTATGCCACAAAACAAAAAAAGGAAGACATAGTAATGGTATCATCTATCAAGCACCACCCATCGATACATCACCAATGCTGGGATTGGCCGGTTGACCAATTCCCTGACCAGCTCCAAAGGAAAACTGTTGAGGAGGAACATCTAATGGACGGTCGAAGACAGAGGAGCCAGTGCTTGTGCTGAATGCTGGCACAGGTGTTGCCTCATTCCTTGCAAACCCAAAGCTAACTGACTCTGCTGGAGACGCTGTCTCACTAGATCCAAACAATTTTTGCTCATACTCCTGCAATTGCTGGGAGACAGCTAATATATAAAAATACAACATGTCAGAAACTAGTTGCAATATGCTGGAATTCTGGAAATTTTATCTAATACATCAGTGACAAATCTGAATCAGATCTCATTTGCCCAGTCCTAAACAAATCTGCACCCTAAATCAAATGACTTTATGTAGGTAAATTAGTTTCGAACTAGTCTGCAACAAAGATAATGTAATACAAGTATAATTAATAATAGACCTCAAAAAATCAAACTTAACACATAGTGATCAACTGATCTATGAATGACTGAAGCTCTCAAAAAACTTGATCTAAGCCAAGTTCGATTGGAAACACCACTTTGCCATCTATATTCTTCCTACTACATGATGAAGTTAGCTGGTTTGGTCAAAAGATTATTTCCATAAAAAAGTGAACAGTGGACTTTGTATATCAAATAGATAAGACTGAGACTGCCTCAATTACTCTTCCATTCTTCAATAAAGATAACAATGTGTAAAGTAAAGCTAAATCATTTGAATTGTCTTGTGCCAATGTAAGTTGCATTAAATGATGAAGGTTTTGAAGCAAACAGCAACTAATTCAAAGAAGTGACGTATACTAGACAATGCAAAATAGCAAATCAGTGAAACAGGATACAATGCTAACCTTGAGTAAGCTCCACAGCAGACCTCCGCTCTTTTACCCANAAACATCGGGTCGAAAAATGACTTATTTTATAACTTTCAACAAAGGGATTAAAAAGACTAATAGAAACCAGGAAGTACAAGGCTGAAGTACAGCAAAGAAATTCGCATTCAAAGAAACCTATTCAAACAACATTGTCAGTACTGAGTATCTATTTTTTCTTTTTCCAAGTATCAACATCAGTAAACTAATCCAGAGCTTTACTTACACCAGGAGGTTTTGACATCAAACGCCGACAAAAAAAAGGCAGCAAGTTTAAGAAACCATCAAGATTGCTTTGATGTCTCAAAGAATCTTTAATACCAGTATGCCACAAAACAAAAAAAGGAAGACATAGTAATGGTATCATCTATCAAGCACCACCCATCGATACATCACCAATGCTGGGATTGGCCGGTTGACCAATTCCCTGACCAGCTCCAAAGGAAAACTGTTGAGGAGGAACATCTAATGGACGGTCGAAGACAGAGGAGCCAGTGCTTGTGCTGAATGCTGGCACAGGTGTTGCCTCATTCCTTGCAAACCCAAAGCTAACTGACTCTGCTGGAGACGCTGTCTCACTAGATCCAAACAATTTTTGCTCATACTCCTGCAATTGCTGGGAGACAGCTAATATATAAAAATACAACATGTCAGAAACTAGTTGCAATATGCTGGAATTCTGGAAATTTTATCTAATACATCAGTGACAAATCTGAATCAGATCTCATTTGCCCAGTCCTAAACAAATCTGCACCCTAAATCAAATGACTTTATGTAGGTAAATTAGTTTCGAACTAGTCTGCAACAAAGATAATGTAATACAAGTATAATTAATAATAGACCTCAAAAAATCAAACTTAACACATAGTGATCAACTGATCTATGAATGACTGAAGCTCTCAAAAAACTTGATCTAAGCCAAGTTCGATTGGAAACACCACTTTGCCATCTATATTCTTCCTACTACATGATGAAGTTAGCTGGTTTGGTCAAAAGATTATTTCCATAAAAAAGTGAACAGTGGACTTTGTATATCAAATAGATAAGACTGAGACTGCCTCAATTACTCTTCCATTCTTCAATAAAGATAACAATGTGTAAAGTAAAGCTAAATCATTTGAATTGTCTTGTGCCAATGTAAGTTGCATTAAATGATGAAGGTTTTGAAGCAAACAGCAACTAATTCAAAGAAGTGACGTATACTAGACAATGCAAAATAGCAAATCAGTGAAACAGGATACAATGCTAACCTTGAGTAAGCTCCACAGCAGACCTCCGCTCTTTTACCCATTGATAGCTCTGTGCAAGCCTCCATCCTTTGCATTTCATCAAGTAAGCAATAACTACAGCTGGTGACCTGCAGCAGATTTCGACTTCAAAACTCAGTAGAACTATAGAAATATGCCAGTATAAAACATATTACTGGAGCAAAGATGTAGTGTGTCAGGAGAAACTTCACAGCTTCATACAGATACATAGGAACTCCCAGACTTTTCAATCACTCAATACCATACAAAAACATTGTATTAACACCAAAAAACCAAACACAAATTATTGATATAATACAAAGTTAATTTGACTACAAACATAAGGTTTAGGACAGAAACCATGGTACCCTCTAAATATCTGTTTTTAATTCAGCTTCAATTACTTAAATGTGGCATTAATGAATCAAACTAATGGCCAGCATCATTATTAAATTCAACTGCAATTACTTACATATCGTTTGGGTAACATGGTACAAGGGAAAGGGAGAGAAGTGAAATAGGAGGGAAGGAAGGGTAAAGAAAGGGGGGAGAGATGGAGCTCAGATTTCCCTTCAAAACTCTCCAAATTGGGAATGATAATGGTTATTAAAGGAGAGAAATTGGATCCCTACCTGCCCCCTCTCCCTCCCTTCCCTTCCCCAAACCAAAAAAAAAGAGTTACCAACGAGAATATGATATTGACAACAGACTCAAAAATTCTGGTGCAGCAGGGCTTACATGGGAGAATAGGATATTGAAAAAAAAAAAAATATACAAAGTACATATATATACAAGTTCTGGCCACTCACCGGCTCTTTCCTGTCATACAATGTACAAGGACACGAGTCTTCTCCTTTTCACATTGTTCTGCCAGACAAATGACCTTATTAGTGCCCATACTAACACAACCAAAGAGAAGTACATCATTAGAAAGATAAATTCAATCTAGAAGGCAGAGAAATGCTATCAGGCAAACATCAACGTAAGCTTCATAACCAGCACATGGAAGCTACAAATGAAAAAGACCATTTACAGCCGTGTCCGTGAAAATGTTTGTTTTCTTCAACCCTAAAAATTTCCTTTTCTGAATTCAATATATAGGCAATATCTAGCACACAATAGGAGGAAAAGTGTTGGAAAGAAGGGGATAGACAGCTGAAAGAGGATTTTTCTAAAATTTTGTTTAATTGGTGGAAGACTCAGCAAAACAATAAGCAACAAAGTGTCACACTTGCACCCACAGAAAGTACAAAACACAGAAGTCAAACTATATGCACTAATAAGTAACAACTTACACCAGGAAAAATCGATGAAAAACATGACGATTTCTAAAGACTAGAAGTTCTACGGAAGATGTTCTCTAGAACAAAGGAATGGTGGGGAAATTTGAAAGCGAGAAAATGACTACACATTTGCCAACAGCGCTTTGCAGTCAATAAATGGATAGAAACTAGATTTTCAAGTCCAATCAGAGCAATTCGGAACCATCAATACTCCTTCCATCCGATCACATTCACATCTTCCAATTCTCAAGACTCTCAAATTCAGAATTTTACATATTTATACTAATATATCTCTTCAAATCCAAGAGAATTAAAAACCTTTAACTTTACAATGAAATGAGGCAAATAAATTTTTTGTCAATTTGCTCATGCCAAATGTTAATCATTATCAACATGCATGGCATTGAGATAGAAACAGCCTCCTCATTAGAATGTCATCTGACAAAACTCAACATATTCAACTTAATAGGCATGTGGTGACGAGGATGCTGATGTTTTGACCAGAATAAAATTTAGAAAATCCTAAAGTAAGAAGTATGGTTATAAATTTAGGTAACAAAAATAATTTGCATTCTCAAAATAAATATGCTAACACTGTTATACAGAGGAACAGGACTTAAGAACTTGTAGCAGCACTGATACAGTGATCACTGGTAAGGTAGCACAACCATAAGAAAAGACAATATCTCTCTCCACTTCAAAAAGTCAACCTTTCTGTCATGCACTATCCACAGACTCAGTTATAACGCACTAACTTTCGAATCAAAGTTAATTCAAAAAAAGCAGTATTAAAAAAAAGCAGTAATACTCAAATTTTCCCACATTGCACAGGCAATAAATATTGCAACCAACTTGAATTGAAAATAATTACCATAAAACTCACTCCAAGCAACAGCCGAAAGTCTAGCATATAGGAAATGTCACTACATCATGTGTAATTGCAAGCTATAAACATAATAACAGAAAAAAATTAAACCAAATGATGTACTCACCTAAAAATTGGATAGCATCATCAAATTGTAAGCTTTTGTCATCTTCAAGGGAATGGTATACAAACGAATTTCTGTAGAGATTTTGGCAGGAAGGGACAGTCTACATACACAAAAATAAAGATACCCATAAGTCCACAACAAATGCAACAAAGGTGAAATCAGTATCAAATCTAGCGAAATGATCAAATGAAAAACAAAAAAAAAAAAAAATTCCAATTGTAATTAAGTTCCAAACAAATACTGACATAATACATTGAAAAATGAAAATCACGTAGCTAACCATCTTGATAAAAATTACCATGAAAATGAAATTTATTAACACTTTTAGTCAATTAAACTTTAAAGAATTAATTCCTTAAAGGCCAACAACACTAACTTCATTTCTAACACATGATTTTCAACAAACACACCAACCAAACAACACAAAACAATCAAAGAGTGCCCTAGTCAAAGAACAGAATCTTATTACAATATGCAAGAATCACACGCCAATTTGAATAATTAAGT
The DNA here is from genome assembly GCA_016808085.1 of Suaeda aralocaspica. Taxonomy (NCBI): domain Eukaryota; kingdom Viridiplantae; phylum Streptophyta; class Magnoliopsida; order Caryophyllales; family Amaranthaceae; genus Suaeda; species Suaeda aralocaspica. The sequence continues at coordinate 2,186,571 of PYUH01000490.1, forward strand.
TCTTATCTTCGAACCCAAATGGCATCGAATCCCACCTCAATTCAATAGCCCCCCCCCC
>PYUH01000490.1:2186641-2199415 GCA_016808085.1 Suaeda aralocaspica
CCCCCCCCCCCCAATACCTTCAACATGGGGAAACCAATACAACTACACACACCCCAATTCACTTAAGGTCAATAGTTAATGCCGGACAACAATATCAACTACTTTCAATCATAAGTTTCTACAAAAAAAATCATGAAAACCCATATCAGAAGAGAACACTCAATTAATCCAAACGAATAAGGCCCTGTTCTCCTTGTCTTATAGTTTAGTTCAGCAAAAATAAGTTCAGTTCAGCAAAAATAAGTTCAGTTCTTAATAAATTGTTAATGATTTCAGCAAAGATAAGTTCAGTTCAGCAAAAATAAGTTCAGATAAGTAAAAATAAGTTCAGTTCAGCAAAAATAAGTTCAGATCAGCAAAGTTAAGATCAACAAAATTAAGTTGAGAAGAACAAGGCCTAAGAAACACCAAAAATTCAAGAACACACACAAAATCAAACAAGAAATCAAAACTTTAAATCATAAATTTCCACATTAAAAACCCATATCAAAACAAAAACATCCCATTAATCCAAACAAATCAAAAACACCAATTATTCAAGAACACCCACAAAATTTAACAAACAATTAAACCTTTCAATCATTAATAACCAATTAAAAAACACACATCAAAACAAAAGTACCCAGTTAATCCAAACAAATCAAAAACACCAATATTTCAAAAACACTCACAAAATCAAACAAAAAATTTAACCTTTCAATCAATAATTTCTACATTAAAAACCCACATGAAAACCAAACTACCCATTTAATCCAAACATATCAAAACACCAATTATTCAAGAACACCCACAAAATCAAACAAGAAATCAAACCTTTCAATCATAATTTTCCAATTAATAAACCCACATCAAAACAAAACTACCCAATTAATCCAGACAAATCAAAACACAACAATAACCCATAAAATCAAACAAACAAAACAATCATTTAAACTTCAAATCAACAACCAAATCAACCAAAACTCAAATCGAAAAACTTACATTAAGAATTCGAGAAATTCCTTGAGCCTTAAGAAGCTCAGACCTAGAAGCATTATCATAACTACCAAGGTAAAGAAAATCAGGCAAGATCTCAGAAGGAAAAGCACCCAATTGAACAGAAGTTTTATCAGTTGAATTATCAGGCATTCTATGACCACATATACCACATACTTCACCTTCTTCATATTTGTGATAATGCCCACAAATTAAACATGGGTTTTCTCTTTCTCTCTTCCTCATTATTTTGAAATTGAAGTTTAATTTGATTTGATTATACTACTATTGAATGAATTGAAAATGAAAGAATTTGTTTCTGAGATGAAGGAGTGGATTAACGGGGAAATTGAGGGTAACCCAGATTAGGGATTGAGGTTAATTGAATTGGGTTTGAATGAATTTGGAAATTGGAGGGGAATTTTGATGTTCGATTTTTGGGGTGAAGTGATTGAAGAGAGAGATAAAGAAAGGGAGTTTTATTTGAGTTGTTTGGCTTGATTGCGTGATCATTACTGGATTTTATAGATTCGGTCTCATGGAGTCTTTGGACCTAGAAAAGATCCGAAAACTTTTAATCACTGTTTTAATTAGGGAAAATTACCGGATGAAATCTTTTAAATTTTTTTTTTTTATCAAAAAAAATTTTAAGGGCTAATTCCGGTCTTGACCTGGAATTTTCAGCGCTGACCTACGTTTTTTCCTTATTTGCACTCTTTTTCTTTTTCTCATTTTCCCTCCAATTCACAACAACAATTCACAAAAACATCATACAATATGAACAAATCGAAATCAATTTAACACCATATACAAAAAACATCACCATAACTCATAATCACCTTAAAAATTCAGAAAACTTACTTCTTTTTCTCAATATTTCGCTAATTGCACTGCTTGGATGTTGACGAATTTGATTTTGCTTTGCCCTTGGTCGAACTTCTTCGCGACGCCATTTCACAAAGGAAAAAAAAAGGAAAAACATTGAGCTTTTTTTGAGTGAAGATGAACAAATCAATGGCTGAATTTCCAAATGTTAGATGCAGAAAATTAAATTCACCTTAATATGAGTGCATGTACAGTGAATTGAATGAAAGAACAGTGATTATTAAGACTAAGAAAGAGGTTTTGAAGTAGAGTAAGAGAGAAGAATTAAGGAGCCCAAAAGTTTGGTTTCAATTTGAGGGAGTGCAAATATCACTTAAGAGTGCAACGAGAAAAAAAAGGGTGGGTCAATGCCGAAAATAGGTGGTCAACACCGGAATCAGCGCTTAAGGTTTCTTCTAGCAAAAATTTTTTTAAAAGATTTCTTTTGACAAAAAAAAAGTTTTTAAAAGGTTTTATCTGACAATTTTTCCTTTTAATTATTTTGTAACTAAACCTTAGGCTTTCTATGTGATAAGTGTCTAACATTATTAATTGCAACAATTAGGGCAAATTACCAATAAGAGTTGGCTCAAGTGGTAAGCAGCTTGATGCCGTTTAAGGGAGGTCTCGGGTTCGAGCCTCACTGAATGCAAAAAACTCTTATTGAGAGACTCACCCATTAAAACCTAGATATGCGATACGAGTCGAATTCGGATGTAGTCGGAGCTAAGCTCTGGTGAACCGGGGGGCATACTAAAAAAACAATTAGGGCAAGCTAATAGTTAGTGTGATATAAAGTTTACAAAACAATATTGCATACATTATTTTACTATCTCTGTTTCTATTATTTTGTGAAATATAAAAATTTCAAGTGTTGCAATTAACAAGGAATAGAGGTCAGAGGTAGTAGAACTATGTTTTAATATTTCAAAAAATTTCTAGGGGTGATTTTACTTCAAAAAATATATACTACTATATTCTAGGTTTGAAATAGTTAATTGATTTCAATCATTTTAGTTAGGTTCTCCTTTCGTCTCAAAAATTCTTTGTTACATCTACCTTTTGTGCAAAAACTAATATTTAGTTATGAAAATAAAAATAATGTGAGGTAGGTTGGGTATATTACAAAAGAAAGGGTAAAGATTTTAGGACAAACAAAAAAGGAAATTGTAGCTAACATAAAGAGACGGAAGGAGTAATTGTTTTACGAACAAAAACTTTTCATATGGGATGATGATATTTAGGCCCTATTCTTTTGGACTGAAATTTTTAATACTTCAATTCAATTTAATTTAGTTCAGTTTAACTCATCTCCTTTATAATTACTATTTCATTTTAGCACATTTCAATTTAATTCAACACACTTTAATTTAGCTACAAACTACTTAGCTACGGATGTGAATGAGACATGTGAAATAAAAGACATGAGAACTGAAAAGGGATCTATATTTGATGGAGAAAAGCCACTCACCTCACCGCCAAAATAGAAATAGGAATGATACGGAAGAAGAATTTCAAGTTGTATCCACCACTGGCTAACGACATCCAAGCCTCAACCTCGAGCCCTTGACTCGAAAACAAACTCTCACAACTCACAAAGCCACAAACCTAAACCCTCGGCTTACTAACCCAACTCAAACCAAAAAGAACCTCATTTTACAACGCTTTGCATATATCAGCAAGTGTTTAGTTTACGACGCTTTAAACCTCCATTACTTCTCCAATGTCAACTCATCAATGGCGTCGCTTCCTCCCTTCTCGCCACCACTTCACTCGCTTCTTCTTCTCCTCTACTTCTCGTCGGCGCGTCGTCGTCACAGGTACTTTCTCTCTCTTCTCTCTTCACTCTAACTATTTCTTCATTTTAATGGCGGAAATTCTTAATTCTCAATTTTTTTAATTTAATTTCGTTTTTTCAAATTTCTAGGGTTAGGTATGGTGACACCACTTGGTTGTGGAGTTAATACAACATGGAACAAACTAATTAATGGTGAATGTGGTGTTAAAGCACTTACTACTAATGATCTTAAGTTAGATTCTTTTGATGTTGAAACTCAATCTCATGTTTTTGATCAATTGTCGTCGAAAGTTGCTGCGGTTGTTCGTTCCGGAACTGATTCTGAGCAATTTAATGATCACTTGTGGTGTAAGGTTCAATTTCTTCTTCATTTTTAGTGATTATGAATTTATGATTGTGATTTTTTTGTTTTGGAAATTAGTTTGTTTGGTGAAGAAATTGGAATGTTTGTGTTTGGAAATGTTGAATTCGTTTCGAGTTAGAAATAATGTAATGCTTATGATTATATTATATTACCTCCGCCATGAATTAGTTGCAACAAACTGTTATTGACAAATAATGTTAGTTTGTTGCAGCTAATTTGTGGCGGAGGTAAAAATACAATGATGCTAGTGAATAAGTAGTGAGTGTTGAGTATTGTGACCTTGGCAAGGTTCTCATAAAAAATAAAGGATGTTTTAGTGCCAATTTTCAATTGAAAGGTGGTGTGTTCTTTAATGAAGATATAGTTGGTTAGTGTGTGAGTGCATGCACATGTGTGCATTGGGTTTGTTCATGGTGTAGTGTAACTCATTACTTCTATATTGATCCATAACTTTGAATTTGGAATAAAGGATTGTTGAAGTTTCGGTTTGAATCAAATAGTTGGAAGTTGGATGAGGTCATTGGGGCTTGAGGAGAATGTGACATTAAATAGGGAATATGGATAGAGAGGATTTATGTGGATGACTTTTGCGATTCATAGTATTGATTCATCTAGAAGAAACAAAAAAATAATTTTGGATCGTTATTTGAATCAAAAGTTGGAATTCCTTAAATGAATAAACAATTGATGTTACTAGTGAAGTTTTTTTGACAGTTTGTTCATGTGATAGTGACTTTGTAATGTAACAAAGTCTACACTACTACAATTTTGGTTTGTATTGTACTAATATTGGCCTTATGAGCAATTGACAAATTATATTGATCAACACATGGCTGTATTATATGATGTGACTGTAATAGTTTTGCCCCATTTTTTCATTTTGTCTGTTTTTGGGTTCAGGAGCATCGGTCCATCTCAAGGTTTGTAGGATTTGCACTATGTGCGGCTGATGAGGCACTTAGAGATGCAAATTGGCTTCCAACTGAGCAGGATGAGAAAGAAAAAACCGTAAAGATTCTTTTATTTGCCATGTTGCTAAATGAATGCTTGCATGTTCTTTTGTTTCTTTTTATTTTTTTTATAACTAAATATGGTTTGTTATTGAATATGCAACAGGGAGTATCGGTTGGTGGTGGTATCGGGAGCATGAGTGATATAGTAGATGCTGCACAACTTATTTGTGACAAGGTAGAATTTCTTACTCTATTGCAAGTGCTATTTATGTGTCCCTCGTCTCACAGGTAAAATTGGTTATGTAATATGCCATAATATATCATGGGCTTTACTCATTTATAGCTAATTTTTGCCTGATAAAAAAAGGGTATCATCAATGGTTCCAATAATTTGGTTTGCCTGGTTTGTAGCGTCTTCGGCGGCTTAGTCCATTCTTCGTTCCGAGGATATTAATCAATATGGCTTCTGGCCATGTGAGCATGAAGTATGGATTCCAGGTATTCTTACGTTTGAACCCCTTTATATTTTGAATATCCATGAGAACCTTGATTGTTCTAGATTTTCTGAACTTCTTCCTAGTTTTGGTGAACTTTGAATGTGCTGCATATGAACCTTGGAGTCCTTCACTAAAAACCTAAGAAGTATTTTTCAAGTTTTGTCATAAAGACTAGGCTAGTGTAATGATATCCCAACTCAACTAATCAAGCAAAACTGCAAAAAATGATGCTCAAACTACTAAGGTCAACCTAAGCTAACTCTTAGAAGGTGGTTAACAATTTAGGGAGCTCATTATTGTCAAACCTTCACCACACAAGCATCATGGAGAAATTTCAACATTAAATCCAAAACATAGACTCCAAAGTGCAAACTTATGAACAGAGAAAGGTTTAATTGGGTTTTACCCAAACTCTAGCTAATGGACTAGGTGACTAGCACTAATGCTAAGCATTACGAGGAAATGATAAAAAGCTAATTACAGAAGCTGAAGCAAAGTAAGAACTAAGAACCAATGTAGCAGTAAGAAGATTATAGAATCAAAATTTAAAGGGAGCAAACTATAAAGTGAAGATTAAGCATAAAAGGAAATAAAAGAGAGAATTCTATAATGAAGAGTAAAAGGAGGGTAATAATAACTTTAAAAAACTTTCATTTGTCAGAGGTCTACTGGTTTATCCTCTTCCTCACAGAGGTTGATTTTTATGTTTAAGATGGAATTCCTTTTTTTTTTTTTTTTTTTTTTTGAGTTCCGCTGGGGGGGGGGTGGGGGGGGGGGGGGGGGCATCATATTTAAGAGAAGCCTTTGTACAATGTGTGTAAGAAGAATAAAATAATTTTTTCTATCACCATCTGAACTGTGAAAGCACCACTAAGTGATTTGATCGTACCAAGGATAATCACTTCCAAAGTCCAGTGCAGTCATTGAGGAGTGTGGACGGGGTACAAGTAGAATCTCAATGATTTGAAATTAGACTGTGATAGTGTGATTGCATGCTGGGGGGCTGTGTTTGAATGTTGAATCTGAAGGCCTCCTGTTGTTACTGATGAAATTCTCTCGTATGTTTGTTAAAGTTTGTTTAGACAACATTATGCTTATCAACCTTTTGAAAGTGTATAACTGTATATGCATGCATAGTCTTGTTTTTGAATCTAGGGACCAAATCATGCTGCAGTAACTGCCTGTGCAACTGGGGCGCATTCCATTGGAGATGCTGCTCGTATGATTCTATTTGGAGATGCAGATGTCATGGTGGCTGGAGGAACAGAAGCTAGCATTGATGCCTTGTCCATTGCAGGCTTTTGCAGGTGTCACTCTTACATGAGAAATGCAATGCTTTGCCGGTTCAAAAGATCTTAACTTCCAAAGTAAATTTTTGTGTAACCAAAATTCGATGGTAAAAATGGATGTCAAATTATTCTGAGAGTCAGTTGAAGAACAACCTATTGAGCATTCAGAGCTTGTTTAAAGTTCTTTCTATCTTTGCACACCAAATAGATCAACATAGAGCTGTTATTCAAATGTTTTTGATTAAATAGTAGGAAAGCAGCGACGTCTAATAAAAAGTTGTTGTTAGCTTAAAATTTCCTGTGTAATAGTCTATCAAGAATTCAAAATTAGTATACTTTGGGGATAGGGGCAATCTTTCTTTAACACCTCATACTGTTAACGATAATATCAATATCAACTTTGGGTTATGGTTTTGTTTGTTTTATTATGAGTGAGGAATTGCTGTCTTACGCACCTCACTTCCTAATCCCTTAACCACTTGAGGAGAAAGCCTATTAAGATTCTCTTAGATTGACCTTGTGTTAAAGGCTTTACATTAGTTCTTTTTTTCAAATCTAGACGCCTTTCTTGGAGTGGTTTCTGTTTGTGGTTGGTTAATCTTTTCTGCTTAAGGACTATGAGGTCATGAATGCTTTTCATTTCAACTAACTTCTTTCAATTATTGCCTCTAATGTTCATCTATCTCAAAAATGCTTCTTTCCTTTTCCAAAATTCTTATCTATGATTTCATGCACGTGAGTTGCTATGTTCACCTAAAGGAACTTCATAAATCTGTATTTCCCAATAAAGTTGCGATTAAATTTCTTAACATGCAGGTTAAAAGCTTTGTCCACGAAATACAACTCTTCCCCATCTGAAGCCTCTCGACCTTTTGATGCTGGGCGTGATGGTTTTGTGTAAGATGATGCTTGCAACTACTTTGAGGTGTATTGCATATGAATAGGAATTAATATCTAAAATCTCAATATCTTTATGATAATTTTTTGCTGGGAAATCTTTTCCAATTGCTTTTACCCTATCTGCAGAATTGGTGAAGGTTGTGGTGTTCTGGTATTGGAGGTGAGTTGTTTAGTTTCTTTTTGTTTGCATTTCTAGATTTAAATGCCTCTATATATGCAAGTTGCACTATTGCTTACATGCAATTGAACCTAAAAGCTCCATGCATATCGCTTCTCACTTCTCAATAGTAACATTATCTGGAAGATATTATTCATTCCTCGTCTGCCATCTAATGCATATGTTCTTGTGTTGAAGGAACTTGAACATGCAAAGAAACGTGGTGCAAAAATTTATGCGGAGCTTTGTGGTTATGGGATGTCAGGTTGTTCTCCAACAGTCTAACTACCTTCGCTGCTGAAAGTGTGTTCTTAATGAGTTCTGACACTTGTTAGCTTGTAGGTGACGCATATCACATAACTCAACCTCATAACGATGGAAGAGGTGCCATCCTGGCTATGACAAGTGCTTTAAAACAGGTAAATTTACGGGCCATAAAAGATTTTTTTTGTTCCTCTAGATGCTCAGTTTCCTTTGTAGTTTGTATAATGAGCGTAGCCTTAGTGATAGATGCTGAGGACTAGATAGTTGATGCCTTGCATATGACTTATATGATCCAGTGAGACCTTGAACATTCCATGGTGTATCACAGAATTTAGAATTTCTTCTGAACATAATATCTTCTGCATCTATCTTTCTATACTTGAAATATAGTATATTGTTATAGAGGGAAATTGTGTATTTAATCAAATTTATTTTTGTCTATTCATTGTTAAACCTTGATGAAATTGCCTCAGTTTATTCTTAGTTTAAGTCAATTAGTCGAAGCTATTACCTTCATGCTGTGACCTTATGTACAATGTATCTCCCCCATTTCTCATCTTCAAAACTTTGCTGTTGGATTGATATTTTTTTCTGGTTAAATTTACATTTCATCAGTTTATGCATTATGTTAAAGGAGAAATTTAGATATTAATCTGTTCATTCCAACCTCAGTAAGGGATATTTATTGCTTGTTCATTTTGAATTCAGTCAGGTCTTCATTCTAATCAAGTATCATATGTGAATGCTCATGCTACATCAACACCTTTAGGTAAGTTGTTTTGACCTGTAAATATTCTTTCTAACTATCTAAGTCAATCGCCTTTTTAGTTTGTGCTTTGGTCAACTGCTGATTAAAACATGAATCATGTTGACTTGCTCGTTCTTTCATAGCTAATTCCATATATGATCAGGTGATGCCATAGAAGCTGCAGCTATCAAAGAAACATTTGGTGAGCATGCAAACTCTGGTTCCTTAGCGTTTTCTTCAACAAAGGTAAATCAGAAAGCAGCTATGTCAAATATGTTACATTGAAAATGGAGTATTTGTGATTAATTTAGAGATAAGTGAATAGTTTTGTGTCACTTGTAATCATGTACCTTTTCTCTGGTATTGCCTGATGTAATAGCGTTCATTTAAGTATTGATCAATACTTTATGGGTTTCATAGTATCTCAACCTAACTCTGTCTACTTCAAACCTAATAATCTGCCTAACCTGTTTCTTTTTTTAACTTCCTTTTGAATATAATTGTTATCCCCTCTTTCCCCATCCTTTTCTCCTTAGCAGAGTGAAAATTGTTAGGGGTTTGCATGGTCCCTCACCAATCCCACCATGTGTGAAAAAAGTATAGAGAGAACTTATGCCGTGGAGAAAAAAATTAGGGATGACCAAAGAAGGAAGACAGAACAAGGAATTAGGATGGAGGAAACTGTTTGTGGAAAAGAAATTGAGACAAACTGAATGTAGGAAACATGTGCTTATAGCCCTTTGTTTGGTTTTTGTCACCCATTTTAAGAATTATTTGTTTATTACTTTGAAAGTTTGTAATACATAATTATGAATTTATCCTGCAAACCAAAACGCCAGCTAAATGCTGAAGTGGGATGTTATTGTTAATAATCTTGTTGGTTAGTATGCATGGTCTGCCTTTTCTGCATGATGTGCTTAATGCGCAATTGTGTGCTTTATGTCAGGGTGCAATTGGACATCTTTTAGGAGCGGCTGGGGCTGTGGAAGCTATATTCTCTGTCTTAGCTATTAATTATGTAAGTATTTCCATCAGTTATTGTTGGCTTGTTGCTAAAGTTCATAATGTTGATAGCTCTATTAAACACATTATACTTCAATATAGCAACTTCAAAACTGAACATGCAAATATTTTTGAAACATTAAAAATGATGAAATTGGGTACATTTATTGCCATTAACACGCCCCACTGTTTTCTGTTCCAGTTCTAAAGTGCAATCTTTCTTGGTTTTGATGAACAAGGTTAATTCATTCAGATATGTTGCATTTTTTTAGTTCTGATTAAGACGTCTTGGTGTTTTTAGTTGTTGCTTTGATGGTAGACTTCAAAATATAACTGAAAAGCAATTGACAATTGACATATTAAGCTACTCTAACAAAAACCCAACCGAGAATAATCTAAGTATAAACTACTGTAATACGAAACAATTGGATTTAACAGGATAATTGTGTTGCAGGGAATTGCGCCATTGACTCTAAATCTTTCCGAGCCAGACCTTGTGTTTTCAGATGGCTTCATGCCATTGACTGCTTCGAAGCAAATGAGTATTACAGCAGCAATGTCAAATTCTTTTGGCTTTGGAGGAACAAATACATCTTTGCTGTTTTCTAAAGTTTGATGAGATATTTGCTGCACATTTTATAATTTTGCATATTCTTGTTTGGAGTACAACACTTATGTCAGGAATGTTGAAAATTTTGAAAATTGAGTTGTACTTTAGGAATGTAATTTGCTTGTTAAAATAATTGGCTATATTTCAGTTGGTTTTATGTTTTTAGTTTAGAAGCTGTAATGGTTACATTTTTCCAATGCTTAGCCTCTTTAACTTGAAGACGACTTGACCCTTACAAGCTTATATGCTACGACAATACATTTTTTTTTTATGTTTGAATGGCAACAAATCTCCATTTTCCATTTTTTATTGCTTCATTTTGGTATCTAGTTGAGGTGCCAATTTCTATTTCTTTGAGGTTTGGGTATGATATTTGTTCAAAACTTTCCATTTCAGTTCAGGCAAATTGTTGTTTACAATTGCCACAACAATATTCAAAAAATGGCCAATAAGTGAAACTTTGAATGCAATATCCTGAAGTCTAAAGTCTCAACTATTTGCCAATCAACGCTTTATGATTCATGTTTGTTTAGTAGCTCTTTGTATCTTTGGAGCTTTCTTTACACTTTGTGGTAAAGATTTCTAAATGAAGCTTAGTCGTTGCACTACGATGCATATTATTGTGCATGTTTTCTCTTAACACCATTGTGAATGTCCAACTGCAAAGATTATGCTATTCTTTCTTTAACTAGCAAACTAAAACTACGATGCCAAGGTTTTCTAAAGCCTGCTGATGGGAGAAGAAATAAATATTTCAACAAAATGAGAATGAAGATTTTCTACTCAAAATGTGTATAATTACATGGGGGATAATTACATAAGCCAAAGAGACTAATCCATTTCCGGGTTTACGTGTGCATAGACTTGAAACCTTCTGTAAGGGGAACTACTTTGGCTGATACCTTGGCCTGCAACTTTGACACAGCTTGATGAATATCCTGAAAAGAGAAAAAAAAAATGTTCTCAAAGGTGATTCAAAGCGACAAAAGGTATGAATACATTCTATGATTCTAGCATTGATTTATTTTCAAGATGGCTCTCTTGAGGCCCCACGATAACTGATCTTAGGAAGCAATGTCACCAATAACCTAGTATTACCTCAAGATGGTAGCGGGAAGAGAAATGTGTCAGCACGATTGATTTATTTCGTATCCACTTGGAATGTTCAATAAGCTGCAGTCAAAGCAATTGAAATATTAAATTTGTAACAACAAATCGACTAAATCACAAAATGCCAGCACTTCAAAAATAGTTAATACATCCATCAATCAGTTTTGTTTAACAGTTTTCTATATGGTCTGTTTCGAAACAAGTGTAACATGCGTTTTGTAGTTAGTGATTTCTCTCTATTTGTATCCTCATCAAAGGGGCACATATCCCCCCCCCCCTCTTCTCTCTCACCCCTTATCATGGGCCTCCTATTAGTGTGTCATTTGAAACATGCCTCATTTCCTAAAGCAGTCAACTATTCGCCGCTTTACTTCCAGTCTGTCTTATTCACAGAGTGAAAAACAACAGAGACATAATATCCCTTTCATTTCTACTATTACGGTGGACATGAGAGGGTCTGAGGAGATCTTTATATACAGCAAAGGTTTACCTTTAAGCTACAAACAAGGCTAAGCCCTAAACCACACCAAAAAGGTGTGTCATCGGGCTTATAATATGATTTCTAACCCTGACTACAACGTATTACATTTATATGTATAGAATCTAGTAATCTACTGCATCCTATAGATACGAAGAGGTCAAAGGGAGCTACTAGTTTCTTTTGCATGTACATTGTACCTCATACAGATGAGTGTGTCCGCGCTCACGTGCATCTTCAATGCTAAATCCATCATCTAGAAATGTTGCCTGTTAAGATTAATCTTAATGAGAGATAATTCACATTGGCATCAATGACAGTAACAACTGTGTGTTACACAATAAGAGCTGGAAATGACCAGAAGCGCCCACATGTAGGAACAGACAATTACCTCAGTAATGAGAACTTTTGCCCTCAGTGCATCTGCATTACGTGGTTCCAACAAAAAATCTGATGTTGTATCCCCTGTGAATGCCACCTCCGGAGACAATATCATGTCTGTGATCTAATAAAAGTGGAACGTCAAAATACTATCAGAAAGAAGGGAAAGAAGAAAATCATGACAATAACTAACCTCTACACCAGAATGCTTCAGTTTCTCAATTTGTTTTCCTTTCAAATGAGCATATTGCTTCTTCAACTTTTTTCTAATTGAGTATATAACATATCCCTGAAAATAAATAAATAAATAAATAAATAAATAAATAAACAAACAAACAAACAAACAAACAAACAAACAAACAAACAAACAAACAAACAAACAAA
>PYUH01000490.1:2201543-2222606 GCA_016808085.1 Suaeda aralocaspica
AAACAAACAAACAAACAAACAAACAAACAAACAAATAAATAAATAAATAAATAAACAAACAAACAAATAGATAAATAAATAAATAAAAGATGAAAACGTTGAAATGAGAAAATTCAAGCTGTAGCATATCTGAACATGTGAATACAGTCAAAACACAAAACCATCACTATTGGCCAACACTGAAACATTGACATTGTTGAAAATCAAGTAACAAATCATCACTAAAATTAAGCACATGCGATATCAAATGATAAAAACAAGCAAACACAACACATTAATTACGAGGATTGAGCAGGTTAAGCTGTCTTATAATGACCTCAAGTGCTGCTAAGTATGAGATCCGAACAATGCATTTTGTTATTTACACAAGCTAACAGAGGACGGAAGTGATTAATAGAAATATACAAGTTGTTGCATAATATTGAGGTGAATGATATAAGCAAAGCATACCTGGCTTGGTATAACATGATGAGTCTTGAATGGTCGCACAACAAGATTGTTCCGTAATTCACATGTTTCACCTTCAACATAAAATCAATAATCAATTACTGAAAGGAACAATCTTCCAGGATTTCAGAAGATATGAAAATCAAACTTACTAAAAGAACATACCAATATCAAGCGGAACTAATTCGAAATCAAGCTCCACTTGACCCATGGATCTATGAATGTCAAATAATTTCTCTACATCCTCTTTAATGCAGGGAGGCACAAAGATGGTTGGTGGTTTCAAGCTATAAAGAGCACGAGTCGCCACATACATTGGCAATCCTCCCTAGACAAAATTCCAGCAAGCAAAGAGGGTTTGAATTCTCAATAAAAGCAAAATGCAGATTAACATCACACACACCACCTAACTAGCAATTTAACATTTATTTGAGTGCCTCTTATTCTGATCAGTCCCGGAAAAATTATGTTGTTTCAGTTTAGTCTCCTCCTCTAATATGTGCAATGTTCAGGGGTGGAACTGTCAATCACAAAGAAAGGTATCACGATAAGAAAACTTGTCCAACGGTACAGCCATCATAAGTTTTAATGCATTTCGAAAATTTGATACAGAAAAAGTCGAAAACACAAACAATTTCGCTTAATGACAAGCCAACAGATAGCAGGATTGTGAACTAGGACTCAGAATAAGCACTTTTGTATGAAGGCAATGGCAAAGTAATCATATGTAATTTGCAAGGAAGTTTTCTTGCACACTACCTTAGTAATATTATCATACACAAACATGTAATTTTCTTCATAAATTTCCATTCCCTCACAATGGCAACTCTAAAATGGAAATAGATGGTAATGGAAATTGTTTGTAGAAAATCTTAATTTTAAGGACGGACAATAGTCACCATGGACATAAGCCTTTCCATTCAAAATAACCTATAAACTGATTAACATCAAGAATACTTTCTTAGTGTACAGTAGCTTAAATAATTTCCTCTGACAGATAGAACTACTCCGTATTGTTTTCGAATACAAAAGAAAATTCCTTTTTGTCTGTAACAGAGACAGAGATATGGTTTTGAAGAGCTTAAATAAACAGAACAATCATGTTAATAACTTAATACTATGGAAATCCTAAAGGGAAAAAGAAATTAAGATTCCTGCACTAATGCAGCAGCTTTCGAGTCCTTTTCATGACCCAATTGAACTGACTCCCTCTCTCTAGAAATATTCCCTACTCCCTAGGGCTTAAACATTTGAACAAAAGCCGGAGACATGCTTAGCATTTATGTACCAATAAACTAAGTTCAGTTTATAACAAAACATGTAAATCAGAAGCAATATTTCTGCTCTGCGTTCCTTATTGAGATTGTTACGTGTAATGGCCAAACTTATAAACAAAGTTCCTTGGAGATTTGCACCTTTTCATCCTTCCTCTTGGATGGTCTAGCTTGCCCACTCGATAAAGTCGCAGCTTTGCTTTTGGACTTAACTCAATTCCTTCATTCTTAAATTTCACAATATTGTGTCCCTAGCAACTTCTGTTAAAATACAAATCGAGTTTTATTCCCAAGCTCTTTGAAAAGATCTATACTCAATGAAGAGAGTGGAATATGACTGTAAAATCAGGGAAAGGCAATCTAAGCAAATTCATGCCTCAAACATCTTTATCATTTCAACATTCAACTTGACTATTCCGATTCCCTATGATTCCCATCCTATTAATCTATCTCTAAGAGCATTCGTAAGTGTGTCGCCCTATAGCTTTAGTTGATAGCTAAACAACTACCACTTCATAATTGAGCTTATAAACTACTTTGGGTAGCAATGCACCTTGAATCCTCAATTGAAGACCACTCACAACACATACATCAATTACCTAGCTGAATTGCTATCAATCCAGAATTGATCCTATATACAACTTTTGGGACGAATACACCTTGAATCCTTGATTGAAAACCACTCAAAACACATACATTGATTACGTAGCTAAATTAATATCAATCCACAATTGATCCTGTACACAACTTTTCAAGCAATGCACCTCAATTGAAGTACACATTCAACACATACATCAATTCCTTAGGTAAACTACTATCAAACTGTCAATTCGTAATCAATCCGAAGTAACACACCTCAATTGAACAACACATACATGAATTCAAGTACAAAGCACACATCAATTAGTTTAGTCGGTTAGAGTCTCAGAACATCTTAGTAAAAACCCGCCACCGAATCCTATCCAAAATCACCCCAATGGGCCAATTATACACCAAATAAACAAATCCAACAAAAATAACATAAACCCAATTTCAAAAAAGGCATAAAATTAACACACCAAAATTCCAAACAAAATTAGATAAAATTAAATCAACCCAAGTTAGTAACTTACAATATGATCAAGATGAGCATGAGTAATAAACACAAAATTCTGATTAACAGCACGCAAAGGACACCTTCCAATATCAAAAGCACACTTAAATTCAGGAACAATCACACATGTTTCATGCCCACCAATTGAAACCCCTTCTATAGAAAACCCTTCTACATCAAACCCTTTTCTTTGAACCTCTGCTCTTGCTTTCCTATACTCTTCTTCGTCTTCGATAGCCCTTCCGATTGTGGAGAATATTCCTGCCCCCTTTATTGCTTCGACACGGCACCATTTTAGTTTATGCTGCTTAATTGACAGACTGTTTGCGATGTTTTGAGGGGTTTGGAGTGAAATGGGGTTGTTGAAGAGGTTGAGATAAGGTGAGTGGTGGTGGTTAGTTGGTGTTGTGAGAGTGAGTTGCATTTTTTTTGTATGCAAGAATGTGAGGTTTTTGGGTTAGAGAAGAGGGGGGTTTTGGAGAGGTTTTTAGTTGTTTACAAATTGGTTGGAGTTGTGTTTGTTTGGTCAATTGTTATAAAACTTGGCGTCCGCGATTTGGGTGAAATTGGGTGATTGCGAATTAAGTGTTTTGGAGATTATATTATAATTGTATGAGTAAATTAAACGGGTTTGATAAGTGAATTTAATCACTTGAGTTAACTTTCAGTCTCGTAATATCGATAATTTAAAATTATTTGATACATTACTTTAAAGGAAAGATAAATATTCGACATGAAATTACTTTAAGAACCTTATCTTGAACTCATCCACATGTAGGGATATGCACCGATACAAAGCCAGATCATGCCTGAGCATTTTTTATCTATTCAAACGTTTTCTATAAAAAATCTATTGTATAACACTTACTAAATACTTGGTGGATATTATTTGCATTTTATACAAATACTAAGTACAACATCAAGTATAATAACTTATAAAACATAAACAAATTTAATATTTTAACTAAAAATAATTTATATAATTTAAACATTAGGTATTAACTTTTAAAAGAAATTATTACCTCCACTACAAATTAGTTACAAAAATCTATTACTTTATGCGTCACAAATAATTTTTTTTGTTTCAACTATTTCGTGGTGGAAGTAGTACTAGCTTTACTAAAGAATTTGATTCAACTGGTCCAAACATAAAACTCAAAATCACACGTTTTCTTGCATCAGATTCACATGGAATGTAAATTACCATGAGAAGTTGATTTTTATTACACCCATACAATATTACAATCCCCTGGTATATATTTATGTTGCCAAGAGTGTATTGTACATGAAATTGATAAGTAGATGAACTTTTGCAACTTAAGGGCCTCTTTACTTCAGCTTAAAATCCGTTCAGTTCAGTTCAACTCTAGTCAGTTCAGTTATTTTCAGTTAAAGTAAACAATCCCTAATGATGGATGCTTCGAAAAGTCTCATGTTAGAACAACCATGCTATATGATCGATGTGCTTAATGAGATTGTTCAAGATAATTTGGCTTGATCCCTCTAAAAAGAATATTCAAGAGGCATTATTCTGTCGCAAGTGAAGGAAGCTCTCTTCACGAGCTGGAATTATAATTTGCCTAAAGAATTAAACCTCCAATTTTAGCACATTAATAATCTACTAAAGATACTAATTTACATGGATTGTAAATTACAATTTTGTAGACATTTGAACAACACCTGCCTCTAATAATAGATGAACCTAATTAAAATTCTAAAAACTGTTTATGAAAATAAAACATTGAAAAAATTAAATGAAAAAAAAATATATATATATTTTGTATAGATAATTAGATTATGCAAGTTTTAACACGGAGTCTATGACTGGAAGAATAAAAAATAAGATCACCAAGAAACCGAGGCGCGCTGTAAATCTATGAATACAGCAAAAATCCTTCAATACCATCACAATTACAACTAGAAACACACGTACAAAAGCGTCTGAGTGCTTCTCCCAGCGTTGATATCATATTGTACTTGTGCTTGGCGAAGGGACGAACAAAGGTGCAGTCACTTGCTGTCTTGTTCTATGCAAAGGAAATATGAACAACAGTTAGTTTTTATTCAGTGAACCTATCCGAGTTTTAAGATGTGTATGTAGTATACACATATCGCAAAGCTGAAGCAAGTCTCTTGAGTTATACATGAAGGAAGAAGATCAGTTGAAACATAGTTAAAATGACTTAAAAATGACAATGGTCCTAATAAATGAAAAGAAACATATTGACATATCAACAAATTATCCAATTCTAGAAGAGCTTTTAGCTCTTTTATACCAAATTGCCAACAATTCTCATCAAACTACACATATAGCATCGTCATATCCAACTTATTACTACAAACAAGTCTAGAAACCAATTATTCTAAGTCAGACTTCTATGTACACTGGTTACATGAATGACGATGAGGTAAAAAGAATTGAGGCCTCTGGACTGAAAATGGGTTCTATTCCGGCCTTACAAGTACTTGGGTACTCGTATCAGTTTAAAAAAAGTAAAAGCTACTGACTCATCAAGATCAACAACAAAAAGAAATGGTCGGAGCAAGGAACTCATTTGCTCATTGACAATCAGTATGTGCTGCCGTGGCTTCAAATTAGACCTCAAAGAATTCAGAACACAAGTAAAATGTGCTGCAATCTCAACTACATACGTATATTATGCCTTATGAAATAAAATTACACCACGGCATAGTGACATTGTCATCCGCAATGTTCTATACAGCAAGTAATAAATATATCAAGGCAAATAATAAGATTAGATGGATTAGTCAATTATAACTAATTATAGCTCCTAATGTGGACTTGTGACTCAAAAGGCTTATGTAGTTTTCTTTGAGGGAATGCCTTCAATTACATAGTAAATCCAATTAAAATTAGCTTGAAGATTACAAGATTACAATGATTTGGCAAAACAATAATACCAAATAGGGCAAATAAATCACAAGCAACAAATAAAACCAGTAACTTTTTTTGACTAACATGAAAGCATTAGAATATTCACTAGCTAGTGTTGGACAAACTTTTTATACAAAGAAAATGCTCAAATATAATTGCAACAGCCAACAATTTTAATTAAAGTGGCATATTTTTTGTAAGTGAAATTTACATGGCATGGATTCAACTGAAGTGTGATTATCTAATCAAGAAGATTTTTAATTTGCTACTTACCTTACATGATCGAGCAGCTAGATTGTAGAAGAACTGAAGCTACTTCATTAGATTAAAAGGTTTCAAATTGGCTAGGCATGGCGAATATGGTAAGGCAACGGTTGAAGCTCCAAACACTTGATTGTTAACTTCCCCAATCTCCTCTAATGTGTCACTGGTACTGTCATAGGCAAAAATAGAAGAATCGACTTTAAGGTATACAACCATGAATAGTGGATGAAAGCCCATCGGCATAATTAAATGATCATCGACATCCATGAGTACTTTAGGCATGAGTTCGGATGGTTTAAAAGTGCAGCTCAACTGCGCGCCTTATCCTAGCTTGACTAATTTCAACTAGAGGAGTCCACGCATCTTGAGCAGAAGTACAACCACCATCGACATGCTTCCAAATCCAAACACCGCCAACATTATCATTATTGCAATAGGAAGATATGTAAAGACTTCCTCCACATCTTCCAATCCTTGCATATTTGGATCTCTTTTGCAAAGAGGATGGTAACTCAAGACTGTAAACATGTACATCAGAGCGGCTATTGAACTTCACTAGCTACCACACCACGATCTTTGTCAGTCAAGAAGCACAAAATTCGTGCTCCAGCAATAAACACATAATTTTCCCATAACTAGCATGCATGCATTCATCAATTCATCATCCAAACTAAAGCTTGACGCCCTCCATTTGAGATGTCTATAAGAGCGATAGACCTCAACCTTCTTGCTTACACGACACAGTCTCACCACCATGTAACTTGACACACTAGTACTGGGATTATGAAGGTTAATGATAAAGTCGAATACAAAGTTGTCCAACAAATTTGTCTTGTGATCGGGATTGTTTTTGGCAGATAGGCAGTATGGCGTCACTGAGGGCGTTGAAGCAGACATGATTTGATCTCCAATAATAGTATTCGATACCTCCTCCAAGACTTTGCTAGCTTTCCATGAGTTTTCTACACACAAACTACCAAATTCAGCACAGCAAATCCATATCATAGTTACTACCAACAATGAGGCTGTTTCGAGAGTGAGTTAATCTGCATTTCAATGGTCCTCTTGGTAGTTAAAGAGATGTAATTGAAGCGACACTGGTTTTCAATGTTTTCTCCGAAACTAGAAGATCTAATAATAAGACCATCTAATGGTAAAGACTCCATTCATTCCCTTGTTGACAATATATACTTTACTTCGCCAAGACTTGCGTGCACACGGATTTACATGCCATCCGGGCAATCTGGATAGGACATTCAACCATATTATACGCTCTTCTTCTCGAGTAAAACGTTTTTTTGCAACGTTTTACCTTGTAAGAGCTTCCTTCCTCATCCCTTTCCATGTTTGTTATCACCAATTTACGTTTTTTGCCACGTTTTCTTGCACAAGACCTTCCTTTCTCATGCTTTTCATTGTTTGCTATCACCATTATTTGTTACTCATTTAAATCAACTAAAGGTCCTAGCATGCCAAAAAAAAAAATAAAAGTTAGATGTTACCAAGGAATTTATGCGGACTTAATCAACCATTTCTATCCCTTGAACCTAGTAGTCAAAAGTATAATATATATACATAATAAGGCCCTGTTCTCCTCGTCTTATTTTTAGAAAAAAAATTCAGTTCTTAAAAAATTGTTAATGATTTTAGCAAAAATAAGTTCAGTTCAGCACAAATAAGTTGAGGAGAACAGGGCCTAATTATGTATATAACTATATTATTTTTGCATAATATCAAATACACCACACTTCATTATAAATTCACCAATAATAATGCAGCTGGTTAACAATACAACACCCTATAACCGCATGAACCTAAAAAATTAGCAAAAACTAAAGGAAATTAATGGACAACCACTCCTTGGTCCTTATATATTAAAAACATAGGCGGTTTAAAATCTCCAATACTATAATATCAATCAATTACAGTCTTAATCCAAAAATTGGAATCGGCTACATCGACAATAACAACAACAAAAAAAAAAGCAAAACTAATTCCTTATGGGAAATTCTTGAACCAAAAGCAAAAGTAATTATCAATCAAATCCTTAAACCCGCAATCCTACAATTTTTGAGAGGTTGGCCACATGAACCAAAAGAATAAAACAATACTAACTTATGCGGGTCACGTACTTCTTTACAGGAAATTCCTAAATATTGACACTGAATTGGTCATGCTTGCATTGGGGGTAATGTACGTATTAAGGGGGTAAAAAAAGTCAAACTTGACAAAATAAAGATGTTTATAGGAAGTGGTGGGGAAACCAAGTGGAGAGTGATTGTGTGATGTTGTGAGAAGGGCAATTATAACCCTCATTTGGAAGTAATTGTAAACCTAGGGAGTGGTGGACTAGTGGGTAACTATTACCTCCACATCGCTCCCTCTTTCTTCATGCAATCTCATCATGTCTACTCTTGTTTTCCTTGTAAACATCCTCATTTTGTCACGTTTGATTATTTTACCCCCTTAATTAATATATTACCCTTGATCGAAGCATGCCCTAAGGAAACAAATCAAGGGGTAAATTTGGTACTTATGCTTCCACGTTCCAAGTAATCCATATAAGCTTTTCCAAATTTTTGTTTTTTTACCCTAAACTACTCAAAACAACTAAGAGAAATCACGCTAGATAGTAAATATCATAATAATTGATATTCAGAAATACGAATTTTCATATTTCACTATGACTTCATTAAAATAATAAATATTTGTAATTAGGATCTTGCTAACAAGCAGTTCTTAGACTACGATGTTGCATAACAATTTTATATATTAGCTAAAACGGAGTTGACTTGGGAATGCACACCAGAACCCAATATATGATTAAAATAATACTTTCACTTTTTATTAGTGGCGCAACACCCCCACTAATAATTTGAGGTGAAAATTTGAAATTAAAGCTTAATAAGATGAGAGTTAAATCAATATTAACTAGGTGATCACCTGAGCTATGCTAGAGTTTTGTAAAACATGTATTTAGAGGGAAGCTTTCAAAAATTTTAAAGTATAACGACTTTCGCTTTAGCCTTTAGTCTAATAACATAAATATAATTGTAAATTTTGGATTTAATTATGTATTAAAAACTACAAAAACTTATATGAGACGGTCTTTTATTTGATAAGACAAGTTAGAAAAAAATACATATATATTAATTAAATTAATAAACTAAATAGTAAAAAAAAATCTACAACTAGTTGATGGTCGCGGTCTTTATGGGAGAGTTATTAATTAAAAAACATCATTAACACGTAATTTCAGCAATTGATTCCATATAGTATTAAAACAAACAGATTAAAAATAAAACAATCTTAAATCACAAATTTATACAACAATGATCGTAGGTTAAGAGGGAAAAAAACGAAAGAAGCAAGTGATACCTCTTAATCGAGGGGAAATTGCAAAGAGTGAGAGTGAATTTAGAGAGGAGATTGAACCCAAGAATCTTAGAATTTTGATTTTACTGGAAACAGTAATCATCTAAAAATAATAAAAAAATTGCGAGAAGAATTTGCAGCCTAAAAAATTAGGGTGTTGTAAGTGGTCAATGAATATGGTAAATTGGTAATTGGCTTACTCAATTTATTTGTGACATACTCGTAATGATTTTATTTGTGACATACTTGTATTATTTATGGAAAAGGTTATATATAGCCTCGGTAAAATGTTTAAAATAGAAATAATTTGTTTTTTTAAACTTAAATTTTATTTATGGTAGTGTGATTTTTATTTAGTTTTATAAATTATTACTAATTATAAAAATATATTTAATGTTTATTCTTAATCCTAAGAGTTATGTATAGTATTACCTTTTATTAATTGTTTTTTTTTTAAGTATATATAATTTAAGTAAAATGGTACTAATTGTTATAACTTATAAACCAATATATTTAAAAGTATGAGATGCAAGTCAAAAGAAAGATATTTTTTATAAGTTTAGTCACAAAGATTCTACGTAGAAAAATTAACAACAAATATATTATTGAAAATTATTTTTCATAAAAAGTTGACACGTGTACACATATTAGGCTATGTGATATTTACTTTAGTAAATACTTTGTATTATAGATTTCCTTTGACATTGACGTTTTCCATTTTCTTTATTACTTTTGGTTGACGATGTCTCCATAAGCAACGATTCGGTCATGGTTTTTACCAATTCAAATGAGGTAGTTGATGTAGAAGAGTTAAAGGTTGAAACTAAAAGGATGATGTTGCTGCAAATGGCTTGGAGTTCTTAAAAATTCAAATTTTTAGAAATGGTGCTGTGTTACTAGAACAAGACCCCAAAGACAGCCTCCTCAATAAAGCCGTGGAGCGAGAGTTGACAAAGATTGCAGCATAGAATACACCCATCCTCCACAAAATGTCTCTTCACCTATATATATTTTATCTAATACCAACCATGATGTCATTAACAAAGCCGTACTTTAAAAAAATTATATTGTACAAGAGATGCTTGAATGTAAGAAATATGGACTCAATGAGCTCAGTCCCCTGTTACTTTCCCTGTTCTCCTAGGCTTTGGCACAACTGCTCAATTTTTTGGGGAAAAAGAATTCCATCCTTACAACTCAACCAGCTAAGGAACCTATCATTATGTACATGCAGCACTTACAATCTTACAGGAAAAAAAAAAAAAAATCACACAAACAATGATAACTCAGGAGCGGGAACAAAGGGGAAGACGCTCTCACCAAACAGCTCAACCATTGAAACAAGAACCTGTCCAGAATTCAAGTCATCCTTCCAAACTTGATTCAAGACAGCCGACATCTTCAGAACTTCTTTGCCATTCTTATTTGTGTCATTTCTGCCACTTTCTTTCTGGGCTGTTGGTGCCATCTGCTCAGAGGTTGATGGTAGATCTAAGGCACCACTAGAAGATGCAATTGTGTCTAACTTGTTTTGTTTTACAGAAGGTGAAGAGTTGTTTTCCAGCAAAGGGCCATCAGTGGCCACTCTTTTGACAGGCGGTTCTTCTTCACTACAATCCATGCTTGTTTTCTGTTCTTCCTCTATGCGTTCCATACTTGCCTTCTGTTCTTCTTCCATGTGTTCCGTGCTTGCCTTCTGTTCTTCTTCCACGCTTGCCTTTTGTTCTACTTCACAGTGTTCCATGCTTGCCTTCTGTTCTTCCTCACTGTGATCCATGCTTGCCTTCTGTTCTTCCTCACTGAGTTCCATGCTTGCCTTCCATTTACCTTATATAGATAAGAAAAGGTCAACTATTTTACCCATGAAATATCCACTTCTCCAGTATAATTATATACCACTTCAGCTGCCTATGTTACATCCATTCTCCCTCTTTACTTCATAAAATGGGCCACATTTGATTGAGTGTCATTTATTACATAAAAAAATTATCTCACAAATGTACCATTATTAACCTTCCTTGTGAATTCTTTGTTGAGGGTGTCATTAAGAATACAAGGGAAAGTTCAAATTTTACAATAAAGTGACATGCTAACCCCATTTTTAAAATGTGTTTCACTATATACATATATGATTTTTATGCTTTTCAATACACAGCTATGGTCATCAATATCCTTACCTATGTATAAGAAAAATTAGATGAGTACCATTTTACATGAATGCATTTATATATTGGGAAAAGGTGAATGCAACCGATGCAACTATGGTCAATCTTCCATTATTGACCCCAACAATTGATTATCTACATGCATTTTAATTGTTGCGCCTGGTAACATATTTAACCTCAGTAGCACAATATCACATATAGGGGTCGTACAATATTCTCATGTGCAGGCACATGGTACTTTTATGGGATTATTTTTCTTATGACTACGTATTATTTTACTTTCCTCTGCTCTTTTCCACTTCCTTTCTCCCTTTTACAATCTAGCTTTGCTCTGTCTTGTTCCTTTCCACCTCTATTTTTTTCCACTCTCACTGTCTTACAGAGTTACAGACTTACACTTCGTTGCTCAATAGTGTTTCAATGGCATACAAAAAAGCTCATCAACGGTATATCTCTCTGTAATCATCTTCAATGGAGGAAAAATGGAAGTAAATAACGATAATGACAATCAACAAACACAGCCTAAGAAAAAATTAGCCAAATGAGGGGTTAAAATTTTGCTAAAAGAAACACAGTACTCTATTCCCGCTTGGTCTCCAGTAAAGCATTCTTTGCCTCAATTTAGATTAGTTAATAGGATGAACCGATGGACTTCCACAAAAATTGAAGAGCGTAAGAGCTGGATGCTTGTAACTTCGTTTACAATTTCTCCAGTTTTAGATCATACCCATTATAAACTTCATAGGAATTCACTATTGAAGTTCCATTATACATACACTTGCTTAGTTTCTCATGTCTACCTTGGTGGTGGATTCTGTATCCAAAACTGCCAATCCTATTTGTTGATTTATTGAAGTATAAAATTCCTGGTTTTTCTCAATATGGGTTTTTACCTTACTGATAAAGGTACTTGATTTCAATTGGGTAAAAAGATGAAACATGCACAAAAGTGAAAAACCAAAGGGAGTTCTCAGTTTCTCACCAGGTGGCACGGTATTGACTCTTTCCTTCTTGCCCCAAACTTCATGACAAGGTGGTGATGGCAAAACAGGGAACTTTTTGAGTCTATCATATATGCATTGACCAGCTGCATGCTGAAAACAAAAAGGCGCAAGTGAGCATAGTCATAAATTGATTTGATAATATTATATAATGAAAAACTAACAAGGAACTCTTCATACTCTGCTATGAAGAGAAATAACTAACCAACAATGCTCCATAAACTCTCCAGGCCTCATGCCTCTTCATTTCATTCTTTTGACTTTCAAGAAGCATTTCAGGTTCAAGGAGTTTCAAATATGGCTTAAGATTTGGCAGAATAAGAGTGCTCACCTATTATGAAAAGTAAAATACTCAGATTGTAAGTACAATGCAAATGGTTAAATTCCATATCAAAAAACACAACCCAATCAAAGTTCTAAAAATCACAATACTGTGCGCACGAGATTTACAATAGATAAATAATGATGGAAAATAGAGAGTTGTTTTTGAGGCTGAAGCTCTGTGCTGCTGAAATAATTGGCAGACAACATCGTCACCGCAGATATTGATGGATGATAATAATACTGTGACATCCATAACTAACATGCTTTTCCCGTCTATCTTAATAATAATCATAAAAAGTATAGCTTCTCCCTTGATATTCTCCCTCCTACATTTTTGGAATATGCTAAAAGGAAACCTTGCAACTATTAATTAAACCCAGTGGAGCTTGGACAACACACCAATCTTTCATCAAATAATCTTCCAAGAAACCATACAATAAAAGCTTGCAAATGCACAGTTCAGAAGTGTACCACATTGGGTCCAAGAGCAGCTAATCCTTGAATTGCACCATAGTGTTGAGTGATGGCTCGTTTAGGGTCCAAAAATGCATTTACTAATGTTCTTGTTAGGCGTGGCTGGAGATTACCATAAGCATGCCCGAACCTGTAAATCATTAAATTGATATGTAAGGAGATAGAATAACTAGCTAGAAATGCGATAAATCTCCTTGTTTATTGAGATATTCAACATTTTAAGAGCTTTGAGATAGTAAACCAGTCGATTTATATGGTCGGAGGCAACTTGCACCAAATTATTCCACCAAGATCAACAAAAACATAAAAGACTGCGTAGGAACAGAAACTTAAGATGAAACAAAAGTCAATACTTACTCTTTGACAAATACCAGTAAACAGTTTATACAATTTGCTTCTAGTGAAATAAGTTTAATGGTCAAAAGTTAGAGGTTCAGGAAATCACATCTCAGTATAAAAGTTGTGACACGGGCTTTGCCAGCTGAGTCTCACATCATAACGATGGATGCATGTTTCATAGACCCATGGGCCACAACTCTAGATTAACTAAAAACTTAACAAGGTAAATATTAGTCCAAAAGATTGCATTAAGTTAAAGGATGCTTGCCTTTTGCATATTGAAGCAACCAGTTTTGCTGTGAAATCCCGTAGCTCCCAATGGTTATCAGCCAATCTATTGCCTAATCTTTTCGCCACTAAGCAGGAAACCACGGAGGGCATTAACTGGTGTAGCTGGAAAAAAAAAGTTTTTAAGTTCAGACTTCACATTGCTAGACACCTCATGGTGCAATAAATACAAATTGTGCAAATCAGCAAAACAAATTTTTTTCCTAAAAGTTATATTACTTGTATCAACTTAGTTTACTTTCTATATAGGGATGTCTCAAAATAGTTGCATCAGTTTTACAATTTTCCTTACATAGTAAACTTTTACATGCAGAATAACACTATCATCCTTTATTTTTCCTATCATTCCTTCAACACTCTCACTTTCCTCAATAACTTTCTCTTTTATCTTTATAATTTTTCTCAAAAATTGCCTCACGAACCGTAATTCAGAAGGTAAAGTGATTAAATGGATACAGAGGAAGTATATCACAAGAAATCGAAGAAAGATATTCTCACCCTTTACAATTAAATTTCTCTCCGAAACACCATGCTCAACAAGTTATTTCTATGGTGGCTTTAATTTTCAGGCATCTCAAAGAATTATTGCCTCTACCAAACATCATTCACAAAATTATTGTTAAGGCATTGTGTCTCTCAAAGTGTTGCCTAACAATTGCCATCTTACAAATCATCATTGGTTAATATTCAACATCATAGGTCCATAGTAAGTTATCCTTCAAACAATGACAAAGTCTGATACAAATCCTTATGACAAAATAAAAAAGGATATTTGATGTTTAAAAGGTTCCATCTCAGAAGTTTGAACTACTTTGCCCTGGGGTGAGAGCTGATTAGGAATATTGGGTTTTTATTGTTAAATGTTCACTAATTACTTTCAACAGAATGTGTTGTGCCAATCAGGTCAAATACTTGCATAATACACATGTTAAGTTTAGAAAAACATTAGCTTTATGTCTAATATATATGTGTAGTTACATATTTTACAGTAATTCATGACTCCCTTAGTTTACAGTTTTGGTTCCACCCTCTTTCCTTTTTAGTAGAGACAATTTTGCTATACCCTCATCTCCTAACTCCAACAAAAAAGGTACTTATGTGGCTCAAATGATATCATTGTTAACTTCTTCCTTGTGTGGAAAAAGCAATTATAGAGCATACGAATAATTATAGTTTAATAAAAGAAATAATCTCATATTAATAAAATCCATATTAATAGATGGTCAACATGAATTAATCATTTAGCCACCCAATCTAAACAATTAATGGAAAAAAGAGAACAAAAAAGTTTAGTTCAATAAAAGAAATAACCCCAAATCAATAAAATCTATAAATATAGATGGTCTAAATGATATATAATTAAGCATTTAGCAACCCAATATAAACAATTAACAGAAAAAATAAAACAAAAGGTTAAGTTATCAGAATAAACATTAAAAATTACATTACAATTTTTTTAGAAAACATTAATCTAGTTGGGAATGGGAACCAGAAAGGGAAATGAAAGAAAATGAAAGAACACATGGAGGTTTTTTTTTTATATGTTTGGTACCAAAAAAATGGATTATCTATCACAAAATTTCCTTTGTAAGAGTTTGATAGCCAAAACAAAAGAAAAAAATTCACGGTCTCAAAAACCCAAAATGATCAGCCATCAACAATACCTTCTTTGCAAATAAATATATGGTTATACCTGTAGTCAAACTAATATTGATAATGAGCTTAAGGATCAGAAATTTGTGAAAATAAATAAGAGCAAATGGCCAATCACGAAATCAATTATTTAGCACCTTTGTTATCATAACAAATAGCTGCTGAAAGAGATAAAAACACACCAGTTTTTACCATGATCTATAGATTATAGAGCATATATTATATATTTGTGTAACAGGATAGCAAACTGAGCTCACATAAGGTTCAATTTGTATGTGAGGATTTTTCAGTAGACTTCGTACAAGACGCATCAAAGCAAACAGCAGACTAAAGTCGCCCAGACCACGAGCAACCTGGTATAATAAGAGCAGCATATATCAGTTGACACTAGACACTAATGAAGTATTACCAAAAAAATATCCAGCAGAACCTGAAAATCATAAGGTGGTACCTCATCAGCTATAAAACACGTGAAATACGGAACTAAAGGATGAAGACCGGCATCAGTTGCCAAACTGACCAATGCCTCTTTGAAAAGAACAGTTTCAGAACCTCTGATAGTAAGCTCTGTTATCTTGTCAAAGTATAGCTGCATAACAAATGATAATAAATTAGTACAATGCATTAAATATGAAACAAATAAGAAAACAAAACTATTCCTAATATTACCTGAAGCTCCCTAGATAGCACATGTTGTACTGGTACTTTAAAGTCAATGGGAAGACTGTCATCCTTTCTATCAGACCTTTTTGCATCGGGACGAACAATTACTATGCACAATGAAATTAAAATAAACGATTAGGTTGGCACAACAAGCAGTAAATTCCTGATTCATGGACGTATGGAAGGTAACAATTGTCATCTAGAAACAGTTGTCAGTTAATTTGTTTTTACTACAGATATTTATGACAAATAGAAAAACAATTGTCATCTAAATCATTCTTCACAGGTCATGTTGTTAGACTTGTTATCTATGAGGATTATGGACATAGTACTATAATTCAACTCCCATGAAAGAGTTCAGTATAACTAACAGCAAAAATAGGGAAAAGCAGTTAGAAAGACTTCAACAAAACTAAGAGAGAAAGAAAGAAGCTGAGAGAGAGTACACTTAATTTGCATATTATCATTAGATGCATGAGTTCCTACCATCTGAAGCTACTGTATGACATCGGCTTAGGGAGTTAATGATAGTAAAGCATCAAAGTCACAACAGTGAGCTACCAACTTGTTTAATATGATTTTAGATACTTTGCGCTCATTCTATATCATATTTATATAACAACTTCCATTAAAGTCCTTTCCACATAAAATAGAGATAACTCTCAGAAGATTTTGCTGATGAATCAGGATACCTTCTGCATGGATTTAAGCAGATCTAACAATAAGAAAAAAGAGGATTATTATGGATAAAAAAATTCTTATTACTTGGAAATTCTTTTCAGTAACTATGAAGCTTCCAGACTAACCCTAGATTTTTAGAATGTGAAAAACAAACGGAATAAACATACTAGTATTATAAGAAAAGGAGCCTAGAACACATACCTTGAACTGGAGCATTTTCTGGAATTGCAGGTTGCACCCCCTCTATGGCCAACCAATGACACATGATTGAAGTATCAAGTGGTGCTTTTGGTAAAGGAGCTTCAATTATCTACATATAGATATGAGCTCACATAAAGTTGGATTGACAAAGTTAGACAACATGAGTTGTTCGGTTAAGTTGTCTTACATCTTTGAAGTCCACATCCTTATCCTCAATGTAAAATAAGTCCATGTGTCCCACAGCTCTTTTAAATCGTAAAGGATCTCCGGAAGCAAAGCCATAAACTGGCTGGGACAAAGATATATAATAGAATCATTAGAAAAAGGGTGTTCAAAGAGAGCTCAAAATTAATGGCTGTCTCTATAAAAACATCAATCTGAACAGCAAATAGTTTATTGAATAGATCATTGTAACATACTATAAACAATAAAGCTACCAATAAGGCAATAACCAGTTAGCAATTAACTTCTAACAAATTAGCAATGATGGGTATTTACTCAAATATACATAAGAGCAACCTACTTAATTTTACTGTGGTGGCTTAGAACCTAAATAGATATATTTCCACCAATATGTATAATACCAAGTTGTAGAGTTCATAAAATTATGGTGTTTTCAAATGGGATATCTAGCTAATATCATAAGGAGTACTACCTAAAACTTTGTTCTGCTAATAAACCACTAATAAATCCAAAGTCTTCCACAAATAGATTGTTAAAATACAAGATGAGACAAAAGTTGGCATTGTTGATAGTGTACTCTATTAGGTAAATTAAAATTGCAAACCTCATACCCTTTTTATACACATATCCAAATAGCCTCAACAGATTAACGAAGATTACCGCTTAAAAAGAATTCAGGTGGTTAAATGTTCAATAGCAATTAAATCCAAGTTACATGATAGTCATCACTGTAATTTGTGAAAAACCTAAAAGAAGCAATGAAACATCGATCGCCACCCTTATACAACAAGAAAATTTTATCCAAATGGCCAAATGCCCTTTAATTAAAAAAAAAAAAATTGCATTGCATTTGTGTTTATAATTCCAACCAATCAAAAATAAATATTCTAAAAAATCAAAAATATCCAAAAGGTGTGGTACTGCAATATGTCACATGGGAATGGCAATTAAATTGAATGGTGTATAAGTTAGTCAACAAACATACAATTGCAATTAACTCTTTTGATACAATTTTAAACATACCTCAACGTTTCTTATGTTAAGCGCGGTATCCACATCATCTGTTGTCAAAATAGTTCTCCTTGAATGACGCATACATTTAATAGCTTCCTGTCCACAGATAACCAAAAAGAAAAGGACGCTCGTCAAAGAGATCAATAGTATCAATGTAACGGAAAAAAAAGGGTCAACAATTAAAGAAACAAGCTATTGCTTACTTACCTGCATAAGCTCACGCATTCGATATTCCACGTCAGGAGCAAGAGTAAGCGCAGCATCTACAGATAAGTTATTAATCCCTACACTTTGTGCTATGACTTCAATCGTTTCCTTAGGCAAGATGCTCATCTCTTTTCTTCTTTTATTTGTATAACTCTAAATATTCACCTCTGCATTCAAATTAATTATGAGAATGGTCTCAGCAAACAAAAGAAGCAACAACAGCATTCGCAACATCCCCAAAAATTCAAAGTTTGCTTCTTCTCACCCCGCTCACACAATGCAATGATGTACAACACCAATATACACACTCTTAATATCACCCTAAATTCCCAAAACCAAATTTTAGCTTAATTAATGAAATCCACGGTTTCTAACACGCAGAAGCAACGAATAACAACCATAATCATCACAACAAGCAGCAACCCATTTCGGCTAATTAATTGGTTCTCAATTACACACCATGAGAGCTATTTCATTCAATAGCTACAATTCATAACACCAAATGAAAATACAACCCCCTATTATCAATCACAAAATTAGGGTTTATGGGACAAATAACATCAAACCAACTAATCAAATAACAAATACCCTAATGCCAAAATTCAATCAATTACTTTCAAACAAAAAACCCTAATTTAATTTCAGCAATTTGATTTGAACATAAAACAACGCCAAAATTGATCGCAAACAAACAATAGAATTCGATAATTTAGTTCAAATTCAGCATTTTAACATCAATAATTTGCATCAGCAACAATAAATGATGAATCTAGAGCTTCAACAAACCAAATTTCATCCTTAAAATTTCAAAATTAAACGAAAAATTTGCATAATAAAATATGAATAGAAGCTAAATAACAAGCTAATGATAAAATTAAATGTGAGAATTAAAATTACCTTAAAGAATATTGAAGAAGGAGAAGCCCTGAAAATTTGACGTTGGATGACTAATAAGGGCTTAGTGGCAGTTCCAGTATAGTCACTTGATGAGTTGATTCAATCTCTTGAGTCCTAACAAGGAAATTAAGGGAGTGTTTGGTGGTGGCGGGGTTTCAAAATAATCCGATTCGTGATTTGAGCAATTCATTAAAATAATAATAATGATAATTATTGTTTACGCATATTTTGAATTGGATGGTTGTAAATCATCGAATCAATTAGGATTACTTTTCAAACTCTTAAATAATTTTACGACAATATATCGTTATATTTAATAGCTTTATGTTATTTTATGATTATTTTTTTACTTAATTAGTATATTTTGGTAATCGGGTATTCGAGTAAAACTGATTCAATACTTTCAGATATTTAAGATCGCATATTCTGCTTTAACTCGCATTTTGGTCATGTTTAAATATTCGAATATCCGACTTTCGAATTGGATTGGTCAAAATGAATAACCCTATTTTGATGTAGATTGTGGAGGATGGAAGTGGAATGGAAATATGACATGTGCATGAAAACTTATTAAATAGTGACATTTTTCGCTTGGGAATTTATAAAATATATTTGCGTGATAAGATTACATTTGTCGAGAGATGATAAATCTATAATAGATATATGCAATATTTTTCCTATATCACGTTATATGTAGCGGGTTTTTTTGGTTAAAACCGCAACACATGAGATTTTCTTAACTGGTTATGTGCTACAGTATTTTGCTTGACCGCAACATATAATCAATTTCAAATACTCAAATGCTCCAAAAACTGTAGCATATAGAATGATATATGCCTAATTTGTATATATACTTCCTATAGATTTGTCATCGTAAATTAAATATATCGGTAACTTTCAAAAATGGATATCCATGTAATTGATGTACTCCAATTTCAAAAACATTAAAATTTTATGTTGAAAGTCCTTAATTTTGTCATAAACCATACAGTACATTTGATATCACTAATAAACGTACACCTACTATAACAAAGTTAAATTTTGGGCAAAATGGAATGTTTGACCCTTAGCTGTATACCTATATTGATCATGAGCCTACACTTGTCAAATTCTACACTTTTTGCATGTTATTCCAAAATATAAGAACAATTTCTTAACTTGCACCATATTTTGTAAACTATAGATAATAAATTCTTGAATTCTCCAAAAACTCCGATTGTTGCAAAGGTATTACATAATCTAAAGTTAATATCACATCATCAATTCTTTATAATTGTTTAATTTTGTTCTTGTATTTCTTGATTTTAGCTTTTAATTTAGTTTTTATGTTTATTTTTTTTGCATCACACTATGAATTTGTAAATATATTGTGCCATTATCATTATTAGATTAACTTCATAATCATAAAAATTTTCATTTCCTTGCATGATATGAATCATCTACATGAACATGAGTACATGACTACTACTACATGCACAAATCAGCAAGTTTAGTATGCTTAAACATGCATGTATGCTTAATTAAAGTATATATTAGTGTTTTAAGAGAGTAGAAATATGGATATCAACATTTGTCATTGGAAATAAAGTAACTTTGGAAGATTTTTTTTTTTTTTTTTTTTTTT
>PYUH01000490.1:2224424-2289290 GCA_016808085.1 Suaeda aralocaspica
TTTTTTTTTTTTTTTTTTTTATGAATATTTGAACTTCAATTTTTTGGATGCTCAATGATGTAGACTGTTGTGACTTGTGATTAAGTTAACAATTATGGTATTATAAGCTATGCTGTAATTTTAATAATTATAATAGTCAACAAAAAATTTGGTTACAAGCAATAATCTAAAATTCTCAATCTCAGGTATTTCTTGTAGCTCCTTAATTTATACGTACACTGGTGCAACATTTAGAGATGAATTCTTTCATAATATTGCATTAACTTGGATCTGTGTAGTTCCGTAGTTCAAATTTGAATTCAATCTGATTGCTGAAATGTATGTAATCCGTATTGATTAGATGAATTGATTTGAAGCACACCTTCCTTTCATTGTCCCGGTTTTCTGTCATTGATTTCGAGCACACAGTCTGCATTCCGAGGATATAAGATCAGTCATTCCAACAGATGAACTTATATATTATAGACCTTATAGGCGCATTGTTACATTTTTTTCGGACTTGAACTTGCATTGTGATCTTAACTGAGCATATGCGTGCGTGCGTGCTTATAGAAACATATCTGCACTTTGTTAGCTCTTTGATTCTCCTAGATCAAGACATTGTTATTGGATAAAATTATGATATCATCAACTGATCGAGTGCATTATCTATGCCTTAAATGTGCTCATGCTTTGTATCTGCAGGTCCTGGGTGCTTGATAAGGGAGATAACAGGTTCCCAGAAGGACTTTGGAGAGGGGATGCACAGTCCGAGCAGGGAATCTTTTGCCACATTCGTTGCTGTTCAAACTGGGAATTCGATTGAGGCTGTTTCGATTCAGGGAGAAAATCCTTCTGTTTCTACCAAACCTCAGCGAAAACTCAAGCCTTCAACTTTTAAAACCAAAGGTAACATTTTTTTGAACTGACTTCGTATCCCTTCATATGCCGACTATTTCATATATATTTACTGTCAAATCCAAAAACTCAGTCCTTATAATTATTCTTACTTGAAAATGACTCAGAAACTGTTTTTATTTTGTTTAACCACTGATGATACTCGAAAAAGAAGTTTCTCGGACAAGTTTTAGCAAGAAACCCCAGGAAGCTAGCAAATGCCAAAATAAAGAAAGATTTCATAAAGCAGTGAACCCCATAGCAAGTCGCAAGAATGGCTTGGCTTTCTCCTGTTTCTTTGTCATATATATATGCCCAATCATCCTAACACACACAACATAGGTTCCCACAGGACTTGCTATTGCAATGGTATTAAAAATAGTTCCCATCTATTGGATGCCGAATATCTCGAGGGGTTTTAAATTTATCAACAATCCTGACTTGAAACTTACCCATATGAACTTGAAAACATATAATTTAGACTTGAATTTAAAATCAACTTTGTGACTTGGAATAATATGTCTTGTGACTTCAAAAAAATTGTGAAGTGAAAATTAACAATTGTGATGACTTGAAAAATATAATATGACTTGAAAATAACTTTTTAAAAATTGCGTTTTTACCCTTTGATAAATTTGTTGAATTTATCTAGTTGATAAATTTAGAATTTCCCGAACTCTTACTGCCAACATATTTTAAAAAAGCATGAATCTGGTGGAGGCGGAGGCTATGAAGAGTTTGAATTTCTGGTTCTTGTTCATAGCTATGTCGTGTGGAATGGGATCTGGGCTTGCTACCATTAATAATATGAGTCAAATAGGACAGTCACTTGGTTATTATACAGTGAAGATCAATGCAATGGTTTCCTTGTGGGCCATATGGAATTTTCTGGGCCGCTTTGGAGGAGACTACATATCTGATATATTACTATGCCAAAAAGGGCAGGCAAGCACACTTTTGATGGC
Source organism: Suaeda aralocaspica (assembly GCA_016808085.1). NCBI lineage: Eukaryota > Viridiplantae > Streptophyta > Magnoliopsida > Caryophyllales > Amaranthaceae > Suaeda > Suaeda aralocaspica. The sequence goes on from PYUH01000490.1 coordinate 2,226,266, forward strand.
TATCACTCTAGCAACCATGGCTAGAGGACACATCACAATTGGCTCTGGCTTTCTCGGTAATTTGTACATAGGAACAATCTTGGTTGGGATATGCTGTGGAGCGCAATGGGGTCTGATGCCTACTATTACATAAGAGATATTCAAGTTCATATTTATTACTCAAGTTGAGTTCATATTTAATTTTAAATATGATGGCAGTAACAGTTCATATTTATTATTCAAGTTGAGTTCATATTCATGCTATTTATTTTTTCTCTTTTTTTATTTAGAACTCAAGTTGAGTTCATATTGACTGCTGCTTGGAAATTAATCATCATCATTTGTGAACTTAGATAAAAGGCAACAATTCTGTGGAGAAGAAAAGATGGAAAACATCAGTAAAATCATACCTGTGTGGGGATGATATATTTTGACTCGGCATTAGCGGACAAGATTCGGTTTCTGTCGAGAGTTCAGAAGCTACTGTAACTCACACACTTTCAGAATTTGATGCTCATTCAACAACTGAATATATGCAAAACCAAGAAGTCACCAATGTCTAAAACTCAGAACGGGATCACAGCAGTTGTTCTCAATTTCTCGATGAAGATGCTGACCTTGATGCAGCAACCTTGATACAGTTTGCATTCCGGGGATATAAGGTCATTCCAACAGTAAAACTTAAAGTTTACTCAGCATTGTTATTAGCCCTTGTAGGTACATTGGTGCAGTTGTCGACTTGTCGTTCTGACTTGAACTTGCATAAATGCATAGTGATCTTGCTCATCGGAGGTTATGTGTCCTTATAGAAACATAGCTGCACTTTGTTAGGTCTTTGATTCTCATTGATCAAAACATTAATAATGGATAACTTTATGATATATCATTAACTGAGTGCATAATCTGTGTCTTAAGTGTGCTCATGCTTTGTATCTGCAGGCTAGGTGCTTGATGAGGGAGATTCCAAGTTCTCGGAATGACTTTGTACAGGGGATGCAAAGTCCGAGCAGGGAAACTTTGGACGTTTGGCCACATCCGTTGCAGTTCAAACTGGCAGACCTCAGCAAAAACTCAAGCCTTCAACTTTAGACTAAAGGTTATGCAGAGTATAATTTTTGAATTGACTTCCCACCCCTCATATGCTGACTACTTTATATATTTACAGTCAAGTCCAAAACTCAGTCCTTAAAATTATTCTGACTAGAAAATGATTCAAAAACTCTTTTCATTTCTTAGTCACTGATGATCCGAGAAACTTGTTTCTCTAACAAGTTAATGTGATCTAATGCATATAATGGTTGATTCGGTAGTTTAATGGCATTGCCTTCCAAAGCCTGTGTTGTGGATGTTTCACTTTACATTATGCAAAACAACCTACATAAATCCTACATCGTCCTCGCTTTCAGAATCAGTAACATAAACACTTTCATTTCCAGTTTGACCTTCTCCACAGCAGCATCTGTAGCTACCGTCTTTTTATTATCACCTTTCAGATTTGATAGCTATTCCCCCCTTTCTCATCTTCCAAGATGAAGAGAACGGGTGTACTCCTTTATTTTAACACTTTTAGTGACGACCTAAATAAGCAACAGTGTAAATATCAACAATTTCGCTAAACAGCAACTCACCTTACTTACATCCCTGCTTAAAACCCAAATACACAGTTGATGCTCCTAGCACCATAAGTCCATAACCAATTCATGTTTCTTTATTGCACATATTGTTGCAAAGCTCAAGTCAAACAGCAACAATAAAAACCACGCAGATACAAGAAGCTAAGCAAAAAACAGTATCAAACCTACCCAACTCAACTTTTACAGTCTGTTCTGTCTTCATGCATAAACAATTCAAAAACCACTGCAGTTTCACAACTTCAAATACTGCAACACCAAACCAAGCACTTCCCTAACTAGTAACAACAGAAAGAGCTTCGTAACTGCATGATTCAAAACATCAAAACCGAATGTTTCTATCATATACGGTGCCTATTCATACACGGTGCCAGAAAAAAAAAATTGAAGCATATTATTCCAATCTTTTTAGTCAGATTTGACCAACGTCACTGGTTAGGCCGGGTCTGCGGAGGAAATTGAAGGGAATTGGAGATTAAGATTCGATCAATTATATCCACCGTCTCCATATGGTCAGGAGGAAGGTCGAAGAAACCTGTTTCACGATGATAATCCGACAGCCGGGTCTCAAAATCAATGTTGTAGTTACTTGACGAATTTTCACGCTGAACCCCATCTAGCATTTGAAGAATGAAGGGTACCACTTGCTTGAGATTTTCGTGATTAGACAAGAAAGTTCGAGGTATCTGACCTAGCTGCTGATATTGCGGAGCCTCCGGATTCCATTTCAGAATAATAGGAATCGAACGACCTTCACCATTACCCGGTGGTGGGTTTGGCAGGGGATCACCTTGTGGCTCACCAGCTCCTTGTGGACCATCATTACCTTCCTCATCTCCCATTATCTCATCCTGTCTACTTTCTTCTCCCTCTTCCCCTTCGTCTCCTCCTCCCAAACCAGAGAAGTGAGCATTGCTCATCGTTGAGCTCCCCTCCGAAACTAGAGATATCCATTCTTGAATCAGCTTCTTCATCTTCATTTCTGATTTTATAACACTATTATAAGTCAAAACTACAATTGGCAGATTGAAGCAACATACAGCAGTAATAGAGATTTTACCAAACGCAACAACAATTTCATTAGTAAAATCCCTCTCTGGAGATGAGATTCCGATGTTGCTGATGTTGAATAGGGCAATAGGAAGCAAATGTCCATTCTGCAATTAGTTAGCAAGCAAAATATTATTCCTAAAAACCTCATAAACATTTAACCTAATTCTAAAATTTATACACTGAAGATCAACCTCAAGTTTTTGCTTGCTTCTTGGCAAATCTCCTATCTCATGAAAATCTAAAAAAGAAAATCAGTTGTAGCTAACATTGAAGTATTGCTAAAGTATAATACAGGTCAGTGGTGGCTCTAGCAGTGCGTGATAATCAAGTTTTTCAAGCACTTAGGTATCAATCTTCCTGAGTCAATTCCAGTCTACTAACTAAGATATAGTATATACAGGATCAATTTGATCCATTTACGTAACTATAAGCTATATCCTCTCAAAAAACAAAATCAAAGAAACAACAAGCGAATTATCAACAAAAAATAAAGGAATAAAAGACAGGATTCGTTTAAGCTGCAACGAACAAAGTCAACAGAACTTTACAAGTTGCTGTTCCTAGACTCTACCAAAGAATCACCTTCCAATGTTACAAAGCACCAAAATGGCGAGATGGTCATAAGTCAGCCTTGTATCACAGATAAACACAGCTCCTGACTCGCAAATTTTGCTGTACTTTGAGTGTCTCAAAGTCCAGACCACACCCAACTATACAAGGAGTTACAACCACCACTCCTCAAACAACACATACTGACACACATTTCCCTCCTCTTCATGCCACATACAAAACTTTAATAGTACCGGAAGAAAGGGAGGATGGTAAACAATTAAAATCCAGGACTTTATTTGCCTCCAATATGACAACAAATATGTACATATAACAAAAGATATGGTGCTGCTACAAGTTCAATGGACAAAAATGACAATAAAAATGTCGGAATGATGATGTATAGTTATTACATTGTTGTTCGATTGCAGCATTGCAGTAACAACTTCTTAATCTCTTACCAAAGTTCTACGTTAGAATGACTAAACTCAGAACGAACCTTATTTCTAGGAGTAAGGATGATTGCCACAAAATTTCTCATATAAGTGTATCAAATACTAGTACATTCACAAAGTCTCAAGTATTGTACTGAACAAAATTGTGACTGCAAAGCTTGAAATGGAACTAAAGAGCAAACATACGGTATCAAAAAGATGGCTTCCAGTGAAGCCATTTGCCCAGCAAACATAAGAATGATTTCTCAAGAAGCGAAAGCATCAGGTTTACATAACAACAACAGGCATTACCAATTTAAGCGCAAAATGTCGATCAGATTTCGTGACTACTAACATCAATCTTAACAAATTACATCGAAGATTTGCAAAAACTACAACCTCTCAAAGAAACGACAAGCTAACATATCAATCTAAACTAAGCATTTACATAAAGCATTAGGTTTATGTAACAACAACAAGCATTATCAATTTATGCGCAAAATGTGGATCAGATTTTCTGACTACTAACATATCTCTTAGCAAATTACGTCGAAGATTTGCAAAAACAACAAAACAAACAAAAACAAAGAAACAACAAGCTAACATATCAATCTCTTAACAAATTACTACGTACATTGAAGATTTGCAAAAAAATACAACTCAAAGATCATTAGATTGCACAAATTATCAATAACATCTATAATCGCAGTTGAAGAACTCAACTTCATCAAATAATCTCAACAAAAAGTTTTGTAGAAATTATACCTGCTTTAGAACAAAATGCTCTTCAGGATCAATTGAATTCGGAATCGCTTCAACCGCAACTAAAGCAACATCTTCTTCCACGTTGTAGTACAAGCATGAACACAGTATATCAATCAATCCTTCTGAAGAATTAGCTCTGAATTCGTTCTTCAATTTCTCCAATCCGACATGATTGACTTCTACAGAAGTCAATTGAATCAGTGGAAGAGTCGAAGATGAAGATGAAGATGAAATTGAATTAGGCATTTTTTGAAATTAGGTAAATGATGTTGAAGATTGTAGAAAAACAGAAGTAAGTGTAAAACTTTAGAGAGAGAAAATATAAAACTAGAAAGAGAAAGTTTTTGAAATTTTAGAATGAGAAGGGCAACTATATATAATATGCCGCCAAATATATTTATTAAGTTTAATCAAATCAATTCAAATGGCTATTTTATTATGCTTTGATGCAAAATTGGGAAGAGATGCATGAGTTCGTGCTTCTAAATTTTACTTTTACTGTTTTACCTATACGACTAAAGTCAATTTACATTTGCTGAAAACATGTAAACTAAACTAAACTAAATTGAAAGTTTTTATTATAAACTAATGGTTTTTAATTATAATTATTATTTTTTAATTCGGATTTTTATGGATTGACTATGGCTATTGATTTTTAACTATAAATCATTAATATTTTTTAACTATAGGGTAATGATATAATAATTTTGATATTATCCACTAATTAATTATATATTTTCATATTTTTGTGAATGGTAATCCACTTCTGTGGTATATTAATATTTTTGTGAGTGGTATTTCACTTATAATTTTGTTTCATCATCATTTCTTGGATTGTAGTTTCATAATATTTATTATTCTTGAATATTATAAACTAATAAATATATATATGAAACAAAAAAATGATGATTAATGGTTCAAAAATATATTATGAACACACTAATAATATGATGAACAAAATAAATCAAAATACAAAATAATGATAATATTATATATGAACAAATATATTACGAAGTATGAAAGAAAAAAATATTATGAATAAAATAATATATATATATATATATATGAACAAATAATATATATGAAGAAATAGTATTAGGAATAAATAAATTAGCAAAATAAAAGAAGAGTTGAACTGATTGGAGCTGATTTTACTTGAATTAAATTAATTGGAGGTGACCTGAACTGATTTTAAGCTGAAGTAAACAGACCCTAACTGTTAGTGCTCTATCACCCCTTAGTACATAGGGGTGCAAACGAGCCAATACGTTTGTGAACAACTCGCAAACAAGCTCGGTCAAAACTCGGTCAAAGCTCATTCGAGAGTTAAATGAACAAGCTTGAACAATACTTTGAAGCTTGTTTGGTAAAGGAGCTAAGCTCGAACATTATTATGTTCAACTCGTGTAGGCTCGTGAACAACCCATTAATAGCTTGTTCAAAGGTTGTTTAAAAGTTCATCTATAAGTCGATAAAAGCTAATTTATTTTTTCAATCCTAACAATCATATTGGAAATTAACTTTGATCCTACAAATAAAAGGTTGATACTTGATACATCCAATGGGTATTATTGTAAATCTTCATAAATAAAGGAATTTTAAATTAGAAAAAGAAAAGGAAGATAATCAATCATTTATCATTTCTTTGGTTTATACAATAATGTATATAATATGGTTGTTTTTGTCGTATTACTCGTTTATTAAAATTTAGCTAGTATATAGTTTGCTCGTTCAAGCTCAGCAAACAAACGAGCAAGTCGAGCTTGACCGTTTATTATTGAGCCAAGTTCAAACAAGGACAAAAAAGCTCGGCTCAAGCTCGGTGATGCTCGAAAACATGCTAACCTCACCAAACTTAGCTCGAACAAGCAAATACTTGACTGTGCTCGGCTTGTTTTTACCCATATCCGCGGTACATTAATGAACCTTTTCTTTTTTGGTAAAATGTAAGAATTTTATTACCAAAAAGAGCAATTTACAACCTAATTTGCATGTTTGTGAAAGATTTGACTCACGCTAACCAAACACCAAGAAAGAACAGTTTATACAAACCACAAAACAAACACTATAGCAAAACCATCACAAAGCTCTAAGTATGCAATAGTCTATATAAAAATTGTTTCTCATGAGCCTTCCACTTTGCTTGATCAAGCCCTTGCTGCAGCAACACACAACATCTTTGTTCCAAGCAGCCATTCCCCAAATAATGCTATTCCTTCTACCCTAGATAGTATATACCAAGGAAGCCAGAACACAAAAAAAAAAAAAAACCATTTTGTGAGAAACTAGCCGCGAGACATCATGTAGAAACCTTCCGTGCTCAGTTCCAATCCCAATCCACCCTGTAATAACTGCATAGTAGCAAAAAAATAAATGCTCCTCTGTTTCAATTCTATGACCACACAACACACAAACCTGATCAGCAACCTGCACAACTTCTCTTTTGTTTTCAGTCTCTTAATCAGAGCCAACCAAGATATGACAAGATGCTTGGGCATGTTAAACCTCCCCCAAACCCATTCAGACCAGTCCACTTCCCTAATGTCTACCCTCAAGACATACATTATGCGCACCCATTTAATCCAAAGTACATCAGATTACAAAGCCATCTGCAATCAAGCCTACCCTGTGCAGCTCTATTCCAGTGAATTCTGATACCCAAATCTCCAAGATTCTTTGGCATACAAACCCTTTCCCAAGCTATAGGGGTCATTTTGGAACAACTAGCTTTCCCTTCCCTTAGAAATGCCCTACATAACTGAGTCACTTTATCAAGCACCTTTTTATGAAGCAAGAATATCTGAGCCCAATAAGAGTGCAAACTAACCGAAACAACATTAACAAGCACAACTCTAGCTGCATAAGACAAATGCCTACTAGCCCATATTTTCAACAAAATTTTATCAGCTAATTCATCACAATGCTAATTCATCACAATGCTGCACAGCAATCCTAGTAGAATTCATAGGGATCCCTAGATATTTAAAAGGAAAGATACCCTTAACATATCCAGTTAGCTCTAAAATATCATCTTGAATATACCTATGCACACTTCCAAAGTACACAATTGTCTTCTCAGCATTTGCAGAAAGCCCTGAACTCTAATTGACCTAATACCGTTTGGTTCATGTTTTGAATATATAGGTAAAGATTTCCAATCAGAACTCTAATTCTTTCAATTTTTTAAAATATATATAATGTATCAAATGTTAAACTCCCGTTACCAAATAAGTAACTTCATTTTTAGCCAGATGGTTATACAAACAATTAGTAATGGTAACATTTAATAGTAGTACTAGTATAGTTCGTTCCCGTGCGATGCATGGTTTATAAATTTGAGTAGTCAGTTGATAATGTTGAAAAGTAGATAATTATTTTATCTTGATAATTGTTTTAAAAAAGATTTGTGGATTATTTGTACTTTTAAAACAAATACAAATTATATAATTGATTGTATTATCAGTATAATTCATTTAAAACAATTATTATATACAAATTATGACATATATTGTTATTATTTATTTCTTTCGATTTACTCATGATCGAAAATAAATGTATCCTAACAATTTTATTTATAACTCTATAAATAACTTAATTTTAGTTATTAATTTAAATAAATTTTATGAAATACATAATTATAATATATAATGACTTTAAAATAATAAGTTTTTTTTTTTTTGTGAATAACTACCTAGGTTCTAATAAAATTTACAAAACTATCTACATGTTTCTATTTTGTTTGGTACCACTACCATCTAACATTTTCCATCCATTTTTGCCGTTAGTGGGCTTTTTTTGGGTCTTTTCTCCAATATTCGTAACAAGATTACCATTTTGCCCTTTATTTCATCTTCTCCAATTTTTACAAGACTACAACACACCATTGTTGTTTTTCTGAATCTGTAATTTGGTGGAAGCTCACCAATGGTAATTAGCTATTAACAAGTTGGGAGAATCAAACAATTTTGTGAATAGCAAATAAACAGAATACAAACCCCAAACCCATATTTCTAACCAAAATTCAGAAAAATCAAGCCCCAAACCCAAATTAATTGAATTAAAGCTTAGAAAATTCAACCCCAAACCAAAGGTATTACTAGTAGTTCAACCCAATATGCGAAATTGATGGATTAATGGCTAAGTGCGTAATTATTGTTGTATATATGCTTGCACTTTCTACTTAAATACGGAGTAGTTTCTATAATATATTATCATTGCGATTTTTATGGAACTATAGTGTTCTTTTGAAACTATTGGTATTCCATGTAATAGTTTTATTTACTTAAGCTATTAAATTCACGTGTAGGGATGTCGACGAGCCGAGTAGTAGCTTGTTCGAGCTAGGCTTGGTACACTATTAATTGAGCTCGAGCATAACCGAGCTTTTAAAATTGTTGTTCAAGCTTGGCTCATTTAAATTTTTAGTGCTCGACCTCGGCTCGTTTAAGCTCATTTATTTTTCGAGCTCGAGCTCAAATCAAGCCGATTAGTAAACGAGGTTATAAATAAACGAGCGTTCTACATATTTTGTAATCATCGATTTCTTTGGAAAATTTATGCAAAAAAATATATATTAAAAGCAAAAATATAATCATTAATAAAAGTGATAACTGTAATGGAATGTCAACTTATTCAAATAATTAAATTTAGATGGAATAAAATATATTACATTTCATATATATTTGTAATCAATAATTATGCTACGACCTTAAAAAATCATGTTTTAATGAGCTACAAACGAGCTATAAACGGGTTATGACCGAGCTTATAAATAAGCTATGAATGAGTTCTTCGCGAGCCTTAATGAGTCGAGTAATTAATAAGCTACTCGAGTGAAGCTCGTTTATTAATCGAGCTTAGAAATATTGTTCATGCTCGTTTATTTATATAAGAACGATCTTTGACAAGTTTTGACTGAGCTTGTTCACGAGCTATTTACGAGTGTATCGGCTTATTGACATCTGTATTCACGTGCGAAATTGTTGATAGTTTATAATATTATTAAAATTCTTGTAATTTATTACGTCTTATTATCATTGAAATCTTATGCAATAGTTTTATATTATTGAACAATTAAAATCGCTTGCAATAATATTGTTGATAATTTCTGAATATTATTAAAATTCTTATTATAAATTACATCTCAATATTATCTTCTTAAAACTATTGCTATCATGTGCAATAGTTTTATATTGGAACTATTAAAATCTCGTGAAAACTATTAAAAAATAGGTCATTTATTTGGTTTTTTATAAATAGGAATATGCAAAGTAATAAGCTCCCGTGCAACAGTATACAATTTAATTTAAAAACAAAATGACATGAAACCACTTTACTAAAATATTACCAATAACATTAGGAACTTTCTTGTAAAAAAAAATAATATTAGGAACTAATTTTAGTTTTTTCATTTTAAATAAATTTGTACAATAATTATTGAAAAGCTAAGTCATGGAATTTAAAAAAATTGATTTGCCCTCTGTTACATTTTTACTCGTAAAGATATAAACTCATATTTATTTGATTGATCAATATTGTCCCTCAAAAGTTTTCTCTAGCTAGCCTGTAATATTATACAGAGAATTAAAAATTATCTACGTTATTATTATCTAATTATAGAAATCAATGAAAAGACAACTTTATATATATATATATATAAAAAAAAAAAATCAAGTCATTTTCTTTAGTTTAAAGAAAAGAATATTCAAAGTAATAATATTTTTTTAGGTACAATAGTTGTATATTTAAACAAAGTAACATGAAATCACATCTACTAAATTAAAATATTTCGTTTTACCAGTAACATTAGGAGTAAAAACTAAAATTCTATTATTAATTACATCTCAATATTATCTTTATAAAACAATGTTATTATATGCAATAATTTTATTTGAACAATTAAAATAACATGCAACTATTAAAAAAATAGGTCATTTATTATTTTTATAAGAAATTATGTAAAGTAATAATAATATTACATTAATTCTTATGTAATAATTAAAAAAATGATAAAATTTTAGATATGAGTAAAATAAAAAAGTATATCAAATATACATTTCAAATGTTTATAGAGTATTTTACGATATTTTTAAATATGTTTAGTATCTTTTTAATACGGTGTAACGTAAATAAAATATTTATTTTTAAATTTTAATATAAAATCAATCAATATACTATTTCGGCCTTTCGGGATTACACTTTCACCTTCTAGTTTGTTTCACTTTTATTTTTTTGTTAAATTTTATACCAAAGACATCTTTACTCGATCACAAAAATGTTATAATAGTACTACTCAATCATATATCATAAATTCAAAATAAATATATCTTTCCAAATATTGTTTAAGGATTTTTATGAATATTTCGGGATAATATTTTATCCAAAAATATACATTTCAACTTCCATAATTATTCTGTGACAATTTCCTATAGCACAAAACAGTCCACTATATATACACATAGCCTTTAAGGCCCTAAAATCATCAACACTACGTTGAAAAAAAAGTATTATTATTGTTATTTTTTTTTTTTTCACCCCACAAGAGTAAAACTCACGGTTATGGAAAACCTTAACATTTGTTCATCTACAACAACCATTAGAGATGTATTAGGTAAGTTATTAATTGAAATATTTGTTCGACTTCCTGATTACGAAAGCGTAATCACTTGCAAATTCGTTTCGAAACGATGGTCAAATCTCTTATCAAACCCAAGATTCGTGATTAAATTCATTAATCACAAAAGGATGAAAAATGTCGAAAAGCCTTGGACATTTTTAATAACGAAGCAATTAATAACACTAGATGATGACATCAACAAGAAGGTATTGCACAGCTCTTCAAAATTCAACTTTACTTTGAATTTCGTCCCGAAACCTTTTAAAGTTTTGGCTACATTCAAAGACTTGATCTTCGGTATTAATAATATTGCTGTTAAAGATGATGTTGGTGATAATAACAAGTGTTATTATATATGTAACCCGATAACTAAACAATGTGTTGCACTTCCGCCTACCTGTTCGCCTCCAGAAGTTGAACGATCATGTTTTTGTTTTGTAGGCAAAAATCTTTGTTATAAGAAAAATGAACGAGGAGGATATATAGATTACAGATTTAGGATCGTGATAGTTTGGCCCCCCTCGAATAAGAAGCAACAGATACCACCATATGATCCTTCCTATACTTTTAAGTTGACGGTATTCTGTTCTGAGACTTGGCGCTGGATTGATATTGATCTTAATGTTATGTTGATTCCGCAGTTTGTTTGCCCTGTATTTTTGGTAAAAGCTGTGGTGTGTAAGGGAATGGTTTGTGTTTGTTACAATATATCTTTCGGGATGTTTGATCCGTTCGATGTTACCCCTACAACCACTACGGGTACTACTTTTGAAACAAGAAATCTACCGATGATACCAGCTGCTTTTCCTTATGAACTCCTAGTATCCGGAGGAAAGTTATATTCTGTTGTCCTTCATCCTTGCTCAAGTTGTCCTCGTATTAAGAGGGATATAGAGGGTGTTCTACAACCCGAGGTTGAAAACGAGACTGCTTATGTAACAATGATCATCCATGAGCTCGATCTCAATCAATTTATTAACAATGATAATGCTAATACTACTACTAATAATGACTTCTGTTGGAGGGCGTATGATGTTACATGCATTGACAACACCAGAGGATCGCTTTCAATACTCTATAAAATGCGTATGATCAACATGCATCCTACTAATCCTCAATTCATTTATGTCTTGACTGCTGCGAATAAGCTACTTTTGTGTGACAGACGCTCACTTTGCTTGAAAATTTTGGGAAAATTGCCCCCGGATCAGGATCATATATGGTCATACAAGCTATTTGAGCTCCAATACTGGCCTACGCCTGTCCCTACCATCCCCGAGTCCAACACCAATCGGATGATAAAGCTACTAGCTAATTGAAAACATAATTCAATTTTGCAACTGTTTTAGGTATGTGACACCTTTGAAATATTCTATTAATCTGTATGCTCTTTCTTGTTGATATATATGATGAACTTCACATAAACTGAACCTCTTTATCTGTTCTTATAAGCTTTCTTCTTGCACGTACTCTACTGTAATATAGTTAATAGTTGGTTAGTCACATACATTAGAACTTACTGATTTCTGATATCGAGTACTTTGTATGCATAGCTCCTTCAATTCCACAACTCTGATCTTGCTTTTGGTTATGTATATTTATAACAACAAAAGGATTGATCGATTCAAATTCTGTTGAAATTTTGCAGAGAATATCTCAGGGAGAGTCTGTTTGAATTGCTTCAATGGCCGGTGTCATGCTGAAGATCGAATTCCATCATCCATCCTATTGGAAATGTAGTCAGTTATGCTGTCATTAGTATGAGTTATTAGTATATCATATGTTCCTTTCAACTTATGTTAGAAATTTTGCTGAAATTCCATTGTTTTGGGTATGTATTGTAGTCTTTTGCACAATAAGTATTACTGAAACTACTTTTATTTCATTCAATTTTCAATCATTTTAAGTTCGTTGTTGAGCTATATTACTGGCCTTTCCAACACTAATTTCGCAACACTGTATGCTTTGTCATTGTCACTCTATACCTTAAGCTTCTTTATAATCAAGCTTAAGTAGGTAATTAGCTAGTGGTACTGGCATATGATTTAATTAGTTAATTGTAGCATGATTGCATAATTAAGACGTCTTAAGTAACTTAGAGAGAGGATTAATTAATCATCAGAGGTCACACTTGAATGTTTGAAAACTTGAAGTACTAGCTTCTATGAAGCTGATGCTACAACAAATAGAATGCTTTGTAATAAATGGATAGTAGGATTATTGTTATTTTATTTTAATATTTGATCAGAATGATCATGGACACTATAAGTATAAATAGCTCCATCTTGATGTATGCTTCCTGATATCAGTACTATATAATTAATGATGCCTAGTTAAAGATATACATGTTTGAAATTGTTTTATGAAAATCAGATGAAAGCAAATGTAGTACTATGTGAAAAGGTAATACTATACAACCTAAGCAACTAGCTTGTTGTTTGGTTAATTACAATGAAATAGAGAGAAAGCGAGAGAAGAGAAAAGAAAGGAAACAAGCTCCATTATTTGGATAACTGAATCAGAAAACGGGGAGATTTCTCCATAATTTGAGAGCTTTGAAAGAAAAATAAAGCTCCGTTTAATAATATTATTATGACTAAGCCATCTTTTCTAATTCATTATGAAATTTATATTTGTATCTAATATTCAAGTTGATGAGTTCATATTGATTGTTGCTTAGATATTAATCAACATCATTTGTGACCTTAGATAAAAGGCAGCAATTCTGTGGAGAAGAGAAGATGGAAAACATCAGTAAAATCATGCCTGTGTGGGGATGATATGTTTGACTCAGTGTTAGCGGAGGAAGATTCGGCTTCTATTAAGAGTTCAGAAGCTACTGTAACTCATACTCTTACAGATTTTGATGCTCACTCAACAACAGAAGGTATGCAAAGCCAAGAAGTCACCAATCATGGAAACTCAGACCGGGATCGCAACAGCAGTTATTCTCGATTTCTTGATAAGATGCTGCAGCAACCTTGATACAATCTGCATTCCGAGGATATAAGGTCAGTCATTCCAACAGATAAACTAAATTAAAGTCATCATTGTTATCAGCCCTTATAAGTAGGTAGTTAGGTACATATACATTATTGTTACATTTGTTCAGACTTGAACTTGCATAGTGATCTTATGCNCACTGTATGCTTTGTCATTGTCACTCTATACCTTAAGCTTCTTTATAATCAAGCTTAAGTAGGTAATTAGCTAGTGGTACTGGCATATGATTTAATTAGTTAATTGTAGCATGATTGCATAATTAAGACGTCTTAAGTAACTTAGAGAGAGGATTAATTAATCATCAGAGGTCACACTTGAATGTTTGAAAACTTGAAGTACTAGCTTCTATGAAGCTGATGCTACAACAAATAGAATGCTTTGTAATAAATGGATAGTAGGATTATTGTTATTTTATTTTAATATTTGATCAGAATGATCATGGACACTATAAGTATAAATAGCTCCATCTTGATGTATGCTTCCTGATATCAGTACTATATAATTAATGATGCCTAGTTAAAGATATACATGTTTGAAATTGTTTTATGAAAATCAGATGAAAGCAAATGTAGTACTATGTGAAAAGGTAATACTATACAACCTAAGCAACTAGCTTGTTGTTTGGTTAATTACAATGAAATAGAGAGAAAGCGAGAGAAGAGAAAAGAAAGGAAACAAGCTCCATTATTTGGATAACTGAATCAGAAAACGGGGAGATTTCTCCATAATTTGAGAGCTTTGAAAGAAAAATAAAGCTCCGTTTAATAATATTATTATGACTAAGCCATCTTTTCTAATTCATTATGAAATTTATATTTGTATCTAATATTCAAGTTGATGAGTTCATATTGATTGTTGCTTAGATATTAATCAACATCATTTGTGACCTTAGATAAAAGGCAGCAATTCTGTGGAGAAGAGAAGATGGAAAACATCAGTAAAATCATGCCTGTGTGGGGATGATATGTTTGACTCAGTGTTAGCGGAGGAAGATTCGGCTTCTATTAAGAGTTCAGAAGCTACTGTAACTCATACTCTTACAGATTTTGATGCTCACTCAACAACAGAAGGTATGCAAAGCCAAGAAGTCACCAATCATGGAAACTCAGACCGGGATCGCAACAGCAGTTATTCTCGATTTCTTGATAAGATGCTGCAGCAACCTTGATACAATCTGCATTCCGAGGATATAAGGTCAGTCATTCCAACAGATAAACTAAATTAAAGTCATCATTGTTATCAGCCCTTATAAGTAGGTAGTTAGGTACATATACATTATTGTTACATTTGTTCAGACTTGAACTTGCATAGTGATCTTATGCGAGCTTATGTGCCCTAAGTTATACATAACTTTGTTAGCTCTTTGATTCTCATCAACCGTGTGCATAATCTGTACCTTAATTGTGCTCTTGCTTTGTATCTGCAGGCTAGGTGCTTGATGAGGGAGATAACAGGTTCCGGAAGGACTTTGGAGAGGGGATGCAAAGTCCGAGCAGAGAATCTTTGGCCACATCCATTGCAGTTCAAACTGGGAATTCGATTGAGGCTGTTTCGATTCAGGAAGAGATTCAGGGAGAAGATCCTTCTGTTTCTACCAAACCTCAGCAAAAACCCAAGCCTTCAACTTTTAAACCACAGGTCACATGTTTTTAACCGACTTCACACCCCTGCATATGCTGACTACTTTATATATATTCAATGTCAAGTTCAAAATTCAGCCCTTAAAATTCTACTCTCACCTGAAAATAATTCAGAAACTGTATTCGTATCTTAACCATTGATGATCCTCAAAAAAGAAGTATTTCGGACAAGTTAATATGATCTAATGCATCTAAGGGTTGACTCAATAGTTAAATGTCATTGCCTTCCAAAACATGAATTGTGGATGTTGTCTCGCTTTACTGTAAATTTATACTCATTTATATACTTTTATTGCATATGTATTGACTGAACTGGAAGGTTGGGACGATAGCACACTATACAGTAACAGGGCGAAAATAAAGATTCTAAATAGACTAGAAACAATGACAAGGCGAGAAAGAGCAGTGGCATATGCCTTCTCCCAACAGGTACATCACTTACCTGTAGAAAATTGATCTGTCACATACTTATATACAAACTTACAATATAGTCCGTCCTAAGACGAATAATTTGGTCTGCCTTCACATTCAACTAAGAATTTGCTCAAAGAAGCAGCAACAGAAATCTGACGACAAAGAACCAAGCATGGGTTGAAGCTGGCTTGAGCGCTGGATGGCCACTCGACAAACAGAAATTTCTCCTGTTGATGATCACACTAGTAACTGCAGCAAGTACTATTAACAATGAAGCAGTAACCATGTTTAACACCATCCCTCTTTCAAGAAGAAGTTCCTAGACCTGTCATTTGAAGAAACAAAAAGTTGCAGTTCTAATGAAGTACCTGTCCCAAATGACATCAGTTCATCAGACGGCTGTAAATTGGCTAAGAGCAAGCTTAAGGCTCCGAAAAGTATCTCCAGAAGGAAAACTGCACCAACCTACCACCGTCAGAATGAGCATTCTAAGATCAGGTATTAATCTGAAGCTTTATTTAATCACACTTTTTGGGGAGCGTATAATCAAAATACAGATACAGACTGTCTCAAGTTTATCAGAAATATAATGGCAAAGGTTCTCGCATTTATCAGCATACAGGCTCTTGAGTCTAACTTGGGGTATGTGTGCTGTCTGCAATCCCTATTATTGTAGTATTGTACAAAGTTGTGGAAAGGATAGGCTTAAGGACATATACCTTTTCTGATGAGGACAATATTGAAATTCATATGTGAAAAATTTGAATATCTGAATATATATATTATTAGAAAGAAAAATGAATTGCATGGTTTCATAAGTTGGATAACGTCCAAAGTTCTACACCGAAAATGATAATTTTTTTTACAAACAGGTGACTAGTGAAGATGGATCAAAAGAACCAAAAAAGGATGGAAGGCAGAAGGCAAAGCTGCAACAGTGTGTACAAAGATGATGCACCATCTTGGTTGCCAACTGATCAGCCTGTAACTGGTTAATTAGAAGTGACTAGAAAGTCAGAATCAGATCCTAAAACATAACTGTGTCAAATGCATTTGCTGGTGCATTGCTTATGTCAGATGAATCATGTATTAAGTTTATGCAAGTATGTAGAGAATAGTAACTTGAAATCTTGATCTGGTACCAAATCAGATTATGAGAACCTTTATTATGGGATTGTAAATGGCTGGCAACATATTATTAACAATCGAAATATGCATAGTATTTGTAAAATTAGCATTTATTCAGCATAATGGTACCACAAAGCACCATAACAAGTGCAATCAATCTTTTGTTTGTGACATATATTCACAGCTTCCTAAGGCAGAATTTGCAGTATATACCAGCTCGACAATGAACCAAATGTAGCACACAACATCTATTATATTTCACACTGAATGTTGTAGTTTATATAGCACAACATACTTATAAAATGCCCTTGTTCGGAAGAATAATATCACAGCAGCAACAAATGCCAAAATAGAGAAAGATTTCATAAAGCAGTGAACCCCATAGCAAGAATGGCTTTCCCCTGCTTCTTCATCATATATATGCCCAATCACCCTAACAGACAAGAACGTAGGTTTCCACAGGACTTGCTATTGCAATGGTATTAAAAATAGTTCCCATATGTTGGATGCCAAATATCTCTGAGGTAATAGTACGCATCAGACCCCATTGAGCTCCATAACATATCCCAACCAAGATCGTCCCTATGTACAAATTACCTAGAAAGCCGGAGCCAATTGTGATATGTCCACCTGTCATGGTTGCTAGAGTGATAGCCATCACCCTTTTGGCGTAGTAATATATCAAATATGTAGCCTCCACTAAAGCGGCCAAGAAAATTCCATATGGACCACAAGGAAACCATTGCATTGATTTTGACTGTATCATATCCAAGTGACTGTCCTAGTTGACTCATATTATTAATGGTGGCAAGCCCAGATCCCATTCCACACGACATAGCTATGAACAACAACCTAAAATTCAGACTCTTCATAGCCTCCACCAGATTCATGCTTTATTTTTTTTAATATGATAGCAGTAAAAATTCATATTTATTTCTCAAGTTGAGTACATATTTATTTTTTAATATGATGGCAGTAACAGTTCATTTATTATTCAAGTTGAGTTCATATTCATGCTATTTATTTTTTTTTCTTTTTGTTTTCTCTAGAACTCAAGTTGAGTTCATATTGACTAGTGCTTGGAAATTGATCATCATATTTGTGAAATTAGATAAAAGGCAACAATTCTATGGAGAAGAAAAGATAGAAAACATCAGTAAAATTATACCTGTGCGGGGATGATATATTTGACTCGGTGTTAGCGGAGGAAGATTTGGTTTCTGTTAAGAGTTCAGAAGTTACTGTTACTCACACACTTTCAGAATTTGATGCTCATTTAACAACTGAATATAAGAAAAGCCAATAAGTCACCTATCTCTAAAACTTAGACAAGGATCACATCAGTTGTTCTCAATTTCTCGATGAAGATGTTGCAGCAACCTTGACACAGTCTGCATTCCGAGGATATAAGGTCATTACAACAGTAAAACTTAAAGTTTTGTCATCATTGTTATCAACCCTTGTAGGTACATTGGTGCATTTGTCGTTTTGACTTCAACTTGCATAGTGATCTTGCTCATCGAAGCTTATGCGCCCTTATAGAAACATAGCTGCACTTTATTAGGTCTTTGATTCTCATTGATCAAAACATTAATAATGGATAAATTTATAATATCATCAACTGAGTGCATAATCTGTACCTTAAGTGTGCTCATGCTTTGTATCTGTAGGCAAGGTGCTTGATGAGGGATATCTTAGGTTCTCAGAATGACTTTGCAGAGGGCAACCGTTGCAGTTCAAACTCGGAGTTCGATTAAGGTTGTTTCGATTCAGATAGAAAATACTTTTGTTTCTACCAAACCTTAGCAAAAACTCAAGTCTTCAACTTTAGACCAAAGGTTATGCAGAGTATAATTTTTGAATTGCCTTCCATCCCTTCATATGCTGACTACTTTATATATTTTTACAGTCTAGTCCAAAACTCAGTCCTTAAAATTATTCTGACCTGAAAATGATTCAAAAACTCTTTTCATTTCTTAGTCACTGATGATCCGAGAAACTTGTTTCTCTGACAAGTTAATGTGATCTAATGCATGAAATGGTCGATTCGGTGGTTTAATGGCATTGCCTTCCAAAGCCTGTGTTGTGGATGTTTCACTTTACATTATGCAAAACAGCCTACATAAATCCTACTTCATCCTTGCTTTCAGAACCAGTAACAATATAAACACTTTAATTTCCAGTTTGACCTTCTCCACAGCAGCATCTGCAGCTACCGTTTTCTTTTTATCATTACCTTTCAGATTTGATAGCTCTTCCCCCTTTTCTCATCTTCCAAGATGAAGAGAACAGGTGTACTCCTTCATTTTAACACTTTTAGTGACAACCTAAATCAGCAACAGTGTAAATATCAACAATTTTGCTAAATAGCAACTCACTTACATCCCTTCTTAAAACCCAAATACACAGTTGATGCTCCTAGCACCATAAGGCCATAACCAATTCATGTTTTTTTATTGCACATATTGTTGCAAAGCTCAAGTCAAACAACAACAATAAAAACCACGCAGATATAAGAAGCTAAGCAAAAAACAGTTTCAAAACTACCCAACTCAACTTTTACAGTCTGTTCTGTCCTCCTAAACACTACTCATCAGGAATGTCTTGCAATATATTCTTCATGCATAAACAATTCAAAACACCACTGCAGTTTCACAACTTCAAATACTGCAACACCAAACCAAGCACTGCCCTAACTAGCAACAACAGAAAGAGCTTCGTAACTGCATGATTCAAAACATCAAAACCGAATGTTTCTATCATATACGGTGCCAAAAACAAAAGATTTTGAAGTATACGATTCCAATCTTTTTAGTCAGATTTGACCAACGTCACTGGTTAGACGAGGTCTGCGGGGGAGCAACCTCTAGAAATTGAAGAGGATCGTAAATTAAGATTCGATCAATTATTTTCACTCTGTCCATATGGTCAAGAGGATGGTGGAAGAAACCTTCTCCAAGATGATGATCCGACAATTTTGTCTCAAAATCAATGTTGTAGTCACTTGGCAAATTTTCATGCTGAACTCCATCTAGCATTTGATGAATGAAGGGTACCACTTGATTGAGATTTTCATGATTAGACAAGAAAGCTTGAGGTATCTGACCTAGCTGTTGATATTGTGGAGCCTCCGGATTCCACTTCAAAATAATAGGAATCAAACGACGTTCACCATTACCTGGTGGTGGGTTTGGCAGGGGATCACCTTGTGGCTCACCAGCTCCTTGTGGCCCATCAGTACCTTCCTCATCTCCTATTATCTCATCCTGTCTACTTTCTTCTCCCTCTTCCCCTTCGTCTCCTCCTCCCAAACCAGAGAAGTGAGCATCGCTCATCGTTGAGCTCCCCTCCGAAACCAGAGATATCCATTCTTGCATCAGCTTCTTCATCTTCATTTCTGATTTTATAACACTATTATAAGTCAAAACTACAATTGGCAGACTGAAGCAACATAAAGCAGTAGTAGAGATTTTACCAAACGCAATGACAATTTCATTAGTAAAATCCCTCTCTAGAGACGGGATTCCGATGTTGCTGATGTTGAATAGGGCAATAGGAAGCAAATGTCCATTCTGCAATTAGTTAGCAAGCAAAATATTATTCGTAAAAACCTCATAAACATTCAACCTAATTTTAAAATTTATACACTGAAGATCAACCTCAGGGTTTTTGCTTGCTTCTTGGAAAATCTCCTATCTCATGAAATTCTAAAAAAGAAAGCCAGTTGTAGCTATGCTTGAAGTATTGCTGAAGTATAATACAGGTCAATGGCTCTAGGAGTGTGTGATAATCAAGCTTTTCAAGCACTTAGGTACCAATCTTCGTGAGTCAATTCCAGTCTACTAACTAAGATATAGTATATACTAACTAAGATATAGTATATACAGCATCAATTTGATCCATTTACGTAACTATAAGCTATATCCTCTCAAAAAACAAAATCAAAGAAACAACAAGCGAATTATCAACAAAAAATAAAGGAATAAAAGACAGGATTCGTTTAAGCTGCAACGAACAAAGTCAACAGAACTTTACAAGTTGCTGTTCCTAGACTCTACCAAAGAATCACCTTCCAATGTTACAAAGCATCAAAATGGCGAGATGGTCATAAGTCAGCCTTGTATCACAGATAAACACAGCTCCTGACTCGCAATTTTTGCTGTACTTTGAGTGTCTCAAAGTCCAGACCACACCCAACTATACAAGGAGTTACAACCACCACCCCTCAAACAACACATACTGACACACATTTCCCTCCTCTTCATGCCACGTACAAAACTTTAATAGTACCGGAAGAACGGGAGGATAGTAAACAATTAAAATCCAGGACTTTATTTGCCTCCAATATGACAACAAATATGTACATATAACAAAAGATATGGTGCTGCTACAAGTTCAATGGACAAAAATGACAATAAAAATGTCGGAATGATGATGTATAGTTATTACATTGTTGTTCGATTGTAGCATTGCAGTAACAACTTCTTAATCTCTTACCAAAGTTCTACGTTAGAATGACTAAACTCAGAACGAACCTTATTTCTAGGAGTAAGGATGATTGCCACAAAATTTCTCATATAAGTGTATCAAATACTAGTACATTCACAAAGTCTCAAGTATTGTACTGAACAAAATTGTGACTGCAAAGCTTGAAATGGAACTAAAGAGCAAACATACGGTATCAAAAAGATGGCTTCCAGTGAAGCCATTTGCCCAGCAAACATAAGAATGATTTCTCAAGAAGCGAAAGCATCAGGTTTACATAACAACAACAGGCATTACCAATTTAAGCGCAAAATGTCGATCAGATTTCGTGACTACTAACATCAATCTTAACAAATTACATCGAAGATTTGCAAAAACTACAACCTCTCAAAGAAACGACAAGCTAACATATCAATCTAAACTAAGCATTTACATAAAGCATTAGGTTTATGTAACAACAACAAGCATTATCAATTTATGCGCAAAATGTGGATCAGATTTTCTGACTACTAACATATCTCTTAGCAAATTACGTCGAAGATTTGCAAAAACAACAAAACAAACAAAAACAAAGAAACAACAAGCTAACATATCAATCTCTTAACAAATTACTACGTACATTGAAGATTTGCAAAAAAATACAACTCAAAGATCATTAGATTGCACAAATTATCAATAACATCTATAATCGCAGTTGAAGAACTCAACTTCATCAAATAATCTCAACAAAAAGTTTTGTAGAAATTATACCTGCTTTAGAACAAAATGCTCTTCAGGATCAATTGAATTCGGAATCGCTTCAACCGCAACTAAAGCAACATCTTCTTCCACGTTGTAGTACAAGCATGAACACAGTATATCAATCAATCCTTCTGAAGAATTAGCTCTGAATTCGTTCTTCAATTTCTCCAATCCGACATGATTGACTTCTACAGAAGTCAATTGAATCAGTGGAAGAGTCGAAGATGAAGATGAAGATGAAATTGAATTAGGCATTTTTTGAAATTAGGTAAATGATGTTGAAGATTGTAGAAAAACAGAAGTAAGTGTAAAACTTTAGAGAGAGAAAATATAAAACTAGAAAGAGAAAGTTTTTGAAATTTTAGAATGAGAAGGGCAACTATATATAATATGCCGCCAAATATATTTATTAAGTTTAATCAAATCAATTCAAATGGCTATTTTATTATGCTTTGATGCAAAATTGGGAAGAGATGCATGAGTTCGTGCTTCTAAATTTTACTTTTACAGTTTTACCTATACGACTAAAGTCAATTTACTTTTGCCTGACAAACAGGTAAACTAAACTAAACTAAATTGAAAGTTTTATTATAACTAATGTTTTTAATTATAATAGTTATTTTTTAATTCGGATTTTATGGGATTGACTATGGCTATTGATTTTTACATATAAATCATTATATTTTTTAACTAAGGAATGATATAATAATTTTGATATTATCCAATAACTTACATTATATATTTCATTATTTTGTGAATGGTTAAATCCCTTCTTGGTATATTAATAATT
The DNA here is from genome assembly GCA_016808085.1 of Suaeda aralocaspica. NCBI lineage: Eukaryota > Viridiplantae > Streptophyta > Magnoliopsida > Caryophyllales > Amaranthaceae > Suaeda > Suaeda aralocaspica. The sequence goes on from PYUH01000490.1 coordinate 2,249,494, forward strand.
TTTTGTGAGTGTATTCACTTATAATTGTTTTCCATCATCATTTCTGGATTGTGTTTCATAATATTTATTATTCTTGAATATATAAACTAAAATAAAATTAACATTATTAATATAGGAAAAAAAAAATGATGATTAATGGTTCAAAAATATATTGACACACTAATAATATGATGAACAAAACTAATCAAAATACAAAAGTAATGATAATATTAATATGAACAAATATATTACAAGTATGAAAGAAAAAATATTATGAATAAAATACTAGTATATATATATATGAACAAATAATTATATTGAAGAAATAGTACTAGGACTAAATAAATTAGTCAAAATAAAGAAGAGTGAACTGATTTTGAGCTGATTTTACTTGAATTAAATTAATTGGAGGTGACCTACCTGATTTTAAGCTGAAGTAAACAGACCCAACTAGTTGTGCTCTATCACCCCTTAGTTACACGGTGTGCCAAACGAGCCAATACGTTTGTGAACAACTCGCAAACAAGCTCGGTTAAAATCGGTCAAAGCTCATTCGAGAGTTTAAATGACACAAGCTTGAAACAACTTTGAGCTTGTTTGTAAAGAGATCTAGACTCGAACATATTATGTTCAACCGTGTTAGGCTCGGTACAACCATTAATAAGCTTGTTCAAGTTGTTTAAAAGTTCACTCTATACGCGATAAAGCTGAATTTATTTTTTCAATCCTTAACAATCTATTGGAAATTAACTGATCTCAATAAAAGGTTGATATTGATACATCCATGGGTATTATTGTAAATCTCAACATAAAGAATTTTAAATTAGAAAAGAGAAAAGAAGATAATTAATCTTTATCATTTCTTGGTTTACTACCAATAATGTATATCAATATGGTTGTTTTGTCGTATTACCCGTTATTCAAAATTGAGCTAGTAGATAGTTTTGCTCGTTAACAGACTCAGCAAACAAACACGAGCAAGCGAGCTTGACGTTTATAATATGAGCACAAGTCAAACAGGGACAAAAAATCGCGCGCTCAAGCTCGGTGATCTCGAAACAATGTAACCGCACCAACTTAGCTCGAACAAGCAAATACTGGACTGGCTCGGTTGTTTTTACCCATTCCGCGGTACATGATGACCTTTCTTTTTTGGTAAATGTAAGAATTTTGGATTACAAAAGAGCATTTACAACCGAATTTGCATGTTTGTGAAGATTTGACTCAGCGTTAACCAACACCAAGAAAGAACAGTTTTATACAAACCACAAACCAAACACTATAGCCAAAACCATCACAAAAGCTCTAAGTGACGCAATAGTTTTCTATATAAAAATTTTCTCATGAGTTCCACTTTGCTTGATCCAGGCCCTTGCTGCGCAACCAACAACATCTTTGTTCAAGAGCCATTTCCCCAAATAATGCTATTCCTTGCTACCCAGATAGATTATACAAGGAAGGCCAGAAACACAAAAAAAAAAAAAAAAAAGCAATTTTGTGAGAATAGTCCGCGCAGACATCATGTAGAAACCTTCCGTGCTCATTCCAATCCCAATCAACACCTTATATAACTGCCGAAGTAGCAAAAAAATAATGCTCCTCTGTTTCAAGTTCTGGACCACACAACACCAAACCTGATCACAACCTGCCAACTCTCTTTGTTTCAAGTCTCGTTAATCAGAGCCAACCAGATATGACAAGATGCTTGGGCATGTTAAACCTCCCCCAAACCAATTCAGACACCAACTTCCCTAATGTTTACTCAAGACAGACCATGGCACCCCATTTAATCCAAGTACATCAGATTACACAAGCCATCTGCAAATTCAGCTACCCTGTGCAGCTCTATTCATTGAATTTGATACCCAAACCTCCAAGATTCTTTGGCCAACTAAACCATTTCCCAAGTCGATTAGGGGTCATTTTGGGAACAAGTAGCTTTCCCTTCCTTAGAAATGCCCTACATAAAACTGAGTTCACTTATCAAGCACCTTTTTATGAAGCAAGATATCTCGAGCCAATAAGTGCAAACTAACCGAAACAAAATTAACAGCACAACTCGTAGCTGCATAAGACAAATGCCTACTAGCCCATTTTATCACCAAAATTTATCAGCTAATTCATCACAATGGCACGGCAATCCTAGAGAATTCATAGGGATCCCTAGATATTTAAAAGGAAAGATACCTGTACAATCCAGTTAGCTCAAAATATCATCTGAATAACCGATGAACTTCCACAGTACACAAGTGTCTTCTCAGCATTGCAGAAACCCTGATCTAATTGACCTAATACGTTTGGTTCATGTTTGAAAATATATAGGTAAGATTCCAATCGAGAACTCTAATTCTTCAATTTTTTAAAATATTATAATGTTCAAATGTTAAACTCCGTACCAAAGAAGTAACTTCATTTTTTAGCCAGATGGTTATACAAACAATTAGTAATGGTAACATTTAATAGTAGTTAGTAGTGTTCGGCCCACCCCGTTCCGTGATGCATGGTTTTTAATTGATTAGTCAGTTAAAGTGTGAAAGTAGATAATCTTTTATCTTGATAATTGTTTAAAAAAAGGATTTGTGGATTATTGCTTATTTTTTTTTTTTTTTCTTTTTAAAACAAATACAAATTATATAATTGATTGTAATTATCAGTTATTCTTTAAAACAATTATTAATATACAAATTATGGACTAGATATGTTTTATTTACTTTCTTCGATCTACTCATGATCGAAAATACATGTTCCTAACAATTTATTTATAAATCTGTATAAATAAACTTAATTTTAGTATTATTTAAATATTATGAAATAACATATTATAATATATATGACTTTAAATAATAAGTTTTTGTTTTTTTGGAATAACTACCCTAGGTTCTAATAAAATTTACAAAACTATGTACATGTTTCTATTTTGTTTGGTGTACCACTACCACTACATTTCCATCCATTTTGCCGTTTAGTGGCTTTTTTGGTCTTTTCTTCCAATATGTAACACAGATTACCAGTTTTGCCCTTATTTCATCTCTCCATTTTACAGACTCCAACACACCATTGTGTTTTTCTGAATCTGTGTTGGTGGAAGCTCACACAATGTATAGGCTATTAAGCAAGTTGGGAATCAAACAATTTTGGAAATAGCAACATAAACAGAAGACAAACCCAAACCCATATTTCAACCAAAATTCAGAAAAATCACTCCCCAACCCAAATTAATGAATTAAAGCGTGAGAAAATTAACCCCAAACCAAAGGTTATTACTAGTAGTTCAACCCCAATATGCGAAATTGACTTGGAAATGGCTAGTGCGTAATTATTGTTGTATATAGTGCTGCACTTTCTACTTAAATACGGAGTAGTTTTTCTATGTATATATTATATTGCGATTTTTATGGAAACTTATAAGTGTTCTTTTGAAAACTATTGGTATTCATGTAATAGTTTTATTTACTTAACTATTAAATGCACTGTAGGGACTGTTCACGAGCCGAGTATAAGCTTTGTTCGACGCTAGGATGTGGTACACTATTAATTGAGCTCGAGATCGAACCGAGCTTTTAAAATTGTTGTTCAACGCTTGGCCTATTTAAATTTTAGTGATCGACACTCGGCTCGGTATAAGCTCATTTGATTTGCGAGCTCGGCTCAAAACAAGCCGATTAGTAAACGAGTTATAATAAAACGAGCGTTCTACATATTTTGTAATCATCGATTCTTTGGAAAAATTCTGCAAAAAAATATATATTAAAAGCAAAAAAATATATCATTAATAAAAGTGATAACTGTAATGGAATGGCAATTATTCAAATAATTAAATTTAGATGGAATAAAATATATTACAATTCATATATATTTGTAATCAATAATTATGCAGACCTTAAAAATAATGTTTTAATGAGCACAAACGAGCATAAAGGGTTATGACGAGCTTATAAATAGATGAATGAGTTTTCTTGCGAGCCTTAATGGTCGAGTAATAATAAGCTACTCGAGTGAAAGCTCTTATAATCGAGCTTGAAATATGTTCATGCTCGTTTATTTACTAGAAGAACATCTTGACAAGTTTTGACTGAGCTTGTTCACGAGATTTACGTAGTGTATCGGCTTATTGACATCTGTTTCACGTGCGAAATTGTTGATTAGTTTATAATACTATTAAATCTTGTATATTAGTTCATTATTACATTGAAATCTTATGCCATAGTTTTATATTGAACAATTAAAATCGCTTGCAAATAATATTGTTGATAATTCTGAATATATTTAAAAAATCTTATTAGAAATTAAATCTCATATATCTTCTTAAAACTATGGCTATCAGTGCAATAGTTTTATATTGGAACTATTAAAATCTCGTGAAAAACTATTAAAAATAGGTCATTTATTGAGTTTTTGATAAATAGGGAATATGCAAAAGTAATAAGCTCCCGTGCAACAGTATAAAATTTAATTTAAAACAAAATGACATGTGAAACCCTTTACTAAAATATACCAATAACATTAGGAACTTTCTTGAAAAAAAATAATATTAGGAACTAATTTTAGTTTTTTCATTTTAAATAAATTGTACAATAATATTGAAAGCTAAGTCATGGAATTAAAAATGATTCCATTTGTACATTTTTACCGTAAAGTATTTTTTGTTTTTATAAACTCATATTTATTTGATTGTCAATATGTCCTCAAAAGTTTCTCTAGCAGCCTTAAGTAATATCATATAGGAGAATTAAACATTATTCTACTTATTATATCTAATTATAGAATCAAGAAAAGACAACTTATATATATATATACTAAAAACAAAAACATTCATTTTCTTTAGTTTAAAAGAAAAGAATATTCAAAGTAAAAGTATTTTTTTAGGTACAAATAGTTGTATATTTAAACAAAACATGAAACACATCTACTAAATAAATTATTATCGTTTACCAGTACATTAGGATAAAACTAAAATTCTATTATTAATTACATTCAATATTATCTTTATAAAACAATTGATTAATGCAATAATTGATATTTGAACAATTAAATAAATGAACTATTAAAAAAAAGGTCATTTATTATTTTATAAGAAATTATGTAAAGTAATAATATATTACATTCATTCTTATGTAATAATTAAAAAAATGATAAAATTTTAGATAGTGAGTAAAATAAAAAAGATATCAAATATACATTTCAAATGTTTTATAGAGTATTTACGATATTTTTAAATATGTTTAGTATCTTTTTTTAATACGGTGTGTATCGTAAGTAATAAATATGATTTTAAATTTTAATATCAATCAATCAATATATATTCGGCCCTTTCGGGATTACACTAGACCTTCTAGTTGTTTCACTTTTATTTTTTTGTTAAATTTTTTACCAAGACATCTTACTCGATCACAAAAATGTTATTAATAGTACACTACTCCATCATATATCATAATTCAAAATACATATATCTTTCCAAATATTTTTTAAGGATTTTTATCGAATATTTTCGGGATAATAGTTTATCAAAAATTACATTTCAACTTCCATAATTATTCTGTGACAATTTCCTATACACAAAACAGTCCCACTATTAACACATAGCCTTTAAGGCCCAAAATCCATCACACTACGTATGAAAAAAAAGTATTATTATGGTTATTTTTTTTTTTTCACCCCACAACGAGAAAACTCACGGTTTATGGAAACCTTAACAGTTGTTCATCTACAAACAACCATTAGAGATGTATAGATAAGTTATTAATGAAATATTGTGTTCGACTCCTGATGTACGAAAGCAAGCGTAGATCTGCAAATCGTTTCAAACGATGGTCAATCTCTTATCAAACCCAACGATTCGTGATTAAATTGATTCAATCCAAAGGAGAATGAAAAATGTCGAAAAAGCCTTGACATTTGTAATAAACGAAGCAATTAGTAACATTAGATGATGACATCAACAAGAGGGATTGCACAGCTCTTAAAATTCACTTTATTTGAATTTTCGTCCGAAACCTATTTTAAAGTTTTGGCTACATTACAAAGACTTGATCTTCGGTATTATAATCTTGGGCTGGTAAAGATGATGTTGTGATAATAACAATGTTTATTATATAATTAACCCGATAAACTAAACAATTGTGTTGCACTTCGCCTACCTGTTCGCCTCCAGAAGTTGAACGATCAGTGTTTTGTTTTTAGCACAAAATATTTGTTATAAGAAAATGAACGAGGAGGATATATAGATTAAGATTTAGGCATCGTGATGTTTGCCCCTAGAATAAGAAGCAACAATACCACCATATATCCTTCTATACTTAAGTGACGGTATTTAGTTACTGAGACTTGGCGCTGGATTGATATGATCTAATGTTATTTGATTCCGCACAGTTTGTTTGCCCTGTATTTGTGTAAAAGCTGTGGTGTGTAAGGGAATGGTTTGTGTTTGTTACCAATATACTTTCGGGATGTATGATCGACTCGATGTTCCCTACAACCACTACGGTACACTTTTGAAACAAGAATCTACGTGATACCAGCCTGCTTTTCCTTATGAATCCTAGTTATCGGAGGAAGTTATATTCTGTTGTCCTTTCATCTGCTCAATTGTCTTGTTTAGAGGGTATAGAGGGTGTTCTACCAACCCGAGGTTGAAAACGAGACTGCTTATGTAACAATGATCATCCATGAGCTCGATCTCAATCAGTTTATTAACAATGATAAGCTAAACTACTACTTAATAATGACTCTGTTTGGAGGCGTATGATTTCTGCATTACAACACACCGAGGACGCTTTCAATACTTATAAAATGCGGTATATCAACTGCATCCTACTAATCCCAATTATTTAATGTCTTGACTGCTGCGAAATAAGTACTTTTGTGTGACAGACGCTACTTTGCTTGAAAATTTGGGAAAATTGCCCCCGGATAGGATCATATATGGTCATACAGCTATTTGAGCTCCAATACTGGCCTACGCTGTCCCTAATTCCCCGATTCCAACACCAATCGGATGCTTAAAGTACTAGCTAATTGAAAAACATATTCAATTGCAATGTTTTAGGATGTGACACCTTTGAATATTCTATTAATGTATGCCTTTCTGTTGATAATATATGGAACTCACTTATAACTGAACTCTTTTATCTGTTCGTATAAGTTTCTTCTTGCACGTACTCTACGAATATGTTAATAGTTGGTTAGTCACTACATTAGAACTTACTGATTTCTGATACTCGAGTACTGTATGCATAGCTCTTCAATTCCACAACTCTGATCTTGCTTTTGGTTATGTTATAATTTTGAACAACAAAAGGATTGATCGATTCAAATTCGTTTGAAATTTTGCAGAGAATATCTCAGGAGGGTCTGTTGAATTGCTTCACATGGCGGTTGCATGTGAAGATCGAATTCCATCATCCATCCCTATGTTGGAAATGTAGTCCAGTTATGCTTGTCTTAGTATGAGTTATTAGATATCTAGATTCCTTTCAACTTATTATGAAATTTTGCTGTGAAATTCCATTGTTTGGGTATGTATCGTTAGCCTTTTGCACAATAAGTATTACTGAAACTACTTTATTTCCATTCAATTTTCTCAATTTGTAAGTTCGTTGTTGAGCTATATTACTGGCCGTTCCAACACTAATTCGCAAGACTGTATGCCTTGTCATGTCACTCTATACCTTAACCTCTTTATAATCAGCTTAAGTAGGTAATTGAGCTAGTGGTACTCGGCAGCTATGATTTAATAGTTAATTGTAGCATGATGCATAATTACAGACTCTAAAACCTTAGAGAGAGGATTAATTAATATCGAAGGTCACTCTTGAAGACATTCAACTGAAGTACTAGCTCTATGAAGTGAATGCTACACAAATAGATGCTTTGTAATAAATGGAGTATAGGGGGTTTGAGGGGGGGGGGGTGGGGTTGGTGTGGGTATTTTCTTATTTTAATACTTTGATCAGAATGATCAGGACACTATAATGTCTAGAAGCTCCCATCTTGATGTATGCTTCCTGATATCAGTACTATATAATTTAAGATCTATTCCTATTAACGATATACTGGTTTGAATTGTTTATATGAAACTCAGATGAAGCAAATGTTTACTATGTTAACAAGGTAATACTATACAACCTAAGCAACTAGCTGTTGTTGTGTTGGTACTTACAACTGGAAATAGAGAGAAGCGTACAAGAGAAGAGAAAAGAAAGGAAACCAGCTCCATTATTTGGATAACTGAATCAGAAAAGGGGAATTCCTCCATAATTTGAGAGTTGTAAAGAAAAAATAAAAGCTCCGTTTAATAATGATTAAGTTATGACTAACCATCTTTTACTAATTCCATATGGAAATTATATTTGTATCTAATATCAAGTTGATGAGTTCATAATTGATGTTGCTTAGATATTATCAAATCATTTGTGGCCTTAGATAAAGCAGCAATTCTGTGGAGAAGGAAGATGGAAAACATCCAGTAAACTCATACCTGTGTGGGGATGTACTGTTTGACTCAGTGTTAGCGGAAGGGAAGCTTCGGCTTCTATTAAGAGTTCAGAACTACTTTAATCATACTCGTACAGATTTTGATGCTCACTCAACAACAGAAGGTATGCAAAGCCAAGAAGTCACCAATCATGGAAACTCAGACCGGGATCGCAACAGAGTTATTCTCGTTCTTGATAAGTGGCGCATCAACCTTGATACAACTGCATTCGAGGATATAAGGTCAGTCATTCCACAGAATAGACTAAATTAAAGTCATCATTGTTATCAGCCCTTATAAGTAGGTAGTTAGGTACATATACAGTTCATTGTTACATTTGTTCAGACTTGAACTTGCATAGTGATCTTATGCGGTTAGTGTGCCCTAAGTTATACATAACTTTGTTAGCTCTTTGATTCTTCATCAAACCGTGTGCCATAATCTGCTACTTTAATTGTGCTCGCTTTGTATCTGCAGGCTAGGTGGGCTTGATGAGGGAGATAAGGTCCGGAAGGACTTGGAGAGGGGATGCAAATCCGAGCAGAGAATCTGGCACATCCCATTGGTCAGTTCAACTGGGAATTCGACTGAGGCTGTTTCGATTGAGGCTGTTTCGATCAGGAATAGATTTCAGGGAGAAAATCCTTGTGTTTTCTACCAAACCTCACAAAAAAACCCAAGCCTTCACGTTATAAACACACAGGTCACATGTTTTATAACCGACTTCACACCCCCTGCAATGGCTGACTACTTTATATATATTCAAGTCAAGTTCAAATTCAGGCCCTAAAATTCTACTTCACCTGAAAAAATTCGAAACTGTCAATTCGTAATCTTAACGCACTTGATGATCTCAAAAAAGAAGTATTTCGGCAAGTTAATATGATCTAATGCATATAAGGGTTGACCAATAGTTAAATTCATGCCTTCCAAAACATGAATTGTGGGACGTTGTCTCGCTTTTACGTATTATACCATTTATATATACTTTTATTACATATGTATTATCTGACTGGAAGGTTGGGACGATTGACCACACTAGACAGTAACAGAGCGAAAATAAAGATTACTGAATTAGACATAACACATGACAAGCGAGAAAGAGCATGGCATAGTGCCTTCTCCCAACAGGTACATCACTTACTGTAGAAAATACTCTGTCACATACTTACTATACAACACTTACATATGTCCGTCAAGACGAATATTTGGTACTGCCTTCACATAAACACTAGAATTTGCTCAAAGAACAAAACAGAAATCTGACCACAACGAACCAAGATGGGTTGAAGCTGGCTTGAGCGCTGGATTGGCATCTACAAACAGAAATTTCTCCTGTTGATTGATCACACTAGTAACTGACATCAGTTACTATTAACAAAGGAAGACAGTAACCAGTGTTTTAACACACCCTCTTTGAAGAAGCGTTTCCTATACCTGTCATTTGAAGAACAAAAAGTTGCAGGTTTCTAATGAAGTAACCATGTCCCACAAGTGACATCAGTTCATCGAGTGCTGTAAATTGGCCTAAGAGCAGTTAAAGGCTCCGAAAAAGACTCCAGGGCAAGGAAACTGCACCCAACCTTTACACACCGTAGATGAAGCATTCTAAGATCGAGTATTAAATCTGAAGCTTTATTTAATCACACTTTTGTGGGAGCTATAATCAAAATCAGATACAGCACTGTCTTCAAGTTTATCGAAATATAAATGGCAAAGGTTCTCGCTTTACAGCATACGCATCTCTGAGGTCTAACTTGGGTGTATGTGTGACGGTCTGCAAGCACATTATTGTAGTATTGTTATACAAGTTGTGGAATCCAAGGATAGGCTTAAGTCATATATCCTTTCTGCTGAGACCAATATTGAAATTCCTAGTGAAAAATTTGAATAGAATATATATATTATTTGAAGAAAATGAATTGCATTGGTTTCATAATTGGATAACGTCAAAGTTCTACACCGAAAATGATAAATTTTTTTTTTACAAACAGGTGACTAGTGAAGAGGATCAAAAGTGGACCACAAAGGATGGAGGCAGAAGGCAAGCTGCAAACAGTGTGTACAAGATGATGCACCATCTTGGTTGCCAAACTGATCAGCCTGTAACTGGTTATAGATTAGAAGTGACTAGAAAGTCAGATCAGATCCTACAAATAAACTGTTTCAATGCATTCTGCTGGTGAATGCTTATGTTCAGATTTTTGAATCATGTATTAAGTTTATGCAAGTATGTAGAGACATAGTAACTAAATACTTACTGGTACCAAATCAGATTATGAGAACCTTATCTATGGATGTAAATGGCGGGCAACATATTATTAAACAATCGAAAATAGGCCATAGTATTTGATCAAAATTAGCATTATTCAGCCAATGGTACACACAAAGCACCATAACAAGTGCAATCAATCTTTTGTTGTAGACATAGATCACAGCTCACTAAGGCAGGAATTTGCAGTATATACACTCGACAATGAACCAAATGTCGATCACCAACATAGATTATATTTCACACTGAATGTTGTAGTTATATAGCACAACATACTTATAAAATGCCCTGTCGGAAGAATATATCACAGCACAACCAATGCCAAAATAGAGAAAGATTCATAAGCCATGTGAAACCCATAGCAAGAGGGCTTCCCTGCTTCTTCATCATATAATGCCCAAATCACCTAACAGACAAGAACGTAGGTTTTCCACAGGACTTGCTATTGCAATGGTATTAAAAATAGTTCCCATATGTTGGATGCCAATTCTCTGAGGAATGTACGATCAGCCCCCATTGGCTCCATAACATATCCCAACCAAGATCGTCCCTATGTACAAATTACCTAGAAAGCCGGAGCCAATTGTGATAGTCCACCTGCATGGTTGCTAGAGTGATGCCATCACCCTTTGGCTAGTATAATATATCAAATATGTAGCTCCACTAAAGCGGCCAAGAAATTCATATGGACACAAGGAAACCATTGCATTGCTTTTGACTGTATCATATCAAGTGACTGTCCTAGTTGACTCATATATTATGGTGGCAACCCAGATCCATTCCACACGACATAGCTAGAACAACAACCTAAATTCAGACTCTTCATAGCCTCCACCAGATTCCTGCATTTATTTTTTTTAATATGATCGCAGTAAAAATTCATATTATTTTTCAAGTTGAGTACATATTTATTTGTTTAATATGATGGCAGTAACAGTTCCTTTATTATTCAAGTTGAGTTCATATTCATGACTATTATTTTTTTTTCTTTTTTTTCTCTAGAACCTCAAGTGAGTTCATATTGACTAGTGTTGGAAATTGATCACTATTTGTGAAATAGATAAAAGGCACAATTCTATGAGAAGAAAAGATAGAAAACATCAGTAAAATTATACCTGTGCGGGGATGATATATTGTGACTCGTGTGTTAGCGGAGGAAGATTTGGTTTCTGTTAAGAGTTAGAAGTTACTGTTACTCATACACTTTCAGAATTTGATGCTCATTTAACAACTGAATATAAAAGAAGCCAATAAGTCACCTATCTCTAAAACTTAGACAAGGATCACATCAGTTGTTCTCATTTCTCGATGATGACTGAGTTGCAGCAACCTTGACACGTGTGCATTCCGAGGATAAGGTCATTACAACAGTAAAACTTAAAGTTTTGTCATCACTTGGTTATCAACCCTTGTAGTACATTGGTGCATTTGTCGTTTGACTTCACTTGCATGTGATCTTGCTCATCGAAGCTTATGCCCCTTTAGAAAACCTAGCGCACTTATTATGTCTTTGATTCTCATTGATCAAAACATAATAATGGTATAATTATATTATCTCAACTGAGTGCAACTGTACCTTAAGTGTGCGCTTCATGCTTTGTATCTGTAGAGTCAGGTGCTTGATCGGGATATTTAGGTTCTCAGAATGATTTTGCAGAGGGCAACCGTTGCAGTTCAAACTGGAGTTCGATTAAGGTTGTCGTCTATCAGATAGAAATACTTTGTTTCTACCAAACTTAGCAAAAACTCAAGTCTTCAACTTTCGACAAGGTTATGCAGAGTACAATTTTTGAATTGCTCCCATCCTTCATGATGCGGACTACTTTATATATATTTACAGTCTAGTCCAAAACTCAGTCCTTAAAATTATTCTGACTGAAATGATTCAAAACTCTTTCATTTCTTAGTCACTGATGATCCAGAAAATTGTTTCTCTGACAGTTTAATGTGATCTAATGCATGAAATGGTCGATTCGGTGGTTTAATGGCATTGCCTTCCAAAGCCTGTGTTGTGATGTTCACTTACATTATGCAAACGACTACATAATCCTACCTTCATCCTTGTTCAGAACCAGTAACAATATAAACACTTTAATTTCCAGTTTGACTCTCCCAGCAGCATCTGCAGCTACGTTTTTTCTTTTTATCTTACCTTTCAGATTTGATAGCTCTTCCCCCTTTTCTCATACTTCCAAGATGAGAGAACAGGGTGTACTCCTTCATTTTAACAACTTTTAGTGACAACCAAATCAGCACCAGTGTAAATATCAACATTTTGCTAAATAGCAACTCACTCATCCCTTCTTAAACACACAATACACAGTTGATGCTCCTAGCACCAAAGGCCATAAACCAATTCAGTTTTTTTATTGCACATATTGTTGCAAAGCTCAAGTCAAACAACAACAATATAAACCACGCCGTATAAGAAAGCTAAGCAAAAAACGTTTCAAACCTACCCCACTCAACTTTTACGTCGTTCTGCCTCCTAAAACACTACTCATCAGGAATGTTCTTGCAATATATTCTTCATGCATAACAATTCAAACACCACTGCCTGTTCACAACTTCAAATACTGCAACACCAACCAAGCATGCCTAACTAGCAACAGAGAAAGAGCTTCGTAACTGCATGATTCAAACATCAAAACCGAATGTTTCTATCATATCGGGTGCCAAAAACAAAAGATTTTGAAGATACGATTCCAATCTTTTTAGTAGAGTTTGACCACGTCACTGGTAGACGAGGTCGAGGGGGGGTTCTTTGCTCCATTCTCCTCTCTTCCGTTTACCGAGACATGTGAATTTCTCCCTCTTTTTTTTCTTACTATAACTTTCACCTCAGTCTTCCCCTCTCTCTTATTTTGCTTCCTCCCTCCTTATCTTTTTTTTATCTTCGTCTGTTTTTCACTGCTTTATGTTCCTCCCTTTTGCCTTTCCCCATTTCCCACATTTCATTTTGATCTCTCCGTTTTTCTTTTCCTCCTTTTCTTTTTTTTTCTTTATCTCCTTTCCTTCCTTTTTTCCATTCCCTTTCCCATTCCATTACTTGAGCAACTAGCAACCCTAGAACTGAAAGAGGATCGTAAATAGATTCGATCACTTATTTCACTAGTCCATATGGTCAAGAGGATGGTGAAGAAACCTGCTCCAGATGCAGGTGATCGACAATTTTGTCTCAAAATCACTTGTTGTAGTCAGTGGCCAAATTTTCATGCTGAACTCCATCTGCATTGATGAAGGAAGGTACCAAATTGATGAGATTTCAGGATTAGACATATAAAGCTTGAGGTATCTGGACCTAGCGTTGATATTGTGGGCCTCCGGATATCCATTCAAAATAATAGGAATCAAACGACGTTCAAAATTACCTGGGGTGGGTTGGCAGGGGATCACACTTGGGCTCACCAGCTCCTGGTGGCCACTCGTTACCTTCCTCTCTCCTATTATCTGATCCTGTCTACTTCTTCTCCCTTACCCTTCGTCTTTCATCCCAAAACAAGAGAAGGGGATCGCTCACGTTGGATCCCCTCAGAAAACCAGATAATCCCTTCTGGCATTCAGTTATTCATCTTCATTTTGATTTGGATAACACTATTATAAGTCAAAACGACCAATTGCAGACTGACGCAACATAAAAGCAGTAAGTAGAGATTTTACCAACCGCAATGACAATTTCATTAGTAAAATCCCTCTTAGAGACGGGATCGATGTTGCTGATGTGATGGGCCAATAGGAAGCCAATTGTCCATTCTGCAATAGCTAGCAAGCAAATATTATTCCTAAAACTTCAAATAAACATTTAACCTAATTCGAAAAAATTTTATACACTGAAGATCACCTCAGGGTTTCTGCTTGGCTTCTTGGAACATCTTCCACTCATGAAAATTTCTAAAAAAGAAAGCCAGTTGTAGTCCAGTTGTAGTAAGCGTGAAGTATGCTGAAGTATAATACAGGTCAGGCTCTAGGAGTGTGTGATAATCAAGCTCTAAAGCACTTAGGTACCCAATCTTGTGGTCAATGCAGGTACTAACTAAGATATTAGTATATACTAACTAAGATATAGTATATACACGCACAATTTGACCATTTACGTAAATAGAGCTATATTCCTCAAAACACAAAATCAAAGAAACAACAAGGCGAATTATCAACAAAAAATAACAGGAATAAAAGGACAGGATCGTTTAAGCGGCAACTGAACAAAGCAACAGAACACTACGTCTGTACAAGTTGCTGTTCCTAGACTCTACCAAGAATCACCTTCCAATGTTAAAAAGCAACAAAATGGCGAGATGGTCATAAGGTCATGCCTGTAATACAGATAAACACAGCTCCTGACTCGCAATTTGGCTGTATTTTGAGTGTCTCAAAGTCACAGGCCCACACCCAACTTACAAGGATTCCAACCCCCACCCCTCAAACAAACATACTGCCACACATTTCCTCCTCCTCCTGCACGTACAAAACCTTTAAAGTACCGGAAGAACGGGGATCGGCCCCCCTTTTTTTTTTTTTTTTTTTTTTCTCTTTTTGGGGTTTTGGGTGGGTGTGGGTGTGGTTTTTTGTATTTTGTTGGGGGGGGGGGGTGTGTGTGTGTGTATGTGTTTCTTTTTTTGGGGAAAAGGGTGGGTTTTTTTGGGGGGGGGTTTTTTTTTTTGGTTGTGGGGGGGGGGGTCTCCGGGGGGAAAAAAAGGGGGGGTTCCCTTTTTTCTCTTTTGGGGGGGGGTTCGCCCCCTGGGGGGGGGGGGGGAATGGGGGGAGGATAGTAAACAATTAAAATCCAGGACTTTATTTGCCTCCAATATGACAACAAATATGTACATATAACAAAAGATATGGTGCTGCTACAAGTTCAATGGACAAAAATGACAATAAAAATGTCGGAATGATGATGTATAGTTATTACATTGTTGTTCGATTGTAGCATTGCAGTAACAACTTCTTAATCTCTTACCAAAGTTCTACGTTAGAATGACTAAACTCAGAACGAACCTTATTTCTAGGAGTAAGGATGATTGCCACAAAATTTCTCATATAAGTGTATCAAATACTAGTACATTCACAAAGTCTCAAGTATTGTACTGAACAAAATTGTGACTGCAAAGCTTGAAATGGAACTAAAGAGCAAACATACGGTATCAAAAAGATGGCTTCCAGTGAAGCCATTTGCCCAGCAAACATAAGAATGATTTCTCAAGAAGCGAAAGCATCAGGTTTACATAACAACAACAGGCATTACCAATTTAAGCGCAAAATGTCGATCAGATTTCGTGACTACTAACATCAATCTTAACAAATTACATCGAAGATTTGCAAAAACTACAACCTCTCAAAGAAACGACAAGCTAACATATCAATCTAAACTAAGCATTTACATAAAGCATTAGGTTTATGTAACAACAACAAGCATTATCAATTTATGCGCAAAATGTGGATCAGATTTTCTGACTACTAACATATCTCTTAGCAAATTACGTCGAAGATTTGCAAAAACAACAAAACAAACAAAAACAAAGAAACAACAAGCTAACATATCAATCTCTTAACAAATTACTACGTACATTGAAGATTTGCAAAAAAATACAACTCAAAGATCATTAGATTGCACAAATTATCAATAACATCTATAATCGCAGTTGAAGAACTCAACTTCATCAAATAATCTCAACAAAAAGTTTTGTAGAAATTATACCTGCTTTAGAACAAAATGCTCTTCAGGATCAATTGAATTCGGAATCGCTTCAACCGCAACTAAAGCAACATCTTCTTCCACGTTGTAGTACAAGCATGAACACAGTATATCAATCAATCCTTCTGAAGAATTAGCTCTGAATTCGTTCTTCAATTTCTCCAATCCGACATGATTGACTTCTACAGAAGTCAATTGAATCAGTGGAAGAGTCGAAGATGAAGATGAAGATGAAATTGAATTAGGCATTTTTTGAAATTAGGTAAATGATGTTGAAGATTGTAGAAAAACAGAAGTAAGTGTAAAACTTTAGAGAGAGAAAATATAAAACTAGAAAGAGAAAGTTTTTGAAATTTTAGAATGAGAAGGGCAACTATATATAATATGCCGCCAAATATATTTATTAAGTTTAATCAAATCAATTCAAATGGCTATTTTATTATGCTTTGATGCAAAATTGGGAAGAGATGCATGAGTTCGTGCTTCTAAGTTTTACTTTTACAGTTTTACCTATACGACTAAAGTCAATTTATGTAAACTAAACTAAACTAGAATGAAGTAGACTGAGTTGAAAGTGTTTATAAATAATGGTTTTTAATTATAAATTATTGATTTTAATTCTGATTATTGTTTAACTATGATTTTTATAGATTGACTATGACTATTGATTTTTAACTAGGGACATTTTTTTTTCTCTATGACGTAATGACATAATAATAATTTTGATATTAATCAACTAATTAATTGTTAAACAAAAAAAATTGTTATTGGTACGTAGTTTATATTATATGAAAAAAAATCAGTAATACATTTTCATATTTTTGTGAAGGGTAATCCAATTCTGTGGTATAATAATATTTTTGTGAATGATATTTCACTTATATTTTTGTTTCATCACAATCTTATATATATATATATATAATTGGGGGTGACTACATGAACCAAAAAAATCATTTCATGTGGTCATCCACATAAATTTCCTCCCTCCATCCTTTGCGGGATCAAGGACCTCGTTCTCTTGTAAATCCAAAAGCTTCATATCCTTTCTAACCCTTTTGATCACCTTCATGATCACACCCTTCCACTCATCGCACCGGGGCTCCCTCATGTCTCCGTCTCACATGTCCAAACCAACTCAAGCGATTTTCCCTTAATTTTCTTGCAATGTCTGCGACACCAACATTTCGACGTATGACTTCATTCCTAATTCTATCCCTTAGAGTGTTCCCGCACATATAACTCAACATCTGTATCTCTGTAACTCCTACTTTTTGAATGTGCCCCTTCTTGTAAGCCCAATATTCCGAACCGTAGAGCAACACTGGTCTTATCGCGCACTCCTGTAGAATTTCCCCTTCAACTTAAACGAGATATTTTTGTCACATAAAACTCTTGTGGCTGCTCTCCATTTAAGCCAACCAGATTTAATAAATAAACAAATAAATAAATAAATATATACATACATATTTGAAACAAAAAAAATGGTGATTAATGGTTAAAAAATATATTATGAATACACTAATAATATTACGAACAAAATAAATCAAAATACAAAATAGTGATAATATTATATATGAACAAATATATTACGAAATATGAAAGGAAAAAAAAATTATGAACAAAATAATAATATGGTTGTTTTTTTGTTGTATTACTCGTTTATTAAAATTTAGCTCGTATATAGTTCACTCGTTCAAGCACGGCACACAAATTGAGCAAGTCGAGCTCGAACGTACGGTTATTATTGAGCCAAGTTCGAACAAGGACAAAAAAAGCTCGACTCGAGCTCGGTGATCATGCTCGAAAACATGCTAACCTTACCAAGCTTAGCTCAAACAAGCAAATACTTGGCTCGACTCGGCTCGTTTTTACCCCTATCAACGGTACATCAATGAACCTTATTTTATGCATTGGGCCTATGTAAGCCTAAGCTATAAGATTGTTCAAAATCGCATCCATACTAATCTATTCTCAATTTTTATTTATATATTTATTTTCATTTTAGGTTGTTACAAATTGATCTAATACGATTTGGTTCATGTTTTGAAATTTGGATATATTGTTAAATATTTCCAATCAGAACTCTAAATCTTTAAATTTTAAAATAATATATATGTATCAAATGTTAAACTCCGTTCACCAATTAGGGACTTCATTTCCTTAGCCATATGATCATACAAACAATTAGTAATGGTAACATTTAATAGTAGTACTAGTATAGTTTTCATGCGATGTACGGTTTACAAATTTAATTGGTGTGTTGTTAATGTTGAAAATCAAATAATTATTTTATATTCATAATATTTAATTTTTAAAAAAAATTTGTGGATTATTTTTAAAACAAATTATATAATTGAGTATATTATGAGTATAATTCATTTAAAACAATTATATATAAATTATCACATATATTGTTATTATTTATTTCATTTGATTTATTCATATCGAAAATAAATGTATCCTAACAAATTTATTTATAACTCTATAAATAACTTAAATTTTTTTTATTAATTTAAATAAATTTTATGAAATACAAAATAATAGTATACCTCCTCTACTCTGAAATACTTGCAACATTGCAAGAAAAAAACACTGTTAAATTGTTTTTTTCTAGAAATAATCAAAGAGTGTAAGAGCATCTCCAACGACGGGCTATACTATGTTATAGCTTGCAATTTTATAAAACATTTTCAAGCTAGTTTAGTTTTAAGTTACATATTGCTCCAATGGTAAGCTACATTCTTGTAGCTATAATGAATATTTTGATTATTTTTTATAAATTGTTGAGAAAAAATAAATTATATTTGTCAAGTATCATACAATTATTTGTGCTCTAATTTTATTTTTTTTCAAGCAATACTGATTGTTTAGGCTACACCTGTTTGAAAGTAGATGTTATGTCTTTACTCCAATGGTGAAGCTACAACTACAATTTTTTTGTTTTGTTTTGCAAGCAAGTCCCTACATTGCACCATTGGAGATGCTCTAAGCGACTTTTCAAAGAGTGTTCATTGCTTCAAATTTTTATTTATTTTTATTAAAAAAAATGATCATAATCAAACTAATTAAACCTAGAAATAATTAATCAAATAAATATTCCAAAAGAACAAAAAAAATCAAACCCAGAAAAATAGTCCAAACAAAAATTGAAAAATAATCCGAATTCAATAATTAAAATAGGAAAATAAAAGCTATCAAATATAATGATGGGATCATCACATTCCTACAATAATTAGAACAGTCAAAACCAAAAAATCAAAAAAATGCTCAAAGTCAAACACGAAAAAATAAATAAATAAATTTAAAAAAAAAAAAAAACTCAAATCAACACTCGAACAACTCATAGCAATAAATCAAAACTCAAAAATACTTACAACATTCAATCAATGAATCAAAAAAATTGAACTGTACACTCAAAATTTCCAAAATGAAATCAACAATGAAAATCAACATTTGCATGCTAAATTTAACAACAACAAAAAAAAAAAAAAAAAAAAAAAAGGGGGTAAGGTGCATGTACTTGTTCAAATATGGCCATTTGGGGATCAAGACCAAACATTTAGAACATTAAATATGTTTGAACAACTTCATTAGTTACTTATTTGTTTATTTTGAAGGTAGCAGATGAAAGTAGAGTGAAGTGGTTTGGTTTGAACATAATAGAGAAAGAATAAATTATTGTGGAAAGAGAGAGAGAGAGCGCTAGCAAGAACACATTAACACAATGGAATGATCTAAATTTTGGTGGCTACTTTTTTTGCTGATTACAAAAAAGCCCAATTACCAAATCATAGACCCAATCATGAAATGAAAAAAAAATTAAAAAAAAAGTTTTTCTACATGGTGCCTTGAGGTATTGGGTTTTATACGTTCTGCCCTCGCAAATCAAAACTTTCACATGATGAATCCCTAAGATTCATTAAATGACAAAGTTGTGACCTTTTCGTTAAAAAATGTCATAATTTCAATTTCAATTTGGTGGCTCATACGTCACTGTTCATGGCCGATACTCTTACAATTTTCTTTGCAATAATTAAAGTGCAGTATGAGCACTATGGTTCATACAACAAATAATTTAAAAGCATTTAATATTTGTTTAAGTACAAGATCACGGCATAATAACTAATTGAACCTTAGGGGCACCACATGGAAGTTTTAATTTGAGAGGACACAGCGTAGAAAACCCAATACCTCGGGGGTACAATGTAGAAACCCAAAAAAAAATGTAAAGTAAGGGTATTTTGGTAACTTTAATGTAAAAAGTAATTAAAGGAGGCAACGTTGCAAGTATTATGAAACATTTAAAAATGGTCAACGTTGCAAGTAATATGGAGCGAAGGAAGTATAATAACTTTAAATTAATAACTTCAAACATGCTATAGAAAAAACCAACTAAATGATCGCTCGAGCTCGAAAAATAAATGAGCTTAAACAAACCAAGGTCGAACACTAAAAATTTAAATGAGCCAAGCTCGAACAACAATTTTGAAAGCTCGGTTTTGCTCGAGCTCAATTATTAGTTACCAAGCTTAGCTCGAATAAGCTACTACTCGGCTCGTTGACATCCCTACACGTAAATTGAATATAGTTTAAATAAAACTATTGCATGGAATACCAATAATTTCAAAAGAACACTATAGTTACATAAAAATCGCAATGATAATACGTAACAGAAACTACTCTATATTTAAGTAGAAAGTACAAGCATATTTTTTTTTATTAATCAATTTGTGACAATGAATTTTTATTTTTATTTTAGTAATAATTGTAGGGATGGCGAAATCAAGACGATAGGTACACGAGGTTATAAATAAACACGCCTTCTACATATTTTTTAATCATCTCTTTGGAAAATTTACGCAAAAATTATATATTAAAAGCAAAAATATAATCATTAATAAAAGGGAAAACTGTAATGCAATGTCTACTTATTCAAATAATTAAATTTAGATGGAATAAAATATAATACAATTCATATATATTTGTAATCAATAATTACGTTACAACCTTAAAAAATCGTGTTTTAATGAGTTACAAACGAGTTATAAACGGGCTACGACCGAGCTTATAAACAAGCTATAAACAAGTTCTTCGCGAGCCTTAACGAGCCTAGTAATAAGCTATTCGAGTAGAGCTCATTTATTAATCGAGCTTGGAAATACTGTTCATGCTCGTTTATATTTATACATGAACAATCTCTGACCAAACTTTGACCGAGCTTGTTCACGAGCTATTCCCGAGTGTATTAGCTTATTGACATCCATGTTCCCTTGCAAAATTGTTGATAATTTTTTAATACTATTAAAATTCTTGTAATTTATTACGTCTCATTATTATTGAAATCTTATGCACTAGTTTTGTTGTTGAACTATTAAAATCGCTTGCAATAATATTCTTGATAATTTTTGAATATTATTAAAATTCTTATTATTAACTATATCTCAATATTATTTTCTTAAAACTATTGATATTATGTGCAATAGTTTTATATTGGAACTATTAAAATCCGTGAAAACTATTAAAAAATAGGTCATTTATCTGATTATTTTTTTATAAAATAGGAATATGCAAAGTAATAATATTAGCTCTCGTGCAACAGTAGAAAATTTAATTTAAAAACAAAATGACGTGAAATCATTTTACTAAAATATTACCAATAACATTAGAGGACTAATTTAGTTGCATTTAGTTTTTTCATTTTAAATAAATTTGTACAATAATTATTGAAAATTCCTGGAATCATTTTTTTTTTTAAATTGATTTGCCCTCTGTTACATTTTTACTTATAAAGATATGAACTCATCTTTATTTGATTGATCAATATTGTCCGTCAAAAATCTTCTCTAGCTAGCCACTCAGAGGCCTTGTGCTCTACAAAAATTATGAACAATATTATACAAAGAAATAAACATTATCTACATTATTATTATTTAATTATAGAAATCAATGAAAAGACAAATTTATAAAATTAGATAGACAAAGTAATAATACTTGTTTACGTACAAGAGTAGTATATTTAAACAAAATGACATGAAATCACATTTACTAAATTAAAATACCCCGTTTTACCAATAACATCAAAAGCAAAAACTAAAATTCTATTATTAATTAGATCTCAATATTATTTTTATAAAACATTGTTATCACGTGCAATAATTTTATATTTGAACAATTAAAATCACATGCAACTTTAAAAAATAGGTCATTTATTGTTTTTATAAGAAAATATGCAAAGTAATAATAATATTACATCAGTTCTTATGTAATAATTAAAAAATGATAATATTTTATATATGAATAAAATAAAAAGTATTTCAAAATATACATTTCAAATGTTTATGAAGTATTTTACAATATTTTTAAATATGTTTATTAGTATCTTTTTAATACGGTGTGATATAAATAAGATATTTATTTTTCAATTTTAATATAAAATCAATCAATATACTATTTCGGCCTTTCGGGATTACACTTTCACCTTAGCTTCTAGTTTGTTTCACTTTTATTTTTTTGTGAAATTTTGGCTTTTTTGTTTTTTGGTACCTTATATTTGTCAATTTTTAAAAGTTTGTATCTTATGATTTTTTTCTTAGATTTTAGTACCTTATTTTTTTTCCAAAACACAAAAGTTAGTATCATTTGACATTTTCCGTCAAAAAATCCGTTAAGTGGGGCCCATGTGAACTAATTAATGTCATTAACTACATTTACTCCGCTAAACTCCATCATTTTCTCACTCTCTCTCCAATCTCTAATTCCCTTTCATAAACAAACCCTAAAAACCCAATTAAACACTTAAAATTTCTCCATCACGACTAGGGGTGTGCCAAAAATTCCGATTCCGAATTTCCGTTCAAAAAAATCGGGTATCCGATCCGGATTTTTTAAAATTCGGGAAAACCGGATACCGAATCGGAATCAGAATGGGATTTTTAAAATCCGAGTTCCGGATTTTTAAGGAAAACATAAACCAGATATCCGAGTTTCCGATCCAGTTTTTTAAAAAGGAAAAATGAGATTTTTAGAAGAAATCTGGCGAAAAAAACCGGGTCCGGATTTTCCGGATATCCAAATTTCCGGAATTCTGGTTTTCCAGATCAGATACGGAATGCATTTTTTTATTCCGAAAAATTAGGATCGAAAAATTTCCAGTATTCGGTTTTGCACACCTCTAATCACAACAACATCTACCAATGAAACAAAAAAAAAAAAAATCAATTTTGATTAAATTTAAAGAACATTGATATCTAAATTTAGAATAATGAAGGTACGTTGTATTTGAGTTGTAACAACCCTAAATTAAATTTCACAAATGAATAGGAAAAAACCTAAAACAATTGCAAAATATCCAACTCAATCATAACTCTAACTTTTAGACCGTTGATGAAATCTATGTACATTATATTTGTTGAGTTAAAGTAGAATTCAATTGAAAAATTAGGATTAAATTGAGTTTCTATGGAGTAATTTTTAGTTGCTACTAATGTACTAATTGCAAAACTTCTTATTATTGAAACCCATGTACTAATTAGTACCATAACTTCTTGCTAATCCTTATTCTTCCTAGTGTTGTTAACGATAATTCGGACATTGGTGTTAAAGTTGATGATAATAGCATTAAGGTGTTAAAATAATGGAAATTAGTTAAGAAAAGTTAGTTAATAACATTAATTAGTTAAAGTGGGCCCCACTTAACGATTTTTTTGACGGAAAATGTCAAGTGGTACCAACTTTTGTATTTTGGAGAAAAATAAGGTACTAAAATTTAAATAAAAACTCATACGGTACCAATTTTCTAAAGTTGACAAATATAAGATACTAAAAAACAAAAAAAAAAAAAAAAAAACTTAACTTTTATACCAAAGACATCTTTACACGATCACAAAAATGTTATAATAGTACTACTCAATCAAATTTCACAAATTCACAATAAATATATCTTTCCAAAAATTATTTAGGGATTTTTATGAATATTTGGGGATAATATTTTATCCAAAGTTATACATTTCAACTTCCATAATTATTTTGTGACAATATCCTATAGCACAAAACCGTCCACTATATATACATATAGCCCCTAAATCATCAACACTACGTTAATAAAAAAAAAAAAGTATTATTATTGTTATTTTTTTTGTTTCACCCCACAAAAGTAAAACTCACGGTTATGGAAAATCTTAGCCTTTGTTCATCTACAACAACCATTAGAGATGTATTAGATAAGTTATTAATTGAAATATTTGTTCGACTTCCTGATTACGAAAGCGTAATCACTTGCAAATTCGTTTCGAAACGATGGTCAAATCTCTTATCAAACCCAAGATTCGTGATTAAATTCATTAATCACAAAAGGATGAAAAATGTCGAAAAGCCTTGGACATTTTTAATAACGAAGCAATTAATAACATTAGATGATGACATCAACAAGAAGGTATTGCATAACTCTTCAAAATTCAACTTTAGTTTGAATTTCGTCCCGAAACCTTTTAAAGTTTTGGCTACATTCAAAGACTTGATTTTCGGTATTAATAATATTGCTGTTAAAGATGATGCTGGTGATAATAACAACAAGTGTTATTATATATGTAACCCGATAACTAAACAATGTGTTGCACTTCCGCCTACCTGTTCGCCTCCAGAAGTTGAACGATCATGTTTTTGTTTTGTAGGCAAAAATCTTTGTTATAAGAAAAATGAACGAGGAGGATATATAGATTACAGATTTAGGATCGTGATAGTTTGGACCCCCTCGAAAAAGATGCAACAGATACCACCATATGATCCTTACTATACTTTTAAGTTGACGGTATTCTGTTCCGAGAGTTGGCGTTGGATTGATATTGATCTTAATGTTGCATTGATTCCGCAGCGTGGACGCCGTGTATTTTTGGTAAAAGCTGCGGTGTGTAAGGGAATGGTTTGTGTTTGTTACAATATATATTTCGGGATGTTTGATCCGTTCGATGTTACCCCTACAACCACTCCGGGTACTACTTTTGAAGCAAGAAGTCTACCGTTGATACCAGGTGCTTTTGTTTACAGACTCCAAGTATCCGGAGGAAAGTTGTATTCTGTGGTCCTTGATCCTCACTCAAGTTGTCGTCCTATTAAGAGGGATATAGAGGGTGTTCTACAACCTGAGGTTGAAAACGAGACTGCTTGTGTAAGAGTGATCTTATATGAGCTCGATCTCAATCAATTTATTAACAGTGATAATACTACTACTACTACTAATTATGACTACTGTTGGAGGAGGTATGACGATGTTACATGCGTTGACAACACCAGAGGATCGCTTTCAATACTCTATAAAATGCATATGGTCAATATACATCCTACTAATCCTCAATTCATTTACGTCTTGACTGCTGCGAATAAACTACTTTTGTGTGACAGGCGCTCACTTTGCTTGAAGATTTTGGGGAAATTGCCCCCGGATCAGGATCATATATGGTCAGACAAGTTATTTGAGCTCCAATACTGGCCTACGCCTGTTCCTACTATCCCTGAGTCCAACACTAAATCGGATGACAAAGCTACTAGCTAATTGAAAACATAATTCAATTTTGCAACTGCTTTAGGTACGTGACACCTTTGAAATATTCTACTATTCTATCTGTATGCTCTTTCTTGTTGATACATATGATGAACTTCACATAAATTTAACCTCTTTATCTGTTCTTATAAGCTTTCTTCTTGTACATACTCCACTGTAACATAGTTAATAGTTGGTTAGTCACATACATTACAACTTACTGATTTCTGATACCGAGTACTTTGTATGCATAGTCCCTTCGATTTCACAACTTTGATCTTGCTTTTGGATACGTATATTTATAACAACAAAAGGATTGATCGATTCAATTTCTGTTGATATTATGCAGAGAATATCTCAGGGAGAGTCTGTTTCAATGGCCGGTGTAATGGTGATCGAAGATTGAATTCCATCATCCGTCCTATTGGAATATAGTCAGTTATGCTGTCATTAGTATGAGTTATTAGTATATCATATGTTCCTTTCAACTTATGTTAGAAATTTTGCTGAAATTCCATTGTTTTGGGTATGTATTGTAGTCTTTTGCACAATAAGTATTACTGAAACTACTTTTATTTCATTCAATTTTCAATCATTTTAAGTTCGTTGTTGAGCTATATTACTGGCCTTTCCAACACTAATTTCGCAAGACTGTATGCTTTGTCATTTTCACTCTATACCTTAACCTTCTTTATAATCAAGCTTAAGTAGGTAATTAGCTAGTGATGCTAGCATAATTAAGGCATCTTAAGTAGCTTAGAGAAAGGATTAATTAATCATCACAGGTCACACTTGAGTGTTTGAAAAGTTGAAGTACTTACTTCCATGAAGCTGATGCTACAACAATAGAATGCTTTTTAATAAATGGATAATATAGGATTATTGTTATTTCATTTTAATATTTGATCAGAATGATCACGGACATTAGTCACAAGAAAATTTTAATTTTCTGTAAGTATAAATAGCTCCATCTTGATGTATGCTTCTTGATATCGGTACTATATATATATATATATAATTAATGATACCTAGTTAAAGATATAAATGTTTGAAATTATTTTACAAAAATCGGATGAAAGCAAATGTAGTACGATGTGAAAAGGTATTACTAGTATACAACCAAAGCAACTAGCGTGATGTTTTGTTATTTACAATGAAATAGAGAGATAGCGAGAGAAGATAAAAGAAGGAAAACAAACTCCATTATTTGGATAATTGATTCAGAAAAGGGCGAGATTCATCCATAATATGAGAGCTTTGGAAGAAAAATAAAGCTCTCTTTTCTTTAATTTCCCCTTACCTCCCTCCTATTTATCCCCTTAGCTTTTCCTTCAAAATTGTTATCCAAACATAATCGATGGTCCACAAGGGTCGATGACATGAATATAATAAAGCAGTGATTATGAAGTAACTTGACAAAGCCTCCAATTGAAGCAAACTTTTGTAAAGGTCATTCTATATATGCTGTAAACCATGTGCTCAAAAAGCAAAGAAATATTCATCAAGCTAAAAAGAAAACAAAAGCAAAGAGAAATCAAATCATTATACACATGTTATTCATACTGGCCTTCGTTCACAAGATTTTTTTTTTTTTTTTTTTTTTTTAATTTTTGTGATTAAGATATGACTAATCTTTTATAGTTATTCCTTAATCTAGTTTATTACAATTTTAATGCTAAGAATAATACACACCAATCAAGTTAAGCATCAATAGATCATTGGGGGACTCATGGCATATGTCGTATGCCATATGGTCGGTAATTCTTTAAGTAAAACATAAGTAATGTGTTTGATCTTATAGGGTCTCGTATGTTTTTACTTTTAAAACATCAATTATTTGACATTTGATAGATTAAAACATGCTAGTTTAACTTATTGTTTTGAAATTTAACTTCTAATTAATCTCAAAGAATCTACTCATGCTTGCAATGCTCAAGCTATAAGTTTATGTTTTGGATAATCATCACTAAATTAAAATTTTAATAACAAGTACATACAATAATACTTTTAAATTCTGTCCACTTTAATCATGTAATTTAATATTGTTAAACCTTATTATACAGCTCTAAAGTTCTGATCAAAACATTGAATGATCATTATACTCGGAGAATTACATTCCCTTAAAAATTCATTAAACTTTTATAAACTTAATTACCATGTTAATTGTTAAATCATGATACAGATCTCCACCAATCATCATCTATGTTTTATATGCATTAGTCACGTGTACTGATAATTTGATTACCTTTTGTAAATTATTCTTAATTTTTTTTTAATCTGTATTAGAGTCCCTTAGCTTCAACCTTAAGACTTACCCTTTAAATTTTTTTACTAATTTTCTTGTTTCTTTGTCTCCAAACATGGAAGTTAATCACACAACATCAAGTATTCTGTTTATAATAATTATCCTTAATAAAAGTAGAAGTTACAAAACTTTGGCCATATGTGGTTGTTATTAATACGTTATCAAGGTAGAACTGTAATATGGGGCAACGTACACTTGAGTATTATGTGTGAGAAACAAAATTATTCAAGTTGCACATAATATAATATAAAACAAACAGAAGTAGTAAGTAAGTTTTTTCTCGAAGTATTCTAATTTTTCTTAATTATTCTCGAAATATTCTAATTTTTCTTAGTTTTTGTCGAGGTATAGTACTTCGTAAATAAATACATTAATAGTTAAAATTATGCATTACAAATTTAATTGGAACATTCTTTTTGCGAAGATAAGGAAGACAATATAAATAGATACTTTGCTATAATAAAAAGAAAACAAGCACATTATTATTGTCAGTCATTCTGTAGCATCTTCTTCTGTCAGCCAAAATGGGCATCACTGGAGAACTAGTTAGGAATGTTTTCTCCAAAAGTAGGTCCACTAAAACTCCTGAAATCAATGTAAGTCATCTTTTCTAATTTATTATGAAATTTATATTTTTATCTCAAGTTGATCAGTTCATATTGATTGTTGCTTAGAAATTGATCAACATCATTTGTGACCTTAGATAAAAGGCAGCAATTCTGTGGAGAAGAAAAGATGGAAAACATCAGTGAAATTGTACCTGTGTGGGGATGATATGTTTGACTCGGTGTTGGCGGAGGAAGATTCGGCTTCTGTCAAGAGTTCAGAAGCTACTGTAACTCATACTCTTACAGAATTTGACGCTCACTCAACAACTGAAGGTATGCAAAGCCAAGAAGCCACCAATCACGAAAACTCAAACCGGGATCACAGCAGTAGTTGTTCTCGATTTCTTGATGAAGATGCTGCAGCAACCTTGATACAGTCTGCATTCCGAGGATATAAGGTCAGTCATTCCAACAACTAAACATAAATTTTAGTCATCATTGTTACATTTATTCTGGCTTGAACTTGCATAATGATCTTATCTTAGCTTATTGTACTCGTGACATTATGTGCCCTTATAGAAACATACCTGGACTTTGTTAGCTCTTCTCCTTGATCAAGACATTATTAGATAAAACTTCGATATCATCAACTGAGTGCATAATCTGTGCCTTGAGTGTGCTCATGCTTTGTATCTGCAGGCAAGGTGCTTGATGAGGAAGATACCAGGTTCCCGGAAGGACTTTGGAGAGGGGATGCAAAGTCCGAGCAGAGAATCTTTGGCCACATCCGTTGCAGTTCAGACTGGGAATTCAATTGAGGCTGTTTCAATTCAGGGAGAGGACCCTTCTGTTTCTGCCAAACCTCAGCAAAAACCAAAGCCTTCAACTTTTAAACCAAAGGTCACATTTCTTGAACTGACTTCATACCCCTGCATATGCAGACTACTTTAAATATATTCAGTGTCAAGTTAAAAATTCAGTCCTTAAAATTTTATTCTCACCTGAAAATAATTTAGAAACTGTATTCGTATCTTAACCATTGATGATCCTCAAAAAAGAAGTTTCTCGGACAAGTTGATATGATCTAATGCATCTAATGGTTGACTCAATAGTTTAATGTCATTGCCTTCCAAAACATGAATTGTGGATGTTGTTTCACTTTACTGTACATTTGTACATAATCTCATTTATTTAATTTTATTACATATGTATTGACTGAACAGGAACATTGGGATGATAGCACACTAGACAGTACCAGAGCGAAAATGAGGATTCAGAATAGACTAGAAGCAATGACAAGGCGAGAAAGAGCATTGGCATATGCCTTCTCCCAACAGGTACATCACTTACCTTTAGAAAATTGATCTGTCACACACATATATACAAACATACAATAGAGTCCCAAGACGAATAATTTGGTCTGTTTTCACTTTCAGTTAAGAATCTGCTCAAAGAAGCAGCAACATAAATCTGATGACAAAGAACCAAGCATGGGTTGGAGCTGGCTTGAGCGTTGGATGGCCACTCGACAAACAGAAGTTTCTCCTGTTGATGATCACACCAGCAACTGCAGCAAGCAGCTGATCAACAATGAAGCAATAACTATGTTTAACACACGCCCCTCTTTGAAGAAGAAGTTCCTAGACCTGTCATTTGAAGAAAAAGAAAGCTGCGGTTCTAATGAAGTACCTGTCCCAAATGACATCAGTTCATCAATTCCACAAAAAGATGAAAAAGAAGGGTGTAAATTGGCTAAGAGCAGGCTTAAGGCTCCGAAAAGTATCTCCAGAAGGAAAACTGCACCAACCTGCCACCGTCAGAATGAACACTCTAAGGTATTAATCTGAAGCTTTATCTAATCATGCTTTTTGGGGAGGGAATAATCAAAATACAGATAGAGATATCAGAAACATAAAGGCAAAGGTTTTTGCATTTAGCAGCATACATGCTCTCGAGTCTTACTTAGGGTATGTGTGTTGTGTGCAACCACTATGATTGTAGTATTGTACAAAGTTGTGGGATCCAAGGATAGGCTTTAGGACATATACCATTTCTGATGATGACAGTATTGATATACATGTGTGAAAATTTGGATATTGTCCAAAGTTCTTCACTGAAAATGATGTTCATTTTTCCAAACAGGTGACTAGTAAAGATGGATCAAAGAATTAAAAAAGGATGGAAGGCCGCAGAAGGCAAAGCACTCCAGAAGCTGCAGTAGTGTATACAAAGATGATGCACCGTCTTGGTTGCCAACTGGTTAATTAGAAATGACTCAAAAGTCCATATCAGATCTTAAAACAAAACT
Organism: Suaeda aralocaspica; assembly: GCA_016808085.1. Taxonomy (NCBI): domain Eukaryota; kingdom Viridiplantae; phylum Streptophyta; class Magnoliopsida; order Caryophyllales; family Amaranthaceae; genus Suaeda; species Suaeda aralocaspica. Next base: position 2,280,606 of record PYUH01000490.1, read on the forward strand.
CTGTCGAATGCGTTTGCTGTTGCATTTCTTATGTCAAATGAATCATGTATTAAGATTATGCAAGTGTGTAGAGAATAGCAACCTGGAATCTTGATCTGGTACCAAATCAGATTATGAGAACCTTTATTATGGGATTGTAAATGGCTGGCAACATATTATTAACAATCAACATTTGCATAGAATTTGTAAAATTAGCATTTATTCAGCATAACGATACCACAGAGCATCATAACAAAGTGCAATTGATCTTTTGTTTGTGGCATATTCTCATAGCAACCAATGGCAGACTTCGTTGCAAAAACCAGCTCAACAATGAAGCAGATGTAGCACACAACATCTATAAGAATGCACTATATCAAAAGGATAATTCACACTGAATGTTGTAGTTTATTAAGCACAACATACTTATAAAATGCCCTTGTTCGGAAGAATAATATCAGAGCAGCAACAAACCCCAGAAAGCTAACAAATGCCAAAATAAAGAAAGACTTCATAAAGCAGTGAACCCCATAACAAGAATGGCTTTCCCCTGCTTCTTCGTCATATATATGCCCAATCACCCAAACAGACAAAACGTAGGTTCCCACAGGACTTGCTATTGCAATTGTATTAAAAATAGTTCCCATATGTTGGATGCCGAATATCTCTGAGGTAATAGTAGGCATCAGACCCCATTGAGCTCCATAACATATCCCAACCAAGATCGTCCCTATGTACAAATTACCTAGAAAGCCGGAGCCAATTGTGATATGTCCACTAGTCATGGTTGCTAGAGTGATAGCCATCAATAGTGTTCTTGCCCATCCTTTTTGGCGCAGTAGTATATCAGATATGTAGCCTCCACCAAAGCGGCCAAGAAAATTCCATATGGACCACAAGGAAACCATTGCATTGATCTTGACTGTATCATAACCAAGAGACTGTCCTATTTGACTCATATTATTAATGGTGGCAAGTCCAGATCCCATTCCACACGACATAGCTAAGAACAACAACCAGAAATTCAAACTCTTCATAGCCTCCACCAGATTCATGCTTTCTGCGCCTGATACAACATCCTTAGAAGAAGTACCAGGTAATGCAGCAACACTATTCTCGCCTAGAACCTTGTCAGGCTCATCTGAATCAGCACCATAATGTAACAATGGATCCCTCTCCGTGACTTGCAAATGAGTAGCGTTATCCTTGGTAATAGCTTGTATAGATACATAAAGAGGTGAAGATAGCAAGGCTAAGAGACCAAGAACAGTAACAAGGCGTGCCCATTGTTGGAACACAAAAATGTTCTGCAATATGATGATAATCATCATATACCCAGCAAGAACAAGGGCAACTAAAGAAAAACCATTCAAGTACTTGCTGTCATCAACTCCACTTCCGGGGCAAATTCTGACTAGAAACATTAGTGAGAACGAGACAAAAGTCGGGAGCAATGCAAGCATGAGGATGAATGTGGTTGGATTTTCCATGAAAAATGCTTGATATACTTGAATTAAGATTGCCCCACTAAGTCCAAGGAAACCCTGACAATATATAAGAATGAAGGTCAAACTAATGCTCCATTAAGTAGGACGTAAAACAATTTTGGATGACAATAATTTTTCATGGAAAACAATTTACATTGAAAAACTCTTTTTCATAAAAGAGTTTTGTCACCTACCAAAGAGACTCTAAAAGTTGCATTACAAGCAAAGCGTTGGCATTCTTATGCTCTAAATTCAATCATAAACAACATGGATTTGTTGCAAAGGAGGCACGAGGGCATTACTGATAGAGGAGGGGGGATTCAAACCTGTGACCTATTATACACAGACCCTCAATCTTAACCACTAGGGTAAGATATCATTGGTCCTTAATATTTGAGTTTAATAAATCCCAAACTAATAAATTATACAATCAAATTATTGACTATGACAATAGTATATGCATATATAATTACATAAATGCCCATAGTTCTTTTCGAAACAAATTGAAGTGAATTGAAAATAAGCTTAAAGAGATTACGGTAAGTAATTAATAAAAGCGAAACATTAAACTAACCTTCATGATACCAACAATAGTGCCTTTAAAATCCTGGAAATTATGGACACCAGTGACAACATTAGCAGTATTGAAAAAAGTCTGAGCATGTGCAGCCAAAAACATAAAGCAGCACATAAGAGGAACAGGGGGTGGAGATATATATCCGATAACAGCTAACCACATAAACAAATACCCAACAAAACACTGTAACGACCCTAAGGCGTGCACCACCCACGGCCCTCCTCTAGCTCCTGTGATAGACACGTAACTATATACTAACCCGGATATGATGCCGGCATTAGCTCCGATGTCTTTGAAAACTGAAACTAAATTTAATGTTGATTGATCATATGATTGAGATGATTTTAGTGCAGGTGAGTATATGCTGAATGCGTATGATCCTCCTGTTGTTGATTGTATCCATATGCTTGCTGCCGTTGATCCCCATCTGCTATTCATCTTTCCTTTTGGTTTGTTTGTTTGTTGTTTATCTGACTTGTGTCAACGAATGTTTATGTGATGAATTTTGCTTTATTTTATTTACTACTAGGGGGCCAAAGTCACCCTCTTTACTAATTATACTACATGGTCCGGACCAAAATATGCCCACCCCTAGTCGACTAACCTTAAATCTTAACTAGCGCCACACCACGCTAGCAAAATAAAATGAGACGAAGGGATAATTTACTATTTTACTATAGAGGGGTAATTTATTTTTCCCCTCTCCTTAATTACTGTTATGGTTTTATACAACAATCAAACATCCTGTAATCCTGTCATAGTCACATTCTCTCTCTAACAAAAAAAAAAAAAAACGCTTTCCTTTTTCCACAAAGTTCAACTACGCTCTTTGATTTACACCAACGATCTCCGATCAAATTTCCGGTAATTTTTACTCTAATCTTTCTATTAAATCTTAATTAATTAATTGATTAATCAAATTTTCTAGGGTTTTGAATTTTGATGATGATCATCTTTTTTTTTTTCCTTTTTTTTTATTTAAATTAGAAGAAGATAATTGAAGAAGATGAGTCAGGTATTTGAAGGTTATGAACGTCAATATTGCGAAATTTCGGCGAATTTGACTCGGAAATGTGCTTCTGCTGGTCTTCTTAATGGAGGTGATTTCTAAATTTGATGTTTTTTTTTTTCATTTTTATTTTTATTTTTTTAGGTTTTGTTGGATTATTTTGATTTTGAATTTGTGTTATAATTGTGATGAATTTAGGGGATTTTGTAAGTAAATTGAGGTTCTTTGGTTTGTATGAGCTAATGTTTTGGGATTAATTGGATATGGCAAATTGATGGGAAAAAAAATTGAAATCTAAAGTTTTGTTCTTAGGAGATGTGGATTACTGGATTACATTTTGATTCGTAGCGAAGTGAAATCCCTTTTTTGGGGTTTAAACAAGTTTTTGGGTTTTTGGTATGATGATCATGATGATGTGATACCATTGCAAGGGACTCGAATCACACATTGGTCATATGGGGTGATGTGGGGTTTATATGGGTCTATGGTTTTTCCTCTCTTTGAGCTGGGGTGGCTCTCGCATAGAGCCGTGTCGCTAAGTGGATTAAATTCCTTGAGTTAAGGCATTGCACTCCTTATTGGTGTGCTTATGGATGAGGGTTTTGTGTGTTGCAATGTTTTGAATATTAAGGTTTGTACCTTGAGTTAGGTTTTTCAAGGTCTATCCTCGAATTGAGAGTGTATTATTGAGTTTGAATTGAAGAGAGCGTCTGGTATGAAATTAGGAAATGAAATAGAATGGAGACAAATTAGGAGATGGGGTAATATCATTATGCAGCGTGATCAATATTAATTGTTTTGTATTAATTGTTTTGTATAAATTGAACGAAACAAATAAAAGGGGTAAGGATTTTGTTACAAATTTACTAATTACCATAGGGATTAAGAAGGGTAACAAATGGATGTTAATGGTTACCCTTAGGAAATGGAGTTTGTTACCTACCACTCATCAAATAATGGGCTATGAAAACGCTTAATTAACTCCATAACAAATTCTCTGAAACACTATATCAAACATCCTTTAATAGTTTGTTTGGATTGAGAAAAATTGAGGGAGAGGAAGAGAAGAGAAAAGAGGGACTTATCCTCCCTTGGTTGGATACCATTTGTTAGGAGGGAAGGGAAGTATGGGAAGGGAAATGGAAGGATCCATTTTTACACCCCTCTTTAATAAACTAAGTCCTTCAAGTGTTTGAAAGGTTTGGAGGGAAAATGTAACCTCCCTCTCTTCCCATCCCTCCCTTCCACCTTGCTATCTAAGCATACCGTGAGTCGTGAGAATAATTGAAAATAAGGCAGCCTTCTAATTAGGATTTTATTTTCCTTTGTGTGTGTGTGTGTTTTGGCTAACTGCTGGCTTTGCTATGTTTAGAAAGTTTTTTTATCTTATCCAAAATTGCTAAGCAAGTTCATTTGTTCCCGTTCTCATTGCAAGGGACTGTTACCGTGTTGTTTGAGAAAAGTTCAACACTTTCAATATATGTTGGGCTGTATTGGATTCGATCACTGATGTAACGACCAAAGTGGGGACATCTCATGTAGTCATGTGGTGTGATCATGTTGGCGCTTTTGTTTGAGAGAGCTTGTCAATTTATAACATAGTTCGATTTTACAATAGGAGTATTAGGGCTTCAGGAGAATTTGGCATCAAATAGGGAAGCATGGAGGATAGAACAATTGCAGATGACTTTTGCAATTTCTCTTATTGAATTATGTGTAGGCGACTAGGTGACTCTATGAGACTTTGATGTTGTTGTTGTTGTTCACAATAGGAGTATACTTCATTTACTTGAGGAGGGAGAGAGAGAGAGAGAGAGAGAGAGTGGGGTGGGTGGAGATTGTAATGAGCAAGAAGTTAATGAGTTATTTATTGCTGACAGAATAAATTGCTTGAAACTAATTGGATAGAAACCAAAGAGTTTTTCATTGTGCTGGATCTTCGAGCAATATAGATAGTTCTGTAATCTCTTAATCCAATGTCTTCAAATGTTGATGACAGGAGGGCCAATGTCTCAACTTTCAAGTGTTCTCTACTTTTAGTAAGTTCGCATGTTTTACTCTGCAATGCTGGAAATTTGACTGCCTCTGTATATTATGATCGTTGATTTAGTTTTAGGATTTATCTATTGAATATAATTGGAGATTTGGAGCTTCTCAAACTGAACTTTTCTTTATACCAAGGTTTAAGTTCATACTTTGCCTAATTGCTTTGCATCATGGCTCCTCTATGTTGGAGTGAACATTTTGCTTTTAGAATGTCGAATTACCCTTGTTTTTACTAATCATTTTTGTGAATTGGATCACATTCTTGGCCTTCAAATTTTTCTTTAATTGTCTGGTGCTGCTTTGCAGAGCAGAAGAAGCAGAAAGTATCTGAAATCAAAGGTGGTTTGGATGAAGCTGACACACTGGTATTCTTATAAGCTGTTTCTAGTTGTCAAGTTGTAATTGTTTTATCAACTTCAATCATCGATTCTATTTCTTACATGTTATGGTTGCACATATAAAATATAATTGATTTTTCAACACAATCAGATTCGGAAGATGGACCTGGAGGCAAGAACTTTGCAACCACATACGAAAGCTATGGTTCTTACCAAGCTTAGGGAGTACAAAAATGACTTAACCAACCTGAAAACCGAGGTTAAAAGACTCTCTTCTACTGATAGTCAAACAGCTCGAGATGCGTTGCTGGAATCTGGTATGGCAGATGCACTTACGGTAAGTGGTATAATTTTCCCCTTTCTATCTGCATAACCTGTATATATATCCGATTACATTAATCAAAGAACTAAAGAAAATCTTGTGAAGATGTGTAGATCGTCTTATATTTATTAAACTTACATAAATTTTACTCTAGCTAGTCATTTCATTTGGATATATCTGCTTGTACACTGGACAGGCTTCTGCTGATCAAAGAGGGCGGTTAATGATGTCAACCGAGAGATTGAATCAGTCCAGTGACAGGGTTAGGCAAAGCAGAATGACCATGCAGGAAACTGAAGCTATTGGGGTCTCTATACTTGAAGATTTGCATCAGCAACGCCAGTCACTTTTGCATGCTCATAATACAGTAAGCAATGGCCACTTCCTCTCTACTTGAACGGTGTGGATCTTTTGTATTCCTTGAAATCCACTGAGAATTAGAGTTTTTCTCCATTGCTATAATCTGCATTTATCAAGGGTTTTCATGAAATATGACAAGGTTTCATTGAGTCAGATTTATAACTATTTTATAACTCATCTGATTTCTACTGATCTTTTGTTACAGCTTCATGGAGTTGATGAGAACATTGGCAGAAGCAAGAAAATTCTGACTGGGATGTCAAGGAGGATGAATCGAAACAAATGGGTTATTGGTTCCATCATCGTGATACTGGTCCTTGCAGTTCTTTTGATCCTTTACTTCAAGTTATTTCATTAGTTTATTACCTATCTTTCCAAAAAAAAAAAAAAAAAAATAGAACTCAGCAAGTCGCCATGCTTGTCGCTGTATGATGTTCATGATCTTTGGTGTGAATAATATTTGTGTAATTGTTGCAGAGTTGCTTTAATGTGTTCATCAATTTACATTCTTTGGTTGGTGTGTCAAGTGTTATCCTTGAATCTTATGGTTGGATACTCTTGCATAAATGTTTGCACTTGAATCTCAATTTTTTGAATTAAGTACTTATTGGTGTATATTGTATGGAGTATTACATATTGCTGGAAGCCATCTCCTGTAGGAAAATTTGAAGTCATCAGAGTATCACTGTATCAGACTATCCATCATCAAATTAATTTGCTGTTTGAATTGGGGTGATCCAACTCTCAATCAAATATCTACTTCTGTAGCTTATCCTCCTGCACATGCTCATGCGATGTATCTGATATCGAAGGTTGGGCAGCATGCAATAACATAAATTGACGTTTTCAAAATTGGCCTCAATCATTAATGTTTGTTAATTGCTATTAACTGCACCTGATTTAGCGCAATTAGATAATACAGATCATTTGATTCACAGAAAGGAAAGTAACACCCTAAAGAATTCAAAACCATTTTTATAATCTGCATCATATTGTATACTACATAATCCAAAAAGATTAAAATCAAAATGCAAATCAAGTATCTAATAAAATTAATTATGTATATCAAAGCTCTGTTCTGCCGGAACAGTTATTACATAAGTCCAAAGTCGATCTTGGTACTGTTGTGCCAGCATGTTTAATTCTTTGGCAACAACCAATATGTAATACCAATAGTTCAATACAGTATTCTACTCGCTCTCTATTCAACGGTATAGTTACAAACATTACACAGCACCAAATTTCATTTACATTAAAACCAATATGGTAGTAAAAAATTAAGATGCGTCGCTGGCAAGTATTTAGCCTGAGATGCATCGATAAATACTCCATTCAAAATTTTATTATTCACAACAATCACCAAATGGAAATGAATAACCAACTCAAATAATGTTGCTTGCCAGAGAAAGTCCAACTGGATATGACCTATGTAATCTTGTTTGAACTTTCACTGAAGAAGCGGTTTTCACAGCAGCTTCATCGAGATCATCAGTCTTAGAGCTTGTAATTGCTTTCTCCACAACACTAGGCTTAATTGTTGAATCTGTCAGGAATTGCAATCCCTGCAAGAAAGAGGCAAATAATATCAGAAAAGCATATTGGTTTTGACTGACAATGGAAACCCTGAAACTCAACAAACCTTCCGAGAGTTGTCCTCACATGTGACTTTAGGTGGGCCAAGTTTTGATTTAATGTCCTATCAAACACCAGAAAACATCAAACAATAGCAACAGAACAAGTATTCTCCTAACTCATGCTTGATTCAATAACTGCAAATCAACAGAGATAAGTTCAATTTCCTTTCCGATTGAGTCAACTTCATTCCCATGCAACTTAAATGATGGAAGGTTAATATCTCTGAAGCTTTAGGTGTTGCTTCTACAAATATTCATTTGTGCATATTTTGAGATCAAAACTCTGATCGAAAATGCATGTTCGATGTGAATAACATCACAGATCCAAGAACCCAACTATAAAAGTTAAGGCTGAGAACCTCAAAGGGTAAAAGGGAAACCCAGCAGGCCACAGTCAAGAAGTATGCGATATGTCAGATATAAAAAAATACCTATTTACTTGAAAATCTAAACTGTTATCACAAGTAGTACAATGAGTATTCTAATAATAAGAGAAACCCTCTTACCTCGAAAAGTCTATCATTTAATCCATCCTTTATTCCTCCAGCAACTTGGCATAAATAGTATACACCTGAATTAGTCAAGTCCTGTACCACAGATAGCAGTGCAAAACAACGGCTATAGATTATTTTGAGATCAATTTGATAATAGTTCAACTAAAATATAAAATGCTATATAGTGAGGAAAAGACAAAACTTTTACAATTCAGACACGAAGCAGTGATCACAAAAAATAGGGAAGGGGGGAAAGCTTTACATATCACAAGAAAATAAAAAATTTGAATCGTGAAGGAAAGATAGACATTGATAAGGGAAACACCCTTGATTAGACCTCAATCTTGACTTGATAAAATTCGAACCATAGACATTTGTCATTTAGGTAAAAACCTTACCAAGTGAGCCAAGCTTGGGCTTTTTTTTCTTGGGGGGGGGG
>PYUH01000490.1:2289315-2318738 GCA_016808085.1 Suaeda aralocaspica
TTGTCATATCCATAGCAGGAGATTTGTCGGTTAGCCTAAGTTTAGATGGGATTTGGTATGGTAATCTATTGGTACGAATGATACACAATGCGTACATCTTGTGAAGATGTAGCCAGTCTCTGTATGGTGTATTTTGCTTTGAGTCATTGATATATCCTGTGGTACAGTTTTACATATTCAATTTATTCCAATTTACGAAAACCATTTAGAATAATCAGCATTCACCATAGCATATCGTATGGCATGGTAAACTAATTTTCATATTTTGACAGGAAGGAAAGCTAGAGGTTCTGAAAATAAACAGGTGTGTGGTGTTTTTATCATTTTGTGCAAGTTTTTCTGTCATGTGTTTATCTGGAATCTGGAAACATTTCACGGGTGGCATTCCCCTGTTTTGAAACTAAAACCTCCAGGAGCTCAGTCTGAAAGTTTGACTTATGGCGAAATGGGAAACATTGCAGTTAATTGTTGCTGCAGGAAGGCCCTAGAACAGTTTTTTTTTTTTTTTTTTTTGAAATTAACTACCCCAGAACATTTATTCAAATCAATAATTAGAAAAGAAGAGGATAAATAACTTCTTAAGATTTTGTTCAATCCAAGTATTTTTTAGAAAAGCTTTTAGTCTTTCCCCATTACCCCCCCACCCCAGGGGGGGGGGTAATGGGGAAAGACTAAAAGCTTTTCTAAAATACTTGGATTGAACAAAATCTTAAGAAGTTATTTATCCTCTTCTTTTCTCAATTTATTGATTTGAATAACTGTTCTGGGGTAGCTTAATTTCAAAAAAAAAAAAAAAAAACTGTTCTAGGGCCTTCCTGCAGCAACAATTAACTGCAAATGTTTCCCATTTCGCCATAAGTCAAACTTTCAGACTGAGCTTCCTGGAGGTTTTAGTTTCAAAACAGGGGAATGCCACCCGTGAAATGTTTCCAGATTCACAGATAAAACACATGACAAGAAAACTTGCACAAAATGATAAAAACACCACACACCTGTTTATTTTCAAGAACCTCTAGCTTTCCTTCCTGTCAAAATATGAAAATTAGTTTACCATGCCATACGATATGCTATGGGTGAATGCTGAATTATTCTAAATGGTTTTCGTAAATTGGAAATAAATTGAATATGTAAAAACTGTACCACAGGATATATCAATGACTCAAAGCAAAATACACCATACAGAGACTGGCTACATCTTCACAAGATGTACGCATTGTGTATCATTCGTACCAATAGATTACCATACCAAATCCCATCTAAACTTTAGGCTAACCGACAAATCTTCCTGCTATGGATATGACAATAGAACATAAAACTGATAGTAATGGACACAAATCTGCCAATTTTAGTAAATACATAGTATTTATCAGTCTAACGCCTTAGACAGTGTCAATCTATTTAATTCTGCAAAGTCCTAAAGCTCAACTTATCAGTAATAAATTTATAACCCAAAAGTTTTACATTATATGGTGAACATTCTACACGATATTAGAAGTGTTAGATTATGAGCACTTTAATCTCATTTTCATCATCTTGCACAATCAATGATCTCTATAATTTTGAACAACATTTCTTCATTTATATAGGCTTGATTACACAATATTTAGAGCTTTCAGAAATAAGAATTTATATATATATATATGTAAGTCCATCATAACTGTTCTTCCATGCATCATAGTAGTCAAAAAGATTTTTTTTGTTGAAAAAAAGATGTTGTAATAATATAGCTCGTAGATATGACCACAACAATTTATTTCCCTATTGTAAAATTTGTAGGCACTGTTAGGGTTTGGGTCACTCTACTTGACTACGAAAACACCAAACACTCCCATAGGCCATAAAGATTGCATGCGGAAGAATATGTTATGCAGTAAGTGCTTTTCAAGGCACACAAATGCTATTATACACTTCAGCAACAACATCATTCACCTCAATTTTTATATGTAACCATTGCAGTTTGCATGAAAAAGCTTTGGGCATAATTCCGTAAAAATCACTTAAACCTCTGACCATCACTTCCCACTATAAGGTTATTTAATAAAAAAATATTTAAAAATTGCTGACTTGCAAAAGCTCCATGTCAAGAAATTTCTTAATGACTAATATTATCAACTAAAGGAGGATCTCCTTACCAGTCCATCTATCATCTCACGGATGAAATCAATGTCACAACCAATTTGGGAAATGTTTGACTTGACACCAGTAACCTGCATAGACACAAAAAGTACAAAGCATAAATCAGCATGCAAGCTAAGTCAGGTGTGTGAATGTGATAGTTGTTCCACATTCCATACTTCATATATTCATATTTCAAGATAAGCAAGTAGAAAACACCAAACAAATGAAATACATGATCACAAACCCTAAGTAATCGCAATCCTAACCGATGTTGCATCATCTATGTGGATTGGCATTTAACCCATATGCTCAAGCAAATCACAAAACTGAGATGGAATTCATTGTAACCTTATTAGACTGCAGGAGTACACTTACTTGAATAGAAAAGGATAAACATGACAAATATTTGTAAATACAACATGATAGGACACGATGTCCTCCATGATTTGATGAAACAAGCAAATCTCTTTTTATGTATTTATGTGAACATTCAATAACACCCATTTCTTCAGCAAAGTACAAAAAAAATAGATAGGTAGACGACTTATATCAGCATCGTATTCCTAACATTCATTTAGCTCCCTTTTGATAAAAATTTACCAGCAGAAAAACCACTAAGATGTGATTAAACTTGAGAATTGGCAACTCTTTATGAAGATTAAATTCAAACCGTTAAGATTGGAAAACATGAGACTCATGTCACTTGGATGGGCTTTCTTATTCTCACAAAGTAGTTGGATTGGAGCATAACCTATACCTACAACATAGTATCTACATTCTACAGTGCAGTAGCTTAAACAATACAATGAATGTACTTATGGAACCATGGTGGCAGCTAGGGAACTGTAGTTCAACTGCTCAATTTGAGTGCCTTAAGCACTACAAACTTGAGGAAAATTGCAACAGTTCTCACTTCTCAGCTATGCAGTGACCGCACAATTGATTAAGCTGGATTCCTACTTAAATAATTCAAATGAACATACTTACATCATTGAGTATCTGCCCAGAGATCTCTTTTTGCTCCTCTAGCTTCCAGTCCACGGTTTCCAGCCTTTTCGACAAATGTTTTTTCGTCGCCTGCATCAACGACAGCAACTCTGAGTAATGAGAAGCAAGAAGCAATGGGCACAGAATAAAGAGCAACTAGAGAAGATATTAACTGCCAAAGCATCAGTCAAGGAGTCTAGTTGTTTAGAGACACTAGCAACAGCATTTGCCATATTTTGCTTTGTCACAAACATGACATCCGAAAATGACAACCCCTGCAATAACAGCAAAGCACATACATTAGAAGAGACGCAAAGTAATGATAAATGATAGAACTATCTCAGAGGATATAGAATTGTAGAGCTTATTTAGAGCTTTTGAAATGACAGTCTGACAAAATAAACAAATTAATTAATTAAAAACCACAGCAAGTAGAGAAACAAATAACAAGCAAGCCTTCTACGCATACAGGATCTGAAGTGAAGATCATACCTTCCACCACATATAACAATATCCCATAGCTCCAACAGCAGCAGCTGGTACCAAATACGATCCATAACCTCCTACACCCATCAAGAAAGAATGTAAGCTGCTTCAAGAAAAAATAAGGAGAATACCATATCCTAAGAGGGAAAATAAAGAACATCATTGGGTATATCGATCATTAAGGTGAGCTATCCACATAAATTTAAGTGTATAACAAAAGTCATAATCTAAAGTCTTAAAATGCAACAAACAGAGTTGAAATGCAAGCACCGACAGTCCAATATAGTATTTTGAAGTCCCCATCCCTATCTCCAAAGATATAACAACAAATCAACGATGGAGTATAAGTCAATTTCTACAAAAGTGGAAGTAGAAGTAGAAGCACAGAACTCTGATTTTCCCTTTCCCCAATTCAACTTCGGAAAAATGGCTCATGCAACATATACTTGTGACTTGTCCCCGAAAAAGGGGTACATGGCTAACAGACGACTGGCAGTTGTAAACACAATGCTATTAGAATTGAGATCGTATTTTGGATTCATGAGAGTGCACATACAATAGCAACATAGATTGGTTTGGAGAATCATACACTCATTCATATCATCATATGATCCTAGATTCTAAATTTCAATTAATATAAGATTACGATTCCTTAAAATTATATAAGTATAATTTATAGTTTAAGAGCTAGACTAATCGACATGTTAATTGTCTAACTTACATGCATTCATTAAAAAACATCACACATACTTGTAGACATGAATATACTGTATATATGATTAGTTCTCAGTTTAAAACTTATAAAGAGAGAAAATTATTAGCTATAACTTAGGGTAATAAGAAGATTAGACAAGTACATAGTGTGAACATCTGCAGTTCTACAATCTGGATCATATGATCCAGAATCCGGACCATGATTCTAACAGCTATGAATATATATAAGAAAGCAACACAACAACTATCCCTATATATATATGATTAGGCAAGAAAAAGAAAAGAAAAGAGTGAGAGAAGATAAATGATCCAGAAGCAATCAGGACTCGGCAACCACTCAATGAAAAACACAAGGGAGAACCCATTCAATTATGGTCTGTTGATAATAACCTATCAAAATTTTCAGGACTATGACGCATATTAATAACTTTAAGCTAATTTATACGAAGTATTTGATATATAGAGCAATTAACAGTCAGTCCTGTCTAACGTTACTTTGCAAAACCTCCTTTTCAGCAACGAGAAAGAACCGACTGCCCACCTATATGACTATTACGACGTAGATGAATATATACAGCAAGGAGCATACAAAAACCAATTAATTCCATACCATTAGAACCAGAGTTTCCATTCATTATAGAGATTGGATTCGATAAGGAAAGCTCTCTAATCTCCTGAGCCAATTGTCGAATCTGAAGGCAGCAAGAACATGAAGTAAATAGGTATAGTAATCAATAACGTGTATCAACAACTTTTCATGTTCTATACTACAATATTCATTTCCACAAAGTTCACTGTTCACATTATGAAAGGAGTACGGAAAATTAATCTCGTAAATTTTGTCAGATCACTAATTCTTCCAACTACTTCATATCAGGCAGCCAACATTACCTGTGCTGCAAGTAGTACCGGATCAATTTTAGTTGAAGAGAAATCTGATTCATTGATGCCTTTTATAGATTCCTGAAGTTGCTGAAGGACGTCAGATAAGCGTCCACTCTTCAGAATTACAGAACCGGTCAAACCTGGCATAATAATAGATATATATATATAAAAAATAAGGCCATTAACGAACATAATTTAACATAAAGACTGAAATATTACAGTCTTGGGAACGGAGACACAATATTTTAGAACTTTAGAGAAGACAATAGAAGCCTACAAACAGCATGAACAGTAACTCAAAACGATGCTTTTTCTGGGCTACAGATCACATGGCATAAACTATAATAACAATAAAGCAAACAACCACAAAACACATTCTTTATTGAGTTCTTAATCAAACCAAGACATGCTAAAATTAAGCCCCTAAGCGCCAGAGTATTAATTTTACATAGTATTGTTTCCTTATTGAACCAGAAAAGAGAAAGACATTCGGGATTTTAGTGATTCCCTAATCACAATCACAACCTTCAAGCAACCCTCTCAGACATATTATGCCAAAGCCCTTATGGCCCTGTTCTTTCCAGCTTATTTTCAACTCAATTCGATTACATTTTAGTTCAGTTAGTACAATTCCCAATGAGTCTATGGTTCAGCTTAACTTTGGGTCATTCCAGTTAATTTAAGTTCAGCGCTGCTGAATAGGGCTTTGCAATGGTCCCCGTGAAATTTGATACGTTGATTTAGATTATAATGAGAGAAAACATTCAAAACCATTTTTCTCTAATGCATCAACTTATACCAAGTTGGACTAAGGAAATACTTACATACTTTATGTATCAACTACTTTCTTATGCATTAGCTTATGCCAAGTTGGACTAAGCAAATATTTTTCTTATGCATCAGTTGAATAGGTTATGGAAAATTCTGATTTTAGGTTATCCCCACTGTCATTGCAGGGCTTGCATCAACCTATTATCCATCAGTGGTTCAATGCAACTCAACGTCTCAACAAACCTATAAACTTACCAAGCAACAAAGTCCTGCTCAGATTGATATCACCACCAGTCACCGCTATATCAACAATAAATAAACAAATTTCCTTATGACTCTCAGTCTCTCACTCGTATGTTCCACTCAAACCACACCCCAACCATTTAGATACCTTTTTCACACCATGCCTCCCCTTGATAGAAAATCAGTACAAGCATCTCATTGGAAAGTGTTGAATAATGAGTACTATATATATGCCTTCACTCTTCCGTAGCTACACTAATTCACATCTTTCATATTATACTAAACATTCGTGTTGGACACTCTAACCCTCATTTTGTACAATAGAATAAACACCCCGCCGAAGCATAGTAGTCAATTCGTCTATAAGCTCTAAGACTCCCAAAATCAAATCCTCTATCCATCAGTTAAGCAAGAAAATTTAGGTTTGATGCCCTGACAACCAACTTTCAGCAATATTTATAGTTCGATACCATCAAATAACCCACTTCAGATTTTAAACAAACCCAAATCAAGTTTTCTTCTCGAAAACTAATCACTAAAAATAACATTAGAGCTTTATGATCTCAACTACTTTCAACCTAATATTTTTTTAACCTCAAAATGCACCAATTTTCAGCTCATATCATCCAAACTACAATTGATATTTGGAATGAATTGATCATTTAAGACTTAAGAACTACAATTTACAACTTTAAGAAATAAGGCGCACCCAAATTTCATTTCTTGCAGTAAAAGTTACCTAAATACCTAAAACTTTTGTTCATCAATAGTTTGTTACCTAAATATCTAAACAATTTATTATTTACGAATTATGATAAAAAAAAAAACCCTTAAATTATTTGTTCTAAACCCAGAAATATAAGTTTGATTAAATTAAATAAGACTAATTAACTAATCAAAGAACAAAAGGGCACCCTAAAAATCATTTCTTTTAGTGAAAATTGGAAATTGACATCCTAATTATCAATTCATAAATACGTGGTAACCTAAATAACTAGAAATTTTGTTGACAAAAGCTCTGAAATAATCAAATTAATTCAAAACCCCAGAAACATAGTAATAGGTTTGATTAAATTACACTAATTAACTAATTGATAAGGTAAATCAATGAAATTGATACTGGAAAAACTCAAAATTTGAAAAAGGGATAATGAAATTAAATGAGACAAATTAAAGGGAAAAAAAAATTACCTGCTCCTAAGAGGATTAAAACTTTGGAAGAAGCAACACCAGTTTGCATCGCCATCTTTGGTTGTTAGTTTACTACCATAATCTTTTATTAACTTTAAAGGTTGTATTTTTAGAGGAATTTTACAAGAGTTTTGTTTGGATTGCAAATGAGTGTTTAAGGCCAAACAATTTAGGCTTATGTTTTTTTTAGCCGGAAGCAAAAGGTTTTAACCAAACAACACCTAGCGACTTTTGGGTTAGACGTTTTAGAGAATGTATGGTGCACCTTCGTCTATTGGTGACAAGGATGCAAGAATTGGGGTGTAGGCCCGCTTAACAAAAGGCAGAGCGAGTTATAGGATTGAGTAAGGCGTGAGAATTGAGAAGGAAATAGAAAAAATAATTTGACTGCAATAAATAACATTATTTTTAGCGCGCTAGTGTATAAAGGCAGACAGTTGATGGTCATTTGTATCATTAGAGCTTAAACAAGTTGAATCGACTAAAAATAAGCACATAATATTCAACGAAAGAAAAAGAAGATTTTGTATGTGATTTTGCACACCCTCTATATATCGGTAGATTATTAGGTTCATTTGAATGGAGAACCTAATTTGGTTCTAGGATGAAATCAAATAGAATTGTACTCATTTTACATCTGCTGACTACATATACAACTTTCATCAATGATTAATCTGCACCAACCACAAACCCTTAAAAAACCTAAACCCAATCTCACTCCACTTACACGACAAACCTAAACTCATCATCGATAAATAAATGTCTCTTATTTGATTATGATGCAATGTATGATAAAATTAGATTAATCTAGTACATGTCTCATACTTGTCATAGTGACATTCCTATTCTCGATCCAACACCGAGGCTTTGACAACTCTTGACAAAAAAATAGGTGCTTTATGAGTCCGACCCGTCCGACTCCAAAACTACAACGCGCCAAGCACCATGGCTAACAAGTGTAACGACCAAACTAACTAACAAACAACAAACTTACAAACATAGAATACCAAATCAAATCAAAATCCCACTAATTTCATCTTTTCTTCCTACACTCATCATCTTCTCTTTCACTTTGACTTTCCTTTCTTCTGCAATGCTCCTTCACCTTCATCTTCTCCCATGAAACCCACAATTTCAACACCTTTCTTCTTCATCTTCATCTTCTTCCTTCTACTCTTCACCCCTTCATCATCATCATCATCAAATGAACAAACCTTCATTTCTTCTGTAATTTCAACAAATGGCTTAAATTTCCTCAAAGAACTCCTAATTTCAAAGGCGATTTCCACCTTAACTCCTTTAGAAATCCCTGAAATTCATAAACCAATACAAATCCCCTTTCTTGGTAATGTTTTCGTCGAATTGTCGAATATAAGTCTTCATCAAGTTAGGGTTTCTGATTCATTTATTACGCCCGGGGATTCCGGTGTTGCGGTCGTTGTATCGGGTGCTACTGCGAATATTAGCTTGGATTGGTATTACTCTTATTCTTCCAGTTGGTTGTTGCCCTTTCAGTTTTCTGATCATGGACTTGCTTCTATTCAGGTATACCTGTTTTTACTTGTATTGAAATTTGGATTGTTTCGATTTGTTTTGTTATGGTTTGGATGCGATTGTGATACTGCCCGCGCAATGCCATTGCGCGGTTTGTGTGAAGGTGGAGGAATTGTTAAACTAGTAATAGCACTTGTTAGTCTTGTATTACATTGGGTTAGTTGTGAAGGATGTGTTTTGTTAGGATGTACCGGAGTACGTATTTGAGTTTAAGAGCTCGAGTTCATGTTCTTTTGAACATACTACCTCCATTTTACATTATTTGCAACGATTTGACATAAAGTAGAGAGGTTAAATGTCTAATGTGAAACGGAGGTAGTACTTGAGATAAAGTAGATTGACTGAATTGTACTAAAATGAATATAAAATGCAAACTCAAAAGTCATTGAACTATGCTGAAAGTAAGTTTAAAAGAACGGGCTCATAAAAATAAGGAAAATGGTAGAAAACATTTGCCTTGCATTACTAAGTAGTGATATTTAACTATTATAGAAGATTTGGCGAGGACTTCGAGGAGTAGGGGTTGTAGTTTAACAAACACAAGATCATGCCTCCATTGGGGGTTGGCATGAAGATTAAGAATTGGAATGTAAGGTTGAGGGTATTGTGAATGTAAATTTTGTCATTTTTATGTTATTTTTGATAAGGCGAATAAGATATGGACTATTGGTTCCACCTCCATTTCTACCTCGATCCATGAGGTCAGAGGTTTGATTTCTTATACCCACTAATGATGTTGGGTTCTTTTTTACCAAATAAAGATAAAATTTGACATATTTATATGATTTGATGTATTTCGTGAAATGCTATGGTACTTTGACATTATCATGATAGAGACATTATCTTAATCTTTTCTCCAACCTACTCATGCGTCTATAAATTTTGTTAACATTATATATATATATATATATATATTATGTGTTTGTTCTTTAAAAGGTTAATGGGATGCAAGTGGGCCTCACTTTGTACATGGAAATCGAAGATGGAAGACTGAAGTTATCTCTCCTTGAATGTGGTTGCTTTGTTGAAGATCTTTCTATTAATTTGGATGGAGGAGCATCTTGGCTTTATCAAGGGTAATCATTTCTAAATGAAGTATTTATTTGTTTTTTTGTTATATTCATCACTGCTGATTGGTTTGTGCATCTAGGCTTATGCATTAGCTCATTAGCCAATAGCCATTTGGTTAAGGTATTTTCTAAGTGTGAGAATTTTATTGAAATGCGTATGCTATGTTGGATGTGTGCGCATACAAGAAAGAGAAAAATACGGGATGAGATAATTAGGAGGAAGTTGGGGGGTTGCTTTTATTGAATATATAATGAGGGGAAGTCGGCTAAGATGATTTGGTCATATAAGAAGGAGACCGGGTAACACTCCAGTAATGAGGTTGGAAGGATGGCAACGAGAGGGAAGGAGGAGAGGTAGAGGAAGACCAAAACAAATCTAAATGAGGGTTGTTAGTGGAGATATGAGGTTGTTGGGGCTTGAAGAACATTTAGTGTCAAATAGGGAAGATTGGAGGAAGAGGATTTCTGCTGATGACTATTGCGACTCCTCATATAGATTAATTTGGGACTAATGCTTTGTTGTTGTTGAGAATTTTATTGAGAACAAGAATATTAATGTTTGAATCCCAAATGGGTAGATGTTGTTAGATGGACTAAGATGGCATTGCCTCCTGTATAAAACCTTTGAACCTGTGCAGCTGTTCTTGACCATTGCTAAGAGAGATTTGATAAATGGAATAAGTGCAGTGCATTTCTTCAAGGTCTGCTTTATTTTACTCGTTTAGAGTGTAAGCCTTATGTTGATTATTGATGTTAGCTCAAGAAGTATTTAACCTTATCACTAAAGGATTGAATAAGAAAAATCCTACTACAATTACAACTACAGATCTCTACTTAGATGGTTGTAATAATTATCTAATGCACTAAATTTTTTGGAGTGCCCATTAATCGTACCTGCATGACTTAACCCTTTGTTTAGATACAATGAAACGGAAGGAAAAGAAGGGAGGAAAAAAGAAAGGGGACAATTTCCCTTGTTTGTGTAAATGGTTGAAGGAAGGAAAGGGAGGGAGAGGGAAGGATCCATTTTCCCTCCTCCTTTAAGAACCTTCATCCCTCCCAATTTGGAGAGGTTTGGAGGGAAGTTAGACTCCACTTCTCCCTCCCTTTCGTTCCCCGCCCCTTCCTCTTATTTCTCTTCATTATTGTCTTTTCTGACCTCCTATAAGTATTGTGTTTAGTATACCATTGGTCT
This sequence comes from Suaeda aralocaspica, assembly GCA_016808085.1. Classification (NCBI taxonomy): domain Eukaryota; kingdom Viridiplantae; phylum Streptophyta; class Magnoliopsida; order Caryophyllales; family Amaranthaceae; genus Suaeda; species Suaeda aralocaspica. Next base: position 2,300,530 of record PYUH01000490.1, read on the forward strand.
TGTGATGGCCATCACCTTACTCATATCTGGACCTCTGTATATATCTCTGATTAGAAGAAATGAAGTGTTTAATTTCTGTGAAAATTTAATGTTTATCAGTGGAAAGAAAAGGAATGAGTGCAAAACACCACAGTGAGGTTTTATTTTTCATGTCATAACCGAGTACGAAAATGCTGAAGTTGTATACTAGTTTCTGATGAATGCACGTAATAAAAGCAAGAATATACGTAGTATTCGTTTTAAGGCTCAACAGAAGATGATGCACACATGATCAATTCGATGAAGTTTCCTTTTATCGCTCCTTATTAGATTTTTGCATCCAATATTGTTCACATCTATCATGAAATTCAGTAATTTTGATATCACCTTTCAGTGAAGAGGTGAAACCATACTTGCTGTGAATTGTTCATCTAACCTACCGACCCTTTTTTTTCAACGTTAAGATCCTGTTAGTTGACTGCTTACGAATTATGATCATAAGTTATTTTGTGTACTTATATAGTCCTTTATTTATGCTCTCGATTTGATTTGCACAAAAATGTATCAACATTGAATATTATATGTAGATTCTAATTAGCTGATAAATATTAAACTTTTACCTCTTCTTCATCCTCCCAAGGATTGTAGATGTTTTTGCTGAACAAATTGAGTCTACAGTGGAGGAAGCTATTACCAAGAAACTTAAAGAAGCAATTCTAAAGCTTGCTTCGTATCTTCAAAACTTACCCAAACAGATCCCAGTTGATGATATTGCATCCTTGAATGTTACTTTGGTGAATGAAATTGTCCTTAGTGATTCTTCAATTGGATTTGAGCTCAATGGTTTATTCATTCAAAGAGATCAACCACAAAACTATGAAGTCTCAAAGAATAACCTATTTCATAAAAAGCGTTTATTTGCTCCAAGAGATCAAAGGGTGAAACGGAAATTTCGTGAGCAACTGCTGCAACCTGTGTCTTGTCGTGATTCATCGAAGATGATTGGAATTTCAATAGATCAAGCTGTCTTTCACTCAGCATCCACCTTGTATTTTGAGGTAGGCTTAAATTAAAGACTGCTTCATGTGTTAAGTATTCTAGTTCTGTTTTTCTTTGCATTTCTTTATGGAGAAGAATTCTGTACAAAGCTATCCGTTTTTCTGAGGAGCTATATATTGAAAGTCCTGTAGGCTGTAGGTGTTGTCACTTTCGCTATGTCCAGCATTAAAAACACCATTGGGTGGGTAAAATCTATTCTGTAGCAATGTGGAATTTTTGTCTGATGTATTGCATGGATGGTGGACAACAAACAGTTGCATAAGAATTGAAAGCTCTGTCTTTGATGATCACTATAGTGAAATGAGAGGTAAAGAAACTCCTGAATCTCTAGAAATAAAAAATAATAATAAAAAGAAATAAAAAATTGGGCCTTAGTGATAGTAAGCCAGTGTTAACATTTCATATGCACATAAAGTAGCTGCCTGGCTGGGTTATCTTGCTTGTCAATTGGGCAGGGGCGGATCCAAGGGGTTACATTTGGGTACAGCTGTACCCCCATTTCCAAGAAAAAAAATCCAAAAAAAAAAAACAAAACAAAAACAATGAATTAAAACCAGAAATACAATACAAAACACATAAGTACAAGGAAAGCATAGCATGGCAAGATGGTAGTCTGGTAGAGGTAGTGTGTGTAGTTAATGATTGCTAAAGGTCCTTATTTCAAATATGCAGCTCCACATTTTTCATTTTTTTCTTATTAATTTATTTTTTTGGACTTTTCTTACTTCCATTTAATTTTTTCCTATTCTTTTCCTCACACATAGTACAGAGTATACATTGTCTCATTGTCAAGTTGACTATCTTATATACGTAGTACTAGTAATTTAAAATGATTTTGAGGTCTCTATGTTTACTGTGTAGTAATATTAGTTTGATTGTCTCAATACGGACTTCATTAATATATAATCGATATAATTTTTACAAATAAATAATTGAAGATAAAAGGCTAAGGTATAAAATATGGCTCGACCAACGTAAAAGTAGATTGTTGCAACTAGTAAATGCATAATCAAACTAGATGTAGTATAATTTTTCTATAAATGTGTCCATATGGTCGTACCCCCATTCGTTAATTCTTGGATTTGCCACTGCAATTGGGATATGTGAAGCTAATTCTAAAAATCCTACTACTAGGTGTATGTATTACGGCTCTATGGGTTTGACTTGAAATGTTGGTTATTCTGTTCATGGGTTAAATGTGGTGGCTCATGTGGAGATATTAGTGTAAAGTACCTTTGAGGTTAGGAAGGGGAATTTGATAGAATGGATATTAGACTAGCACCATTCAATCGGTTGCAATATTTTTTTATAAGTAGTGATCATATGAAGAACATTATTGAGAGAATGGGTGTAGTAGAGATGCGTGTGTGAGTCTTGATGTTGGAGGGGGCAAGTGTCGAGGACAAGATTGGAAAGAACCTGTTGTTTTAGGTTGATCATATGCGACACCATCTAAAAATCTTTCTAGAAAGCAGAGAAATGAGATTGTGGGGATTTTACAAGAGGCCTTGGGGAGCTTAAATGACTAAGATGGAAGCAATAGATACGAACTGTCAAAGTTGGATAGGCATAATGTTTTAGAGATGAGGGATGATGATTGTTATTGATAAAACCTCCGGTTCAAAATAATTGTAACAATATTGTGTGCACAGGTAATATTTTAGAATGGGTGAGGTGAACAAGTATGGGTATAGGTTAGTGAATAGAAAAAGAGGGAAAATAACAAAATAAAACAACAGGGTATAATTGTCTTTTCACTTTAAAATATCTACCACAAATGGGGAAAAAAATCATTGCAACTATTTTGAACCAGCTCAACATACATAGAAAGTGTTGGTAATATTTTGAACTGGAGGTAGTAGTTAGAATTATAGTTGGTAATTGCAAACATTGAAAAGCTTGTTCCATATTTTGGATCTAGGCTCATATTGTTGTTTTGTTGCAAATTAAATCAATGATAATAGAAGGTTTGATTTTTATTTATTTATTATCACATTTTTTTTAAAGTTACTTGTTAAATGTTTTGAAGTGCCTTTGATTTAAGATATCAAGCATCATGTTGGTTGTATATATGAAAGGCGTGTTGCGCACCTAACAAAAATAACCTAATTTTTCCTCCTAACTATGTAGTCGGGCAAGTAAGGGTCGAATCCCAAGAGACTAAATGGTTCAAAGTGGTCAATTTTGATTCTACTTTATACTAAGCAAGTAACAATTTAGAGTTGAGATTTATTAACTATTCTTACACTAAACAAGACTAATGGAAGTACTATGATAAAATTCAAGGAATAAAAACACCCAGAGTTAGGCACCACCACTAGCATAATTGAACACAAGCAATTCATACCCTAATTTAATCGAGTAATTGTTCAAGAGAAAAGGTAACCCTATAAAATACCACAAACCTCTCCCGAGTATCTATGGCTTCTTTAATTTGCAATCAAGCCTACTCCCTTGGAATCATGCAAATCAAAGACTTTAATCACAAAACCCTAACTTTCTAACAATTCATTCTACCTACTCCCGTGGAGAATTTCATGTTCCTAATTGAAATATTCAAATTCATCAATACCCAATTACCATTGTGATAAAGACAATGAATTCATAACAATACCAATTATCCCTAATCTAGTATTGGCATAAGCACAATCNTAGTCTACCTACTCCCGTGGAGAATTTCATGTTTTTAATTGAAACATCCAAATTCATCAATACCCAATTGCCATTGTGATAAAGACAATGAATTCATAATAGTACTAATTTCCCTAATCTAGTATTGGCATAAGCACAATCAATTAAGCATGAACAATCAACAATTAAATTGGGGATTTTACAAAATTACTCAAGGACCAATCATGGCTAGGGCTTGACCTAACNCATCCAATTTCATCAATACCCAATTGCCATTGTGATAAAGACAATGAATTCATAACAGTACTAATTTCCTTAATCTAGTATTGGCATAAGCACAACCAATTAAGCATGAACAATCAACAATTAAATTGGGGATTTTACAAAAATTGCTCAAGAATCAATCATGGCTAGGGCTTGACCTAACCCTAGATAAATAAAACTACTCACACATAATTGTTGAATAAACAAAACAAATAGTAAAAGAAAGCATGATTAACAACAATAAAAAGAGAATAGAGAAAAGAAGATATTACTTGAATTGATGAAATTGCCAAAACAATGTCAAAAGAACCAAAGTTGAGAATGTGTGCCAAAGAAAACTAAGGAGAACTAAAAGCTTTTTCTAAAAAAAATAAAATCTGATNTCAAAAAAACTAAGGAGAACTAAAAGATTTTTCTAAAAAAATGATATTCAAGTAGGTGTGTAGAAGTTAGAATGAAAAACTCCTAAAAAAAACCTATCTAGATGCTAGGAATATGAAGAGTTGTCTACATCAAAGAAAAGGCCGCAACCGGGGTGTGGCATGTGATATTAGGCCGCAACGAGGGTGCGGAGTAGGCTGATTTTTGCTTCAAAATACTTAAAAAACAAATGGCCACAACTAGGTTGTGGCAAACTAAGTCATTTCCACAACTATGTTGCGGTAGGTCTTCATNTTTGAGAATGTGTGCCAAAGAAAACTAAGGAGAACTAAAAGCTTTTTCTAAAAAAAATAAAATCTGATATTGAAGTATATGTAGAATTAGAATGAAACTCCCCTCTAAAAGCCTATTTAGATGCTAGGAATATGAAGAGTTTTCTACATCAAAGAAGAGGCCGCAACTACAACCAGGGTGTGGCATGTGATATTAGGCCGCAACTAGGGTGCGGAGTAGGCTACCATTTTGCTTCAAAATATTTCAAAAACAAGTGGCCACAACTAGGTTATGGCAAACTAAGTCATTTCCACTACCATGTTGCTGTAGGTCTTCATAAGCAACTCTTTTGAAGCTTTTCACCGTCATAGACGCCTTGCCCATTCTTTGATCAACATCCAATTAGCTCTACTTGCATCTCCAATAATCCTAGCAAAAGCACCTAAAACCTACAAAAACAAAGCAAAATACACCTGAGAAGAACAATAGCAAAGTATGAAGCATAATGGCTCAAAAAGGTTGAAACTATGGGAAGAGTAAGATGAAAACACACAAATTTAGCATAGAAATATGAGTATAAAATGGTGTTATCAATATACAAAAAAGAAATATATCAAGTAAGTAATGCTCTGGAGAAACCCCTTTTACCCTAACTACGTAGACAACAACCTACAAGAATGGAACTTGGAGGCTTGATAAGGGAAAGTACCCACAAATATTGTTGGCTTCTTTCTTTTGGTGAATATCTCATGCCAATCTTTGTGTCTTCCTTTTCCACACAACAAAAACACCTTTCACAAAAAGGCTAAAGATAAATGCCGAAAAAGAAAAACCTAAGTGCAAATGAGTATAAGAGTTTTTCAACTCTTCTTTTTTAAGGCACAAACTAGGCTTGCAGTAAGATTATTCTTTTTCTTACGAATATCCTCACTTAGGGTCTTCTCTATGGTGCTGCATAAGTGAAGATAAAAGCTTTAAGAGGAGCTTTTGACTTTCTCTCTTTCAAGTATCAAATGATAAGAAGACGTTAGGCATATTTCTTTCAAGTGTCTCATGCTGCCAATTCCTCTCATCATCCTATTCCACAAACCTCTACAATTAGAAGATTGTGCAAAAGCGCGACCAAGTTTTCTTTTTAGTCTGCAGAAGTCTTGAAAAAACATCCTTGTGCATCTTGTTACCATTTGTCCATTCCATACTAACATTTTGAGTGTGATGTATTTACTCTATTCTAGTACCTTTTGTGTCCTGAGTCCAACTTTCCAAGAAGCTTGTTGGTGTGAATAGGATTTTTTCCCTCCCTTGGGAGTTGGGGAGATATTCTTTAGTAATGCCTGAACTTTCCATATTTGTGGGCTGTAGAAATTCCTTTATTATTATTAACTATGAGTACTATAAGACATTGAAGAGGACTTTTGTTGGTTGGGGTTGGAGGATGACAAGGGATATCTGTTTGTAAGGTCTTAAGTTTACGGAAGAATATACTTTTGGCTTTAAAATGTGGCTTGATGGTAGCTATTGTGGCAATCACTTTAGTGCACAAATTTTTCAAAATATGGATTACTATTAGGGAAACCATTATTAGTGTTTGCACAAGCAATGCTAGCCCATGAAATAATGTCGTATGTTCTGACTTCTGACCCTCTCATTTTTTCTTGTGAACTTTAAAATTGGGAGTAAAAATCATTTTTTTATATGAAAAATCATTGAAATGGAGGTATCTACTGCACTTAAATTTAATGTGCTTACATTATGTTTAATCCTTGAAATGGAGTCTTTCATTGGAATTAATAATTTCCTTGGTAGTAAGTTAAAGGTATCTTATCCAATGTTCTTTTACAGTAGTTTCTCCTCCAACACCAAGTCCTTTCAAAACATACAATAGTAATTTCTCTCAAATGGCTGTGGACATTGCCTACTATAGTGCTGACTTGCCACTTTACCAGTAACATTTGAATGATTGCAAATTTACAATGTTACAATGGGGTTTCCTATAACAAAGATTTATGAGAAAGCCATATTTGTAGCACCAGCGTGTGAAAATTAATACTGACACCCATTTTAGTGAATTTTTAATGGGGGATTGGAATGGGGTAAAATGATAAGGGGAATATATGGATTTGTTATCTAAGTACAGATTGAGCTATGCGTCTAAATGTAATCCTTTGCCTTAACATTTTGAAGTGATTTGAGTAATAATATATGTAGGCAAGGATATCTTCTATGTTATCCAGATTTTGTAGTCACCATGAAGACAATAGTTACAGCATTATGTATACTGCATTACAAGAATTATTTTACCAATGTAAATAAGGTTCATGGAATATGAATTTCAAGTACTAAATGAGTAGGCAGGTTAAATTGTTTGTATTTATCTTTTTTTTTTGTACAATATATATTTTCAAGGAAATGCACCTTAATTGTTCAAAGACAATTGGTGTCATCATAAAGCATGTAGAGGTTTTTGATAGCTTAGTTGATTTTTTGTCACTCACAAGGTAAATCTAGTTAGTTGGTTCATCAAATTTATCATATATATATATATATTTGTGGTTAGGCAGGTTACTTGCAATGGATTGTGGATAAAATCCCAGATCAGGCTCTCCTAAACACTGCTGGTTGGAGATTTATCATCCCACGACTCTATAAGAAGTACCCAAAAGACGATATGAATTTGAATGTCTCCTTCACTTCTCCTCCTACCTTAAGAATTTTCCCCCAAAGCATTGACGTGACTGCCAGTGTGGATTTGATAATCAATGTCTTAGAAGGCGGGCAAGTAATACCAGTTGCATGCATTTTCCTGGTTAGATTTTCAACTTATGCTGGTTTGTTGACTTGCCTTATTTTGGCAAATTATATTTATTATTGGCCTGAACTTTGGCACAACTACAGTGATTTACAAAACCCTAGAACATAACAAAAATCAGTTCAATTCTGGCAACTTTAGATGACTACTGGTACAAGATGATTTCCTTTACAACTTTTCTATTTTCTAAAAAGCTGAAAGTCCGAAACTTTGAAAAAAATCAAAAATTACTTTTTTATTTTTACGCTTTCTCAAAATTTGAATTGTGTTTGAAAGGTGGAAATCTCCAAAAATATTTCAAAAAGGTGTCTCACGCTAATAATTGTCTTAAGTTGCCAAGTTGATTGTATTTGTGCCAAGTTTTTTGTCATTAAATGTTATTTTTCCTTACTTAATGGATTTATGATCTATGCCATATTATTCTCATGTTGATAATTGGTGAATGACCTATTACCTTCATTGTCATATACATACTAAAATTGTTTTTAGTCACAAAATCATTTAAACATGATGCTTGCTTTAAGCACTATTGTCACAGCTACCATGACCTTTTGTTGAACTAACATATCTAGGGTTTAAAGGATCCAAATTGGCAATATTATCTTGGTGGAGAGGTTTTGTTTTAGATGTTAGAAGCTCCTATTCATAGATTTATTGGTGTTTCATAGTGGTTAGAGTTGGGGTGAGGCTGCAAGGTTACTGTATTGTGCCTCGTTTTGTAAAAGTATTCTCTGATATTGTAATCTTTTTGCCGTGTGCAACATTTGTTGAATTCAATTAATCATCAATTTCTCAAATTGAGTTCTCCCTTACCTGAGCAATGGTTTTGACTTGTGTATCTGTCTCAGGACATTCATGCCTCTGGCTCTGTGGAAATAAGAGATAATAATCTCTGGGGCAAGGTGAAAATGGATGATTTTGATATGACATTAAAGTGGAGCAAGATTGGTAACCTGAGGATGTTTTTAATCCAGGTATTTTTTATTTGAGTTAGTGTTTTCGGTGTTTTGGCTTTAGTAATGCTCTCCATTCTCCAATATTAAATTTGCTTGTAGTTTATTTGTACTGGTTTAGGATAAAGAAATATAGACACATGTGAATCAATTGTTAAACATCATTTCTGCCAATATTTAAGAGGTGGCAAATTAGGCTATTTACAATTATATCAAAGCTTGTTTTGGTAGGATCTATGCATCATGCATGGTGTATTCAATTCAACATGCAAGCATATGAACCTGCTCGTGTGTCTCCCTTTTTCGTTTGGCAGAAATTAGGCTATTTACGATTATATCAAAGCTTGTTTTGGTAGGATCTATGCATCATGCATGGTCTATTCAATTCAACATGCTCGTATATGAACCTGTTCGTGTGTCTCCCTTTTTCATTTTGGCAGAAAATTAGGCTATTTACGATTATATCAAAGCTTGTTTTGGTAGGATCTATGCATCATGCATGGTGTATTCAATTCAACATGCTCGTATATGAACCTGTTCGTGTGTCTCCCTTTTTCATTTGGTGCTATGAATTTGCATCTCCTGTTGTGTTCAACAAAGCATTAAACTTCTGTGCATAATTGCAAATTATAGGAATCTGAAGTGTCGGCATTTTTGGTGATTATCAATTTTTTTTAGTTTAGTGACTAATTAATTTTCTAGACAAGGTGTTACCTTTGTGAGTTACATGGCCAAATTCAACATATTTATCCTACCTATCCAGGCAGTCATGATCAAAAGGGCTTATTTAGCCAGGTAGTTATGATAGGAGGAGCTGATTTATCCAAGCGTTTCCACACTCCCTTGTCCAAATTAGAAATTTCATATAATTTTGCAGATCAAAATTCTTCATGATACTGAACAATTGATGTTGTGTTATTAGTTGTTTTGTTATACTTCAACACTTTTTTTTCTTCCCGCAGCCTATTGTACGAACAGTGATTGAAACCGTTTTTGTCCCATATGCAAATGCTCGGCTTTGGAAAGGGCTCAGGTTGCCAATGATCCATGGTTTCACTCTTAAAAATGCGAAAACAAGCTACCTAGACTCTGGCCTCAATGTTTGCAGTGATGTATATTATCTGGAGTCTTATGATCATGCTTAGACTCTTGTTACAGATATTACAGATATGGTGTCATTTGAGATGAATAGATTAGTGTTGCAAAGTTTAGGGGTAATTGGTAAGGCTGCATTGAGGTATTGGATGCCGCACTCATCTGAGAACCTCACACACTAACCTGATATTGCTTAAAGACTAAGGTATCTTTGCTCTTTGTATAGTTGTGTATTTTTGTACAATATGTAAATTAGACATAAACATGTTGTATCAATATTAGTTGGAAAGTTGAGTATTCGATTCCACTGGTTCTTCATCAATTGTACATTAAATTGTATTGTTTACCCAATATATAATTATTATTACATTTAGAAGCTAAAGCTATACATTTTTGTGGGTGTTTAGAGCGACGAGAGGGTAAGTGATGAGAACTAATCCCTAAAATTGGGAGGGAAACTCTAAGTAACTGAGATGTCCTTTCTCTCGAAATAGCTTATATTATTGTGTTTGCTTTGAACTTTCATATGTAGGTAAGTAATGGGAACTCTAAGTTGCATATTGTATTGGGCGAGAAACAAAATAACTAGAGGCCGACATGTAGACAGCGGAGACTAAAGTGGTTTTTACTTTAGTTGTAGAAGTAGATAGATAGATATGACAAATTGAATAAAAATCTAATACGGAGTACTACGTATATATATCAGGCAATCATCATTATTAACCATCTTTATTTGTCACTTTTTGTGTGAGTTTATGTTGAATTTTAAGTTCCGCATGTACATAATGATAGGATCTTTTAGCTGGTTGTGCTGTAAGAATGAATTTCCGGTTTCTCAAAAAACTTTGAGCAGTTGTGCCAAAGCTAGGAACAGGGGAATGAGCTCATTGCCTCATTGCATTCATGTTCTATCTTTCATGTATCTCTTATGTAAGCAATTTTATTTGTTACTATTATTATAACTCACAATTTCTGCTTATTACAAATATTTTGCTCTTTATTTGCCTCAATTACAATTCCATGTTCTTCCTAGTAGAGGGAGGAAAAAAATATACAAAACTCAAGTAGACTAAGGTTAGTACTTGGTATTAGATTATATATAGGTAAACAAACGTTTCGAGCTGAGGCTGGTGGATGTATTTTATGCTGCAATCTTTGTCAACTCCCGCTCAACGGCTTTCTTGAGGAGGCTATCTTGTTCCAGCACCATTTGAACAGGTAAGATCCCTAAGCCATTGGCAACGGCAAGCATCATCCTTTTAGTCTCAGCTTTAAACTCTTGTACATCGACTACCCCATTAAGATCATGGTCAAACTGGAGAAAGAGCGCCCCATAAGTGGCAGCAAGCTCTATCCTCAGGTTCGACCTTGACATCAATTCCGAAATGAGTATCAAAAACTCGAAGGCTTTAAAGCTCTGTGAGCATCTCTGAGTAAGAAAGTATTCCACCATGGTTGGTGTCGAGTTGGGTGAAGTGCTCTTCGACTGAGCTGTTGAATGCCTCTTCATCCTCTACAAAGTCGATAATTGTGGCACTGTCCAAAATTTCTACACTCATCTTTGGGAGTTTAATGTATTCTTCCTAATATGGAAAGATTTAGAATGAAGGAAATTAAGATTAAAGCTTTTGTAAGTTAAGTTTCTGTTACTTTTTGGTGTGATTTGTTGGAAGAGAAGTGTTGGCGTATTTATAGTTGTTTCTGAGTGGACCAAAAACAACTGAAAGTTTCTTTCTGTTAAGTATTGTACGAGTAGTAGTAAATAAATGAGGTCTAAAGAAATTTCTTCTAATTTCAAAGTTAGAAGAAAAGATGTCAAAATCAGAGAACGAAGAAGAGCGTGAAGATTAGTGCATTCTTTAATCCATGGGCCAAGCAAACAATATAAATCTAGTTTGTCGCCAGGCGATGCCTTGGTTCATTATGATATTTAACTTTGTTTATTGGTATGTCCAATGTCAAATAATTCGAGAGTAGGAATATCTTAACTTGGTTAATACTTTTTCTAAATGTGAAATGAATGTTCTTTTTACCAACCAAAATTTAAAGTGCCCTACGTAAAGTAGACATAAGAATGAATAAATAACTCACTTGGTTAAGATTGTCTAGTCGATTCTCATCTCCTTCCCTACGGTCCTCTCACACACACCAAAAATAAAATAAAATAAAATATGGAGGCAATGTGCTAATTAACAAATACTTCTTAAAGTATAAAGAGCCAAAAGAATAACGTGAGGAATTGTAATAATATTGGATTATTTTTAAAAAATTATGGAACATTTTGATGAATAATTAAAAAAATTGTATTACTCCTTATTAGTTAAAGGTCGGTGCAAATCCCACTTAATTTGTCAATTATATATGCTCATGCTCAAGAGAATAGAGATGGTGATTTAACCGAATCCAATACTAGCTAACCGGCCTAATAAAAAAACTATGCAATTATGCAACTTTTATTGCTACCTTTCTAAGCTAAGTAGCCCATGGAATTAGATTCCACTATTTGTTTCCTCTAATCTTTAATTTGTACTTTATTCTTCTTTTATCCTTTGATTTTGAACCCCATTTTTTAAGTCTAAAGAAATTTGGTCATTTATATCATACCTTCTTAATTAACGGTCCAAAACTACTAGCTAGCTACCACTTTATAAGGAACATGCATATCAACTAAACTATATACATGGACACCCATGCAACCAATTCCCTAACACAATAACACAAAAGCTAGCTAAACAAAGATATTTTTGTTACTTTTAACCTAAAGTTTTCCTATTTTTAGAAACAATTTGTGTACAACAATGAGTGTAGAAATGTTAGATAGTGCCACAATTGTCAATTTTGTGGAGGATGAAGAGGCATTTAATAGCTCAATTGAAGACCACTTTGCTCTCCTTGACACTAACCATGATGGAATCCTTTCTTATGGTGAAATGCTTAAGGAGCTTAAGAGTCTTCGTGTTTTCGATACTCACTTTGGAATTGATATCAAGGTCGAACCAGAGGAACTCAACACCACATATGGCGCACTCTTTCTTCAGTTTGATCATGATCTTAATGGGGGTGTTGATATCGAAGAGTTCAAGGTTGAGACTAAGAAGATGATGCTTGCTGTTGCTAACGGTCTAGGGTTCTTACCTATTCAAATGGTGTTAGAGGAAGATAGCCTCCTTAGGAAAGCCGTTGAAAGGGAGTTTGCACATATTGCAACATAGTAGTTTTCAGTTTTCTACATTTAACTACTCCACATTTTGATTTCTATCAACTTTGAAGAATTAAGTTGTAATATCATAAATTTCTCTTTCACAAATTTGCATGAAGTTACTATTTTTATTGAAATCTAATCACTTTTAAGTTATGATATGTTAAGTGAAGTCATGTTACTTTTTCGTACAAATTGTTTTTCGTTTGAATACAATTTAATCTAGATTGGTGCTTAGCTTATTGAATTCAAGATCTGAAGAAAGAATTGTGAAACTTTGAAATGTTTTTTCCACACAATATATGTCACTTTAAAAAATGAACAAGATAATTTTTATTCTGTTGAGGTATTAGTTTTTCTAAGGTGTATTAAAATTTTCTTAGATTTCTCGGTTTTAACACTCAACCAATAATTTTTTATTTTTAACTAACATTAACTAGTTTGTTAAATCTTTAATGTTTTTCATTTTCTGATGAGTTTAATTAACTAATTTGTTATCGTAACTTGGAGGTTTGTTTTCCCACCATATAAACTAAGGAATTTGTCTTTATAAATCTCCACTTGATTGTTCTCCCCATTAATTTCTTTATCCTCTTTAAATTACGTAAACCATGATTTCCCATTAAATACAAAAAGCTATAAACCACAAAACTAACAATGAATTGTCAATGCGATTACCATATAAAAATATTTAATTGGCGAACAAAGATTCTAAAATCTTTACATACACCTACAAAAATCATTAAAACAATCTAGAATATAAAGAGACATACAAAAATATTAAATAATGATGGAAAGTTGATCTGAAACATAAATCGAGTTTTAACACAAGACCAGACTAATCTTGCCGATATACCTCGACAATAACCCAAAAAAATGGATTAACCCAGCCCAAAATAAAACTGGCACCACAATTAAATGAATTAATCCCTAAAACCCTAACCTTTTCCTTTGCAGCTGCTTTCTCTCTCTTCACTCAGGTTTCTCCTCTCTTTCTCTCTCTGAAAAAAACCTCTAACAAAATCTTCTCTTTCTCAATTTTACTAATCGCATTTTTTTCCCTCTTTTTTCCATTTCTAGGGTTTTTCAATTCCTCTATTAATGGCGCCTCCTGCTAAAGGTACTCGTTCTTCCAATTTCTCAAATTTTCGATGTTTATTTTATCATTTGTATATGTTGTTATTGTTACTTTTATATGATTAATGAATTTTAGCTGAATTTTATGATTTTTGCTAAAAATTTATATTTTTTCATGTTCAATTTTTGTTTGATGAAAGTTTCTGTGATTTTGCTTTTTGAAGGTTATTGTTGTTGATGATCTTTAATTTTATGCGAATTTCAATGGTATTATTGTTACAGAAATTGAACATTGCAGTTTAATCACTAGAAATGTATGAAATTTGATGATTATTTGATTGTTGGTTAGATATTAAAATGTTTATTCAGTGTGATTTGACAATGCAATGTAGTTTTGTGCTTTGAAAATTTTCTCTGAAATTGAGAAATCCTAATTGTTTTCGGTTGCAATTTTATTGGAGAGTTATACAATTTGAACAAATCCTTTTTAGGATTTTACAGAATAGATGTGGAAATGGAACTGTCGAGAATCGATCGAGGTTGCACCACGATGACGAAGAGTTAAAGTTACTGTATTCTGGAGTTAATGGTAGTGATTTATTAGTATGCTGTGTAAAAGCACTGTGAGGTTACTTTGGTTCTTGTGCTTGTATCATGTCGTTGGAGTGGAATTTTATTTGTGACCGTACTTACCAACATGATGAACGATGATAAACATGCATATTACGCTTAAAGGTTTATGAATTAAAATGATTAGATGATTGGTGTGAATAACTGTGTGATGGTGTCTATTCGTATGTATATTTTGAACCCTCCTAGCTCTTATCCTGTAAAGAACAATGATAAACATGTAATTTAAGTTCCAGAAGTTAATGAATTTTATTGATTAGATGATTGGTGTCGAAAAATACATATATTGTCAACCCTTCTAGCTCTTATCTTATAAAGTCTGCTCTGCGAAAAGTGCTAGAATTGAGCTGTGTATTGAGAAATCCTCTTTGGGAATTTATGGGATAGAAAATGCAAACGGAACTGTTGGAAACAGTATGAAATCGCAAGGAGGCAAGTTAGGTTTACCCTTTGTTTGGATAAAGGAAATGGAAACAAGGGAAAGGAAGGGGAGGGAAGAAAAAGGACTTCTTTATATAAAAGGTTCTTGGAAGGAAAGGAAGGAAGAGAAAGGGAACCATTTTCCCTCATTTAGGAATTGTCATCCTTTTTGGAGAATTTGGAGGGAAATTGCAGCTCTACCTCTCCCTCCCTTTCTTTCTCCTCCCTTTCTCATCCTTTCCTTCTTACTTGTTATCCAGACAATGTGTTGATATGTTCTGGTGTTTGTGGGAGCATGTTGGGTAAAAGCACTAAGAGATTGCTTTCATTCTTTGGTCTGTATTATGGTATTGGAGCATACTTATACTTGTGTAGTTGTGCGTCTATTTTTCAGAATAAGGAGACCTTAGTTTGGAAATTGGTATTTGTATCAGAAACTAAGTGAAAAAGAATAATTCTTTCTTGCTTGTCATTACTTGGTGTTGAAAAGTTATATACCTTAATGTGGTAGCCATTTATTTCCAAAATTAGCTTGTGCATGTGTTATTCTTGCTTCTGTCCTGTTACACTTTTGGCTGTGTGATGATTGCGGCTTGATGCAAATTATAGATATAGTGTTTCGTGAAGTATGGAATTCAACCTGACTTTTTTGTTTTTGTAGCAGATGGAAAGAAGGCCGATCCCAAGGCACAGGCCTTGAAAGCTGCCAAAGCTGTTAAATCTGGTGCTACTACCTTGAAGAAGAAGGACAAGAAGATCAGGACCAAGGTTACTTTCCATAGACCAAAAACATTGAAGAAGGACAGAAACCCTAAGTACCCTCGCATTAGTGCTACACCAAGGAATAAGTTGGATCATTACCAGATTCTCAAGTATCCTTTGACTACTGAGTCTGCAATGAAGAAGATTGAAGACAACAACACATTGGTTTTCATTGTTGATATCCGTGCTGATAAGAAGAAGATTAAGGATTCTGTTAAGAAGATGTATGACATCCAGGCCAAGAAAGTTAACACCTTGATCAGGTAAATTTGTGTGATCGATCAAATCTTTGTTGATTGATTTATCTTCTTGTCATAATGTCAACCATGGTCGTAATTGGATCAAGTATCTTTCTGCTGCTGAAGGGTAATATGAGACAAGTATTTAAACTAGAGGCTCAAAGTTGAATTGCTCTACTGAGATCTTAAGTCACTATTTCTAAACAGATTCGGACTAAAAATTTTAAATGTTAATTAGGATGTCAATTCTGATAATCCTGTCACTTATTATATGGCTTGTAATTATGTGTGGGGTTCAAGTTGGGTTTTGCAATTCCGATAATTCTAAGTAATTGTGATTGCTTTTTTATGCAGACCCGATGGCACCAAGAAGGCATATGTTCGTTTGACACCAGACTATGATGCCTTGGATGTGGCGAACAAGATTGGAATTATATAGCCTGGGTTTTGTTTTTTGCACCATATTTGTTTCGAGTAGATGATCCTTTTGACAATTTTGTTAGGAATATTGTTCAATACAGAAAAAAAAAACATCTACGTTGTGTTTTATGTTAGAAAGTATGTAGTCAATTAATTTTTCTTGTGATTAATACTGGTTATATGCTGTTTTAAATATGTTTTTTATATGACATTATTTTTCTGAAGCTCTTCTTGGCATTTCTCCATGATTCATCTATGACTCATCTACAGGAGTCTATTATAACAAAAAAAATATCATGGGAAGATCTTTGCTGCTAACAATTTGTGTATTCAATGTTTGTTAGAGAGACCTGGATATTAAGATGTGGCTATTAATTTATCTTCAGTTGATAGTATTACTTTTTTTTCTTTCTTTTGTTTGGCTGTTTGTATCACTATTGATTGTTCTTGTAGATAAAGTTTGTAGAGAACATTGATAGAGTTTTCCAAAAGAAATGACGATGCATGAATTTTAACACAAACGAAAGTAACATGTATCTTAACACAAATGAAATTAACATGTTTGACTCATAAACGTACAATTTATATGTTATTATAAATTTCTTGAATGAAACATTACTTATGATTAGACAATAATTTTATTGCACATTGTATGGACATTATTGTTGAGAGTAGAGAAAGCGGTGGATACAAATTTTGTTTATGAACAAAGATTTAACAATAGAGAAAAATCTTAAAAAAAACAAAACTCTAGATTCTCTACAAATGATAGTTTTCAGCGAAGACGGTACATGTTAAGAGTGTTTATTGTAAATGTTTTAGGGTTAGAGCTCAACACTTTTGCATGTTAAATGAGATCTTTGTATTTTGCATTATTTATGTATTTGGGTCTTTACTTAGGAAATTCTTTAAAAAGTGAAGATAACTGTTTTTTTAGGCTAAGATATGATACATGTAGCTTTTATGTGTTTTTCATCCTGTTCCCTATTGGTTTTCGGCTCTAACCCGACTCATTTGAACCATTACTACTAATTGTTTAGTGTCCTTGGAGGTTGTGCTTTAATTGAACTGCATTTTGGGTGCTTTATTCCATTTTTAGGGCTTTATCGAGTACTTAGCTTGGTTGCATTAGTAGGAGCCGAGGCTGTGAACATGGGTTAAGGAAACTTGGACCTTGTTTGAGGATGCCTTGGGGGCTTTTGGAGGCCCAAATGGTCGAAGTAATTAAGGCATGCTTTGAAGCTAGAGAGAAAAATTGAAGTTGGGCAAATTGCCGATACAGAGTACATATTGCCTGATGGGAGGCAAATCGCCCAACAAAACGGGCGGATTGCTCCTTAAGGGGTTTTCGATTTTTTCGGGATTATTAGGCTTCATATATATATTCTTTGGTTTTCAGGTCCAATGTACGCTTTTAGAATATAATTTACGAATAGCTTTCCTTAGGTTTTACTCTCAAAAACTACTTTGTTACCTTTCAATCAATACAATTCAGGTTTCAATTTAATTACTTTTTTAAATTTATGTTAATTAGTTTAGTTTTAATTCGCTTTTATTCAATCATGTTTTCTCTTAGTTCAATCGTTGTTGATGTTATTTTGATTATGTGTGAGTAGTCTTATAACTTGGGCTTAGGTGAACTATGAACGCCCTTGTTGAAATAAATTGTTCAATAGTGTTTAATTGGTTCATGTTAATTACTAGATTTCTATTACTTGTTTGCAATTGAATTTTGGTCATGTTTGATTGTTTGTTTGATAATTATTGACTTCGATGTTGATAGGTAAAAGTACCACAATAAGACCTTAGAGTAATAGGCGAAACGAATCTAGGCAGAGCGGGAGGCGCTAGATGAATTTCGAAAGAGTCAAGTTTGAGAGAATTAGTGTCTTTAATCTAGTGTTTGTATGAACTTGTTGATTATTATTATTATTATTATTATTATTATTATTATTATTATTATTATTATTATTATTATTATTATTATTATTATTATTATTATTATTATTATTATTATT
>PYUH01000490.1:2327817-2383170 GCA_016808085.1 Suaeda aralocaspica
ATTTTTTTTTTATAAAATATATATATATATATATATATATATATATATATATATATATATATTTTTTTTTTTTGGTATTGTCGTATTGATCAAAAAGATCAAAAGCTACGCATGCACGTAGATGCATGTATGTAGAGAATAAGCCAAATCAGTGGTTTTTTGGTAGTTTGGTGTTTGATTATTGTGTTAATAGTTTGTTGGCATTATCTTATCTTATCTTATTAGTGTTAGGAGTTATTATAGATAAAGTTCTATCTTAAGTAGAGTTAGGTGATACTCTGTTTAGTATAAATATATATGATAAGGTGCTTTAGTATTGTATCTATCAAAAAGTAATACACAATAAAGAGCTTTAATTAGTTGGTCTTTAGGTTCATCATGGCTGTGAAAATTGAGTTGATGACTTGTCCAGTTGAAGTTTTTGATGAAAAATCAAAATTTGATCACTGGAAAGCAAAGATGGAAAATTTCTTTCGGGTGATCAAAGTTGCCGAAGTGGTTCGTAATGGGTTCAAAGAACCATCTACACAAGAGGCAGCGGCCCTCACAGAAGCTCAAAAGACCGTTGTCGACCAGAATCGTATGAAGGACGAATTAGCAAAGATGTGGATCACCATGAGGGTGAGTCCTTCTGTTTATGACAAGATTATGCATGCTAACACTTCACAAAAGGCGTGGGATATGCTGTGTAATTTCTTCCAAGGTAAGGATCGAGTAAAAAGGGTTAGATTGCAAAAATTGCGGCAACAATTTGAACTTTTGGAGATGGAAAAATCAGAAACGGTGTCGGAATACTTTACTAGAACTTTAGCAATCATTAATATGATGAAGGTTAATGGTGAAAGTATGACCGACCAACAGATTGTGCAAAACATATTACGCACTTTGACGTCTCACTATGATTATATAGTTACCACCATTGAAGAATCCAAAGATCTCACCTCCATGACCGTTGATGATCTCATGAGTTCTCTTCAAGCACACGAACAAAAGTTTAGGGACAAAACAGAAAAAACTGTTGATGAGGCCTTGATCAGTAGTGCACAAGTTAATTCATTACAACAGAATGAGTCTCTGGGAACATATGAAGGGAGGCAGAACCAAAGAAATTCATATTTAGGATGAGGAGGTCGAGGTCGAGGAGGACGAGGCAGATTTGGGTTTGGACGAGGCAGCACCAATCAGTCTTCACAACAAGGAGAGTTCCAATATACGTGTTGGACATGTGGAAAGTATGGACATAGGGCTAGTGAATGTGGAATTAGAGAAGGCAATAACAATTATAACCAAAGAAATCATGCTAAAATTGCTGAAAATAATGAAGATATTGAAGAAACATTATTGATGGCATGCAATGTTGTGGATGATAAACAGAAAAATAAGTGGTATTTAGACACAAGGTGTAGCAATCATATGTGTGGTTACAAAGGCTTATTTTGTGACTTAGATGAATCATTCAGTTCAGAGATAATTTTTGGGAATGCCTAAAAAATGGAGGTTAAAGGCAAAGTTCGAATATTCATCAGGTTAAAGGATGGAGGTGAAAACTTCATATCAGATGTATTTTATGTTCCTGGCTTGCGTCATAATTTGTTGAGTATGGGTCAACTATCAGAAAAGGGATATGATATTCGTATCTTAAACATGGTATGCACTATAGAAGATAGTAAGAAGGGACTAATTGCAAAGGTAAATATGTCTCCTAATCGATTGTTCCCCTTGAAGATTGATTATGAAAGTTTATCTTGCTTTAATTCTACACAAACAGATAAGAGTTGGTTATGACATATGAGATATGGTCATGTGAATTTCAATAGCCTAAAGCATCTTGCTCTTAAAAATTTTGTGGTTGGCCTTCCTGCAATCAATGTTCCAAATCAAGTATGTGAGACATATGAATTGGGTAAAAAACATAGAGATCCTTTTCCTAAAAGTGGTGCATGTAGAGCCTCACTACCACTTGAAATCATACACTCTGACCTTTGTTCAGTTGAGGTTGCATCTTACAAAGGTAATCAATACTTTATCACATTTATTGATGATTTTAGTAGAAAAACTTGGGTTTATTTCCTACGTCACAAATCTGATGCGTGTGATAGTTTCAAGTCCTTTAAAACCTATGTTGAGAAACAAAGTGGGTATCAAATAAAAATTTTGAGAACTGATCGTGGTACCGAGTATATCATATGTGATGATTTTTTGGAAAAGCATGGCATTAAACACCAATTGACAGCTAGATACACCCCTCAACAAAATGGTGTTGCGGAACGGAAAAATAGAACAATCATGGATATGGTTCGATGTATGTTAAAACTAAAAAATTTGCCAAAGTCTTTTTGGGGCGATGGAGTTGCATCTGCTGTTTATATTTTAAACAGGTCATATAATAGGAGCATTGATGGAAAAACACCATATGAGGTATGGTGTGGAAGGAAGCCTAACATTCAACATTTAAAGGTATTCGGATGTGTAGCCTACGCTCATATCCCCGATGCATTGCGTAAAAAGTTGGATGATAAAGCTGAAAAGTGTATCTTTATTGGGTATTCAAATGTTACAAAGGGATACAAGTTATATAATCCCGATTTCAAAAAGGTGATTGTTAGTAGAGATGTAACATTTGAAGAAGAAGGTGCTTGGAATTGGTCTGAGAAAAGTGAGACTACATTGGTTGACCAAATTTTACCAACAAATAGTAATGATGAGCAAGAAGAACTAGATCAGGAATCACCAAAAAGTACTTCCGTAGAAAAAGAAGTGAGACGTTCCACAAGGCCGAGACAATTGCCTGCTCACTTAGAAGACTATGTCTTGAACAATGATACAATTGTTACAGATGAAGAATTGGTGCACTTTGTTTTGTATGCTGATTGTGACCCACTAACTTTTTATGAAGCTAGGCAAGATTCTAGTTGGGTTCGAGCTATGGATGAAGAAATCGCTTCAATAGAAAAAAATAATACTTGGGAACTTACTACTCTGCCTCCTGGAAAAAACTCCATTGGTGTCAAGTGGGTTTATAAGACAAAATATAAGCCTAATGGAGAAGAAGAACGTAAAAAAGCAAGGTTGGTGGTTCAAGGATTCAAGCAAAGACCAGGTATTGATTATCTTGAAGTCTTTGCACCTGTTGCTAGGCTTGATACTGTTCGATTGATTACTTCGATTGCTGTGCACAACTCTTGGAAAATACATCAAATGGATGTTAAATCAACATTTTTGAATGGAGTTCTCGAAGAGGAGGTATATGTTAGGCAACCTGCTGGTTATGAAAAGTTAGGAGAGGAAGAAAAGGTCTATAGGCTGAAACGTGCTTTATACAGACTTAAACAGGCACCTCGGGCTTGGTATACACGCATTGACTCTTATTTTCAGAAAAATGGGTTTCAAAGGTGTCCACATGAACATACTTTGTATGTCAAAAATAACTCTCAAGGTAATATCATTATTGTATGTTTATATGTTGATGATATGACATTTACAGGGAATAATATTCATCTAATTGAAGAGTTTAGGGAAGCTATGGCATCTCAGTTTGAGATGACAGATTTGGGTTTAATGTCATATTTTCTTGGATTGGAGGTTACTCAAACAAATAAAGGAATTTTTGTTTGTCAAAAGAAGTATGCACGTGATATTTTGGCAAGGTTTGGAATGGAGTCATGTAAGCCTATCTTGACACCAGTAGAGGAGAGATTGAAATTAATAAAGGAGGATAATACTTCTTTAGTGAATCCTACAGACTATAAGAGATTGGTTGGTAGTCTACGGTATTTGGCAGCTACAAGACCTGATATTACATATGGTGTTGGTCTTGTTAGCAGGTTTATGGAAGCACCTCGTTATTCTCATCTACAGGCCGCAAAGAGGATGCTTCGGTATGTAAAAGGAACTCAAGATGAGGGCATATTTTATTCTGCAATTGATAATTCAGAGTTAATTGGTTATATTGACAGTGATTGGGGTGGTGATATGGAGTCGGCAAGAAGTACATCAGGGTATGTATTTCATATAGGATCAGGAGTAGTATCGTGGTCGTCAAAAAAGCAACAAGTTGTGGCTTTGTCTACCGCGGAGGCTGAATATACTGCTGCTACAAGTTGTGCCACTTAAGCGGTTTGGCTCCGAAATATTTTAGAGGTTGTGCATCATAAACAAATTTCTCCTACCAAGATTTACTGTTGTTTGCCTTAGCATTGTCAAAGAATCCGGTATTTCACTTTCGAACCAAACATATACATGTGAAGTTTCATTATATCCGTGATATGATATTGTACTGCAGGAGTGATGATCAAGTGGCAGACATTTTAACAAAACCACTCAAGGCAGAAACTTTCATAAAGCTCAAGAGGATGATGGGTATGTCTCAACATAGCAATTTGGATTTGGCTTAAGGAAGGCTATGTAGAGAATAAGCTAAATCAGTAGTTTTTTGGTAGTTTGGTGTTTGATCATTGTGTTAATAGTTTGTTGGCATTATCTTATCTTATCTTATCTTATCTTATCTTATCTTATCTTATCTTATCTTATCTTATCTTATTAGTGTTAGGATTTATTATAGATAAACTTCTATCTTAAGTAGAGTTAGGTGATACTCTGTTTAGTATAAATATGATAAGGTGCTTTAGTATTGTATCGATTAAAAAGTAATACACAATAAAGAGCTTTAGTTCGTCTTTAGTCTGATATATTATCTTTCTACAATGTAGCTTTTATTTTTCTCTCGTAGTCTCGTTCAATAGTATATATAGCCGTATAGGGTTGTTACGTTAGCTAGTGATTGTGTAATAAAAGTATATTGTGATGCGTTACTTATCAGATTTTGCATGCATGTGTAGTAGATGGGGAGATGATAGAAGACGAACGAGAGGAGATTAACCAAGGAGGATGAGGAGGTGGCAGCTCTGGGGGAGGCAAAGGTGGTGTTGGTGGAGGAGGAGGAGGAGGTGTAGATGAAGTACCTATCGTTGACATCTATCAACCAACAAGGTGGGGGTAGAGGAGGTGTTTCTAGAGGAGGTAAGGGAGGAGGTCAGGGTGGAAGAGGAGGAGGAGGTGGTGGTGGTCAAGGGAGAGGAGGTGGTGGTGGTGCAGGACAAGGAGGTAGTCAAGGAGGGAGAGTAGGTGGTGGTGTAGGACAAGGAGGAAGAGGAGGTGGTGGTGCAGGACAAGGAGGTGGTCAAGGAGGGAGAGGAGGTGGTGGTGTAGGAAAAGGAGGAAGAGGAGGTGGTGGTGCAGGACAAGGAGGTGGTCAAGGAGGGAGAGGAGGTGGTGGTGCAGGACAAGGAGGTGGTCAAGGAGGAAGAGGTAGTGAAGAAGAGTTTGAATAAGTAAGTGCATACAGGTATTAACAATGTAGAGCTCCCTACACAGTTGTATTATATATATATATATATCATTATGTGATTTTCATGCCTTGTAAGAAAATGCTAATGTATTAAGGTTTTTTCCCCCTTATTTTATTGTCCCCTTAATTTTGTAGTCATGCACTTTTAATCCAATCAAAGATGGATAAGCGGAGGAATCATTTTCAACTCAACTTCTAAACAAGATCGAAATAATACTCCCTCCATTCCTTCTCTTTTGTTTGATATATATTTTAACACTGTAAAGCGGTGAGGAGGAGGGGGTTGCTGCATATCTGTAGCTGCCGCCACCGCCACCGCCGTGAGAATTAGAGAGGAGGGAGGGAAGGTTTTTTGTTTTGATTGTTAGAGGGGGAAGGAATCATGAGAATTGTTTCGTTATGATTTTGGAGACCATGCAGAAACCCAATAAAGCCAAGGCCTAGCTAGAATAACATAATAGAACTTTTTGTTTGTTGTCGAATTTTTTAGATATCCGTCATTGAGGAAATTCTTTTTTTTTTTTTTTATAAAGAAAATAATTCATTAGTAAGTTATACAACATTTAACAAGACAATCAATCCTAACATAAACATTACAGAATGAATCAAATAATTTTGAACAAAACTGAAAATAAGCTTAAAAGAACTGAGCCTAGTAAGTATGAAGAACCAATTCGACAATTCGTATAATTTACAATCTATTTTTTCTTGAGTTTGTTCTAGTGTGTTGAATTGATTATTTGATTGTTCTAAATTAATCAAACTTTTGGTTGGTAACCCAATTTCTAGGTCAAATATAAAGAGGAAAACAATTGACTCGTATTCAATTTGCAAAAGTAAATCCTACTGCTCAAATATATTTTGATGACACGGATATTGATGAGGATAGCACAAATTTTAATCAGGTTATTGGACCAAAAATTGACGTCGATCAATACGGGTACTTCTAGTCAAATTCCCAATGAACAACCTTCACTTAATCTTATCATTGAATCTACAATTAAGATTAGTAGCACTGCTAATGTGTGATCCTGGTTGATAAAAGCCAATTAGTAGTTATCCTTCCCAAAAAAAAGAAGAGATTGCGAAGGCATACATCAATTACAGGCCATATCAAATTTCTCTACCTAAATTTCCTTCTTGTAAGACTGAACACCAAGCTAGTTGGTTTAAGAAACATCCTTGGCTGAATTTTTCACTCATTACCAATCCTGTCTATTGTTTCACATGTTTCTTTTTCGTTTGAAAGAAACCATTAGAAAAAATTGGGCCACATGTTTTAATTGTATAAGGATCAAAATTGGAAAAAAGATTGGTGGAAAAGATTGATCTTTTCGAACTCATGTCGGAAAAGACATTAACTCAGCCCATGGGTATTCAGTTGTACATTGGAATAATTTGCAGAACAATGGATGACAAGAGATTTGGGGTGAAAAGGCAATAAGAGGGGCGATCACAAGGTTTTGGACGGTTTCCGGAGGAGACTGTTTTTCCCTTCTCCAAAAAAGGCAATAAGAGGAATGATTACATGTCTTTAGGGGCTGAAACCGAGCGTGGGGAGTTCTGTTGTAGTACATAACACGTGGTAAAGAACGAAGCAGAAATAAGATGGGGTCCTGGACGACCCCTCAAAAAGACTCAATCAAATGCTATTTTCTACTTTTTTTTTAGGTTCCAAGATCTCAGAAAAAAATGCCAAAAATTTTCTAAGGTGCCCGTATAGCCAAAATATGGCTCCAGACTAGGCGAATTGGGGTGAAAAGATCATAAGAGGGATGATAACAAGTTTCTAAACGATTCTCGGAAGATGTTTTTTTCCCTTCTACGGAAAAGGCCATAAGAGGGATGATAATAGGTTTTTAGGGAAGAAAACAAATCATGGGGAGTCCTTTAGTGGTCCATAGCAGTTGGTTAAAAAACAAGGCAAAAATAATACGGGGCCCAGGACGGCTCCTTCAGAGGCCTCAATTAAAGACTATTATCCACTGTTTTTTAGGGTTTGTTCCAAAACAAAATTTCACGATCCCCATATGGTCAAAATTTGAAACCAAACTAGGCTTTTTGGAGTGAAAAGGCCATAAGAGGGATGTTAACGAGTTTTTAGACGGTTCCCGGAAGAGGTTATTTATCCCTTATCCGGAAAACGCCATAATATATATGATAACGAGGTTTTAATTAGGGGCCAAAACCGAGTATGGGGACTCTTGTAGTGGTCCATAACACATGTTAAAAAAAAACAGGGCAAATATAATACGGGACCCGAGACGGCCCCTTCAGAGGCCTTAATCAAAGGGTATTATCCACTCTTTTCTAAGGGTCCGGAGTTCCCGGAAAAAAGGTTCAAAAAAATTTCCAATATGCCTGTATGGTCAAAATATGAACCCAGGCTAAGCGATTTAGGGTGAAAAGGCCATAAGAACGTCTCGTGAGAGCGAAAAATCTATTTATTCCGTTCAACCGTAAATTACCGATTCGAAAGAGGGATGGAAAAAAGTTTTTAGAGGCTCGAATCAATCGTGAGGAGTCATGTGGTCACCCAAAATACGTGGTAAAAAAAAAGTTCGGAACCAAGACAAAGCCTTGGATAGCCCTCCGGAAGCAAAAAAAAAAAAAAGGCTGTTATCCATGGTTTTTGAGGGTTCCAAGGTCCCGAGAAAAAAAATTGCCAAGAATTTTACACGGCGCCCCTATGGTCATAGAAAGGGTGTATGAAAGATTTTCGGAGTTCAAACGGGGCATAAGAAGGTCCTATGAGAGCAAAAAAAGACCGACGTACCCTCTTCGGGAATCCTTAAGACGGAGTGAACATAACAATTTTTTAGGTTAAAATCGGGCATGTGTGGAACCATTGATCGATCTCCCATATGAAAAAGCAACTCCAAAACAAATTAAAGATAATCGTAAAAGGATTAAAGCTTCCATAGATGTAGTACAGCGGCTTACATTTCAAAATTGCATTTAGAGGTCATGATGAAAGTACAAATTCAAAAAAAAAAAAAATCAAGGGAACTTCTTAGATATGTTAAGACTTTAAGCATTATATAGAAAAGAAGTGAATAATGTTTTACTTGAGAATGCCCTGCAAAATGATAAATATACATCCTTTGACATTCGAAAAGAGATTCTACATGTCTTTGCTCAAAAAAGTGCAAAAAGAAATTCGTAAGGAAATTGGTGAATCAAGATTTTGCATAATTGTTGATGAACCTTGAGACGTATCTAAAAGAGAACATATAACTATTGTGATAAGATTTGTTGAAGAATATGGATTCTTACGTGGGAAAATTTTAAAGCTGGTTCGTGTTAAGGATATAACTTCCCGAACCCATAAGGAGGAATTTTCAATAATTGTTGATCATTCAAAACCTAAGAGGGCAAAGTTATGATGGAGCTTGTAATATGAGGGGTGAATGGAATGGTTTTCAAGCATTATTTTTGAACGATTATCGTCATGCATTGTTTAACACATCAACTACAGCTAGCCCTTATCATTGCCGCAAGAGAAGTAGCTGGGGTTCATGATTTTTTCAAAGATCATAATTTAATGGTTAACACATATTGTTAGCTCTTTGTCCAAGCATCATGATGAATTACGAGAATGAAAGATTGCGGAATTAGAGAATCTAATTGGAATTGAAGAGGTTGAGACTGGAAAAGGATTGAACCAAATTGGCACTTTACAATTCCTTGAGGATACCAAAAAGTAAGTCTATATGCAGTATTATAAGAATGTTTAATGCAACTAGGATAACCCTTGAGAAATTATTTAGTCACTTATTGTCGAGCAATATATTCTCAATACGAGGATGCTAAATCAACTCTTAAAAAGTTAATATCATTTAATTTTGTATTTATTTTACATTTTATTGAAGAACTTATAAAACTTACATACATATATAGACTTTATCGATATTCGTAGAATAAGTCACATGATACTTTAAAGTTTAAACGCTATACATTTAGTTGGTGGAACAAAGTCTTTGATTCAAAAGTTTAGAGATGATGGTTGGGAAGGTCTTCTATAGAAGGTAAACTCTTTTTGCAATAGCCATGAAACTCAAGTCTTATACATGAATGCTTCTTATTATGAGATTATACGATCTCGGCGCAAAAAATGATGGTGTATATAATTGCTAAGCATTATCATTGGGTCTATGTGTTTACTGGCACCATAGATTAACAATCGCAAGAACTTGATGTTACATTTAGTAACCAAACAACAGAGTTACTTATCTTAAGTGTGGACCTTTGAATCCCGTGGATGGTTACAAAGACTTTAACGTGGAAAACATTTGTCTTCTTGTTGAGAAATATTATCCTTAAAATAAACAAGAGATTTCTAATTTAAGGAATGAACTTGATCGATTTTACTATGATGTTCCTAATCATCTGGATATGAAAAGTCTTACTACCATAGCTGATTTGTGTAGAAGTTTGGAGAAAAGAAAATCTATTATATATCCTTTGGTTGATAGATTGATTCGATTAGTTTTGACTCTTTTTATCAGCACAACAACTACAAAAAGAGCTTTCTCAGCAATGAAATTGTCAAGAAAATCCTTCGAAACAAGATGTATTTTCTTAAGATTACTTGTTTATATTGAGAAGGAGATTGTTAAAACAAATTTAAAACGAATTTTATCATAGATGACTTTTATTTTATAAAAAAAAAAAGGGAAAAACTCAGCTTAAGTGATGAAGATGAAACTTTATCGTTTAGCTAAACTGAATCGGAGTTTTTTCTTTCCTTCTTGTCAATCAGTACATCCACTAGGAAAATACAAACTTTCAAAAAAGACAAACTAATGCATCTACCAGGAATTAGCGATTCATGCAAAGGACGAACTCGCCTACTCGGGCGTTTATTATTATTATTATTATTATTATTATTATTATTATTATTATTGTACTTATTTGACTTTAAATATGCTTTGTTGTATATATGTAAAAATTATAATAATTGGATGTTAATAACGTACTTATCAAGACGAATCAAAATAGACCCCATATGACTATATATGTTTTATATATCGGAAGTAATTTAAGAGATTCTTCTATATTATGAATAATGTCAATATTTCAAACATATTAAACAAAAGGAAACAGATAAAGTACTTACTAATCAATTAGCCCAAACAAATAAGAGTCAATATCGTAATATTATATAAGGAGTACGAAGTATCTATTATTTGTCTTGAGTATAAATTGAACTACTAATTTATTTACCCAAATCAAGGAAGGGATGATATGAGATTAATTATTGAGATATAATAATACCGTTTTTTGTAAGGGGATGTAAATAAACACGGTTAAAACACCCTCTTATGATCTTACCCAAAAAATTGAACTATTTAAAATTAACCATTAACCATTAACCATTAACCAATACCGAAACATTAACGTAATTAAGAGCTATCATAGAAATAAACGACACACATATTTTTTTTTTTTGAGGGGTTACTTTGTGTAATGACTCTTTATATAATACAACCAAATGAATTGAAATGAAAATCAGATAGTATGTTGCATTTATGAATGTTTATCCCAATCACATAAATCACCAATGTCTCACTTGCAAATTATTAGCCACCTGTTACTTGAAACACTATCCTTTTGACACAACTTCCTTAAGCATGTACTCTTATTACACTACACTCAAATCATTTAGGTCGGTCCATTAATGCAATAATGTTTGTGTTCTGTATATCGCGTTTTTTTCTTTCTTTTTTTGATGGTGAGAAATTGAGAATAATCGATTTTATAATTTTTTAAAATTGGAAGAAAAACTCTAATCAACTAAATTATCCCTACTCTTAAAGTACAATAAATTTTGAATTCTAAGCGTAATTTCCTCAATATATCCTCTATTTATTTGCTATATATAAACGGAGTATTTCACAAATCTTCATCATTACACTATCCTAGAAAAAACATATCAGTACACTCTCATAAAAGAAAATAAAAAAACATACGAAAATAAGCCAACTTTAATTTTGTACGTTGATTTGGTAACAATGAAATCGAAAGCTTATATTTTGTTAGGGCTACTTACTTTCGTAGTTCTTTTTTCTTCTTACGCCATAGCTGACCACAACAATGCTAATGTAATTCATAAACAACGTAAGTACTAATCTTCATTCCCTTTATTAGACGATACGCTTTGACTTTTATTATCAAAGTTGGTTAATTTAACCTATTGACTTTTTTTTTCATATTTTTGGTACATACTTGTGTATATCGGTATGGAATTAACTACTTCGTATACTACAGTGTTAGAGGTTTTCACGGTCAAAGTTGTTTATTTGCTTGCACCAAAAGTTCAGTATTATTTTATGTTGAAATGACTATGTTCAATTCATCTGATCTAATCTAATTTTTTTTTTGTTACGGCTAAAAATATGTCAAATATAATAAGATGTCATTGAAGCGTACTTTAATCGTTTCACATTAAAGTGCAACGATATAAGTTAATTTGATTAGTTTTTAATCATACAGAAATGAAGATCGACGATGATAATGACGACGACGACAATAACCCGACCAAATTACAAAGTTTTGAACTAAACTAGACTAAGCTACTATGTAATTATTTATGAAATCAGCCAAATATATATGGTAAACTAAATTGAATCGAACAAAACTATAGCAGTGTTTAAGCTATTTCTACAACGTACACAATGTTTGATTTTAACTAATACATGCACTATTATTTTGTCATTATTTGTTATTATTGATGCTACTATCTTTTATTTTACCACAGGGGATGAAGCCGAAGACTTAGAGTCTGGGAAGAGCTCACTAACTGAGGTGACAGTGGATAAATGTTAGCATACTTGAGTTCTTAATCACTCGTAATTATTATATGTTATGTTTAATTTATTTTTGGATGAATGAGGCGCTACAAGTTCAAATCTCATTTATCTTTCTCTCCTTTAAGGGATGTGATCGAGTATATAATTTTTTTTTGGGCTTTAAATGTTGTTGAGTTGGTCCTCTAATATTGGATACCAACTCTTAATAATTATACTAGTTAACATCCATTAGCACTAAGATCGTCAAGAAAATAACGATTAACTCCATGCTAAGAAAATATAGTCATCATCAATTCTGTAAAAATAAGTTCCATTCGAAAATGTTTTAAGCTTAATTTAGTAATATATATAATTACTTAACTAGATATATACTCTTATACTTGTTTTACATAAAATTAAACGTAGTCATTGAAACTCCTTTTAATTTTTTGTTTGACACAATGATATAGTTAATTAACCTTTCATCGATCACTTTTACATGTATAGTGAATGACGATTTCATACATGATAAATTTGGAGGTGGTGGAGGATATGGAGGTGGAAGTAGTGGGGGTGGACAAGGTGGTCACAAAGGAGGAGGTCAAGGAGGTGGTGGACAAGGGGGCGGAGGTAGTGGAGGAGGACAAACAGGAGGTGGATATACAGGAGGTCAAGGAAGTGGTGGGCAAGGTAGTAGTGGAGGTTATGGAAGTGGGGGACAAGGTGGTGGAAGTAGTGGTGGACAAGGAAAGGGTAGTGGAGGAGGAAGAACAGGGGGTGGATATGGAGGAAGTCAAGGAGGAGGAGGACAAGGCGGTCATAGAGGAGGAAGTCAAGGAAGTGGTGGTCATGGTGGTGGAAGTAGTGGGGGACAAGGAAAGGGAGGAAGTGGAGGAGGACAATCAAGTGGTGGATATGGAGGAGGTCATCAAGGAGGTGGCGGACAAGGAGGTACTGGAGGGGGAAAAGAGGGTCATAAAGGTGGAAGTCAAGGTAGCGGCGGACAAGGAAAGGGAGGAAGCGAAGGAGGACAATCTGGGGGTGGATATGGAGGAGGTCAGCAAGGAAGTGGTGGACAAGGAAGTAGTGGAGGGGGACAGGGTGGTCATAAAGGAGGAAGTCAAGGAAGTGGCGGACATGGTGGTGGAAGTAGTGGGGGACAAGGAAAAGGAGGAAGCGGAGGAGGACAATCAAGTGGTGGATATGGAGGAGGTCATCAAGGAGGTGGCGGACAAGGAGGTACTGGAGGGGGAAAAGAGGGTCATAAAGGAGGAAGTCAAGGTAGCGGCGGACAAGGAAAGGGAGGAAGCGAAGGAGGACAATCTGGGGGTGGATATGGAGGAGGTCAGCAAGGAAGTGGTGGACCAGGAAGTAGTGGAGGGGGTCAGGGTGGTCATAAAGGAGGAAGTCAAGGTAGTGGCGGACAAGGAAAGGGAGGAAGCAAAGGAGGACGATCTGGGGGTGGATATGGAGGAGGTCAACAAGGAAGTAGTGGACAAGGAAGTAGTGGAGGGGGACAGGGCGGTCATAAAGGAGGAAGTCAAGGAAGTGGCGGACATGGTAGTGGAAGTAGTGGGGACCAAGGAAAGGGAGGAAGTGGAGGAGGGCAATCAGGAGGGGGAGGATATGGAGGTGGTGGAAAAGGTAGTAGTGGAGGAGGACATGGTGGTCACAAAGGCGGTCAAGAAAGTGGTGGAAGTAGTGGAGGACAAGGAAAGGGTGGAAGTGGTGGACATGATAGTAGTAAAGGAGGGCATGGTGGTCATGAAAGTGGTGGACAAGGTGGTGGAAGCAGTGGGGGACAAGGTAAGGGTGGAAGTGGAGGAGCACAAGGTGGGGGTGGATATGGAGGAGGAGGTGGACAAAGTGGTCACAAAGGAGGAAGTCAGAGAGGTGGTGGACAAGGAGGTGGAAGTAGCGAAAAAGGAGCAGGTGGAAGTGGAGGTCAAGGAGGAAGCAGCAAAGGTGGTCATGGAGGCAGCAAAGGTGGTCATGGAGGCAGCTCTGGAGGTGGACGTGGTGGTAAAGGTGGTGGAAGTGGAGGATATGGAGGAGGTGGGGGTAGTCAAAGTGGGAAAGGTGGATCTGGTGGTAGATATGGAAGTAAAGGAGGTGGAGAAGGTGGTGGTTATGGTGGTGGCTTCAAAGGACCTCACCAACTATGTAAGTAGCAAAAACTATATAAGATTTATCACGATGCATGCTACTCAATATTTTGGAATGCTATCGATTGTCTATAAATTTTCTAGCTACGTCTTTTTATTCATCTCACGTTGTCGCATTTTATTGATAACGGAAGTAGTAAATTATTATAGCAATACCCCCGAGAATTAAAAGAAAAAGAAACTGAGATGTAAACGATATGAGAGAAGTAATATATTTCTTTAACTAAGTTCACAATATTTCAAGGTGGACAGTGCGTATAGCCTTTTTACCGCACTGATAACAAGGAGATTGTCACCTTCAATCTATTTCTATGTTGTTAAAACCTTCTAAATCTACAAATTACAAGCCATTAATACACATAGACGTTATCTCTGTTGTAAGAGCATTATTTGTTGTACCTAGGTTGAAAGCATAGGTTGTGAACTTGTGATAAAATGTCCTAATTCCTAAAGTGTTGTAAAACAAAGCCCCGATTGCTGAAATGACTAAAAAATTGTACTAATGTACTATTGATTATGCCGAAATTTCTTATACTACGTATACGTATCGATTAGTACTTATAGCTTACAACATTAATTTGATTGTTTTAATAAATGATGTAGTAAATGTCCAAGGGACGAAATCGGTGGAGCACCCATATCAGTCTGGTGAGCACAGTAGTAGCTATGTTAACCGCGCACATGAAGCCCAAGCTGTAGGAGGCCAAGCTCAACCCCATGTCTAGGCATGGTCCCTAGCTAGCGTGGTGTACCATTAAGATGGTTCCATGTACTTGTGAAAAGGAATGTATGTACCGTTAAGTACTTTATCTATATTCAAGTCTTCAAAGTACTAGAGTAGAGTATATATGAAGAAATAAGTTTGGAGTTGAGCACTCTTTTAGTGTTCAGCCTCCTATTCTGGGAGTCTTGGGTCCTTCAATGTTGATAGTCTATGGTTTTCCACTTTTGTATGGAGATTGAGTATCAATAAGAAACATAAATGACCATACGGTTTTATAAATTTGTTATATAAGATAAATTTTCTACTCAAGTTACTTTTTCCGTTTTTTTTTTTTTTTTTTGTCTTACTGCATATATGCAAAAAGGGAAATATCAAATTACTTGCTACATTCTCTCTTTTGATTTGTGGTCCCTATATAATCATTTAAAACTTTATACCTATTTTTTTTGTCATTTTTTCACAAATTTTCTTTCTATTTCACCTTTATTTTTGTCATCTTCTTCTTTAATACCTCATTTTTCTCTTAGTCATTCTATAAAGTAGTGATCCCTATATAGTTTTGCATTGCATAAATATTTGATCTATGAGCCTTCTAAAGTATATTGTTTTTAGGACGTAATTTCAATTAAGTTAAGTTCATGCAATTTAGTTCAATTTAATTTAAGTTATTTTTATTCAATTCAATTTAAGTCAATCTAATTCAACTCAACTCTCAATGGCTTGTTGAGTTTAAGATTCAAATCAGTTTAGTTATTTCTCTTAGAAACATTATGTCATTATATAGGTACATTTCATAATAACTTTAGGGATGTCAGTAGAAGGGGTGAAATAGATATGTTTGATGGGGATAGGGTACAGTGGGGATGGGTTAGAAGTTTTACCCACCTCGTCCCCACGACCCCATCCCACCTTACTCACCCCTGTCCCATCCCCACCTCACTCATAATTAATTGTAACTGTTATATAGTTTTATCTATTATTTTTTACTTTTATTTAAATTATTTATAGCTTAATAATTTTACTTGCACTATTAGATTATATTATATTGTCTAATACTTAATAATACAAGCTAGAACAACATTCTTGAATATGTTTATTTAGGTTTTGATTGTTTATTTTTCATTTACTCCATATAATTACAAAAAATTATTTGGCATGGGAATTTAATGGGTGGTGAGGTGGGAAAAGTGAGATGAATACCCAAGTGGGGGATGGGCCAGGGATGGATTTACTCACGTAACCAGCTAGACAAGAATGGGGATGGATTCTATACCCACCGCTAGAATAGAGATAGAGGTTGGGAAAAATATGAAGCGGGGATGGAGATAGGGATGGCAAAACCTCGCCCCGTCCCAATGAAAGCCCTAAATAGCTTCTCTTTCACTTCAAAATTCTCTTAAGCAAAATCCATAACATAGTACCATCTTAAGTGCACGGCCTGCACGCATTTGGCTCCTTTTACCTCACATGGCTCACAACTTTATTTGCCATCTTAAATGATAAGTTAACTGTTTACCTTAAGTTTTAAAAAGCTAAATAAACTTCAACATAAAGTTTAGCTAAAAAAACTTGATGTCAGCTGCTAACTTAGTAGACCTATCAATCTTGTCATTCAATTCGGGTTTGGGTTAGGTATATATGGATTAGATTCATTTACTCCATCCAATTCTTATTGTTTGTTACAATTTTTATAATTGATGTTTCCTTTTATTCATTTTACCTTTACCCTGATGGAACTAACTTCTTGTATGTTATATATATTTATGCATGGAAATTAAAATAATGAAACAACTTAAAAGATGAAGGGAAAAAAAAAAAAAAGGGTTTGTTTACTTCATCTTAAAATTAGTTCAGCTCATTTAAGTTCAGTTCAGTTCTTTGATAGGACACCAAAACCTCCAAAAACAATGAATTATAGCTTTCTTGTTTTTGGCTTCTGGAGGGTTTTCTCGAGATCATTCGTGTTTTCTCCCTTTATTTCTCCCACGCATTTTAGTAACCCTAGGACCCCTTACACTCGGTTTTAGCCTCTAAAAACTTGTTATCCTCCTGCTTTGGACAATTTTCGAAAAGTGGCACACTAGTTTTTTCGCTCTCCCGAGATTCATTATATGACCTTTCGAAGCTCGAAAAACTGTTTGGGGGTGCTCTTTTGACTATAGAACCACATAGTAACATTTTCGGCAATTTTTTTTTTCTGGAACCTAGTACACCTAGAAGGTGTAAATTAAATTACAACATTCAAGGATTTCGGAGGGCTTTTACGGGTTCCAATTTATTTTTGCTTTGTGTTTTTACAACATGTACGTAGTGGGACAAGTCACAAGTGGGTGACACCAAGACACCCACACTTGATTTCAACCTAAAATAAAATAGTTATATTATCTCTTTAGAGAATTTTCAAAGTAAGGACACAAATATTTAAATAATGCGAAGATCTCATGTAACCTGCCCAAGTTTTGAGTCCTAACCTAAAAACACTTACACTATACAATCTTAGCATGTACTCTTGTATTCGTCGACAATTATTATTGTTTGTCAATAATATGACGTTTACGTTTCATAAGGCTTTCTCTATTCTTAATTAGTTATGATGCTTGTTCATAAACACTGGTGTGTTTGTCACTTTCTTTATTCTCATCACTAAAATCGATATAGGTGACCATATATATTTTTTGAATTGTAGCTAATGTTTAATTTATTCAAGATTTATTTTTTTTGCTTGTAGCAACAACATAAATCATATATTTATGTGTAAGATATCTTTTGTTTTTGTTTACATTTTTTACAATTATTTCTTATATGTTTCTCCGTTATTTTTGAAAACTCGTGTTTCCTTTTTCAGAAAAGGCTTTTTAATGCTACTTATCATACAACCTTATTTTTGTGACATGAAGACTTTAGAATGAAGGTTGGCTATAAAACATACATAATAGCTAGATACACCCATTTAAAGTAATTAATAAAGTCCAATATAACAACTCTAATTAAGTCTCTAATAATGTAATTGTCTAAAGTTGTAGAGAGAATGCATGATTGCATGGACAGACAAGAGTACTAAGAAATTACAAATACTTACAAAAACATAATCTAAAATTCTTATATAAGACTATAATATGAATCAATCATAGTATTAATTGTATGCATGTGATAAATTAGCTAAGGAAGCATGCCGACAACAGGTTCATGAATAAATGTTTTTGATTGGAGTACATGGAAATATGGAATTACTCGAAACATTACGAAAATATCAATTACCAGATGTCAAAGGAAAGTTCTATCCTGCACACTCACGGCAATCGACTATGCTTTCCTATTCGTATATGGGTCCCACTTATAACATGAAGAGGACAATAAACAATTATATAGGACGTACGGCTTGTTTAGTGTACTTCAGCTGAAAACAGCTGAATTGAACTAATTGGAGTTGAACTGAACTGAAAGTTTTTTATGAAGGATTAATGAGTAGTAAAATAAAAGAAGAGCTGAGCTTAACTGAACTGAACGGAGCTGAGCTGAACTAATCTGATTTTAAGCTGAAGTAAACAGGCCCATACTTACTAGTTTTCTCCTTTCTTTTTTTTACTTAAATTCTTAATGGACCATGTGGGCAGTCGTCCAGTTATCGGGCATATGGTAAATACTCGACACTAACAACCTTTACAATCCAAATGGTGTGGTTACGTTCATATCCAGATCCTGTTTGGCAATTGGCTGGTAATTGATATTTGATAGCTGCTAGCTGGTTGTATTGGCTGGTTTAACATGCTGGTAGCTATTAGTTGTTTTGTTTGATAACTAGCTTATTATTTTTGGGCTGTTAGTATGTAAAATTACCTTTAAGCACATGTTTATTTTAATTATTTTATTAAGAAATGAAATTATTTTAATTTTTAAGGGACAAAATTGTAATTTATTTATTTACCAGTCAAAGGCCAAAAGAAACAGCTCCTCTTACTAGCTTGTGGCTTTTGGCTCTAACTTTTCAACCAATGTAAAGAGTCAAAAAACAAACAAGTATTTTGGTTGTTTGACTAAGTCAAACAAGCAGTAAAGCTAGCAACCAAACACCTCTATAGTGTGGATGTGTGGTCTTTGTGGTGATCTGATAAGATTCAAACCCTTTACTTTTGTATGGCGTGTAGTAAGTTGGAATCGACTGGTGTTATCACCTCAACTAACCTCAAGATCTGCAACCCTTGGATTTAAACTAATTTGGCTTGTATTTGTGCTTTAGGACCTAAACAACTTGAACTTTTGGATGCAGATATAGGCACGAATAAAGATGTCAATTCGGGTTAACAACATACGGGTCACGCAAGTTGAAGTTACATTTGAACGTTATTAGATTCAATTTAGGCCATTTCGGAAATTGGTCGATCAAAGCAATTTTTTTTTGCTGGAATTATATCAGTTTACGTTCAAATTTTTCGTGTGGATTAAAGACAGTTAATTGAGTATTTAAGTCCACAACAATCCAAGTCAATTGTAGGGGCTCCGGATTTTAGGGTCCCAAATTTTTTTGGTCACCTTTCCCAAACCGTCCATAGGTCAAGTTAGACCTAAAAAATTGGCTTAAGGAAAGGTGAAATGGACTTTTTTAGAAGTATTTTGCAAAAAAAAACAGGAGCGCAGGAATTTCAGTCGCGCTAGCGTGGTAGCGTGACAGAGTTTGTCACACTGACTGTGCAGCGCTACAAAGTTTGTCACGCTGCAGGTGTAGCACAACAAACTTTATGACGCTACGACGTTAGCGTGACAAAGTCTATCGCGCTACGCTATTTTAGTGTTTTTTTAATTATCTTTTTTCGAGTGAGATAATACCAACGAATACGGACGATGCTAGTAAGGAGTCGCCAATGAGTTTTAGGAATCAAACTCATAAACCGTGTATTTAGATTAATTACGAATGGGACACGAATACAGGACGATAATCTAAATTGCACGAATAACCCTTTCGATCCCATGGGGATGACTCCAAGTTATGATCTTACGAACCAAAGGTTGGATTCGGGGGTGAAGGTACTAATATTGCGGAGTGCGTCATATTAGCCCGTAGGCGGCCATTACTAGTTTTCTCTCAATTATACACATGTTATATAAAGAACAACAAAATAATAATTTACAACCTAACAAAAAATTACTATAATTATGGTGAAATCATATAAAACTAATTAATTTAGTCAAATCGTCGTTAAGATTAATTCAAGGTTCCTAGCATGATACAATTTGTCCAAAAAAATTATCTTGATTTTATGTGATAAATTAATTCAAATTAATTAAGTCCTTTAACAAAAACATTGTGAAAAATTGAAATAAATATACAAATAAATAAATACAACAATTAATACATAAAGTATAATTTAAGACTCTCAGAAAACTTACACTTCTCGCTTGATTATTGTTTCTTCGAGTATTAATTTAGACAAAAGTTTCGAATTTAATTCGTAATAATAAGAAATTAACCCATTTTATTAGAAATGAAATAAATTAAAAAAAAATAATTTGATGGAGAAAAGATTAAATGTAAAGAGAAAAGGAGAAAAGGAGAGAGAAAGTAAGTTTACGAGAATGAGAGAACGTCGGTTTTGGAAGTGTGAGAATGGGTAGAAGTGTGAGAAAGGGTATTTATAAGGAAAATGTGTAGCGCGACAGGTTTATCACGCTGGCCAGGTAGCGCTACGAGTTTAGTGACGCTGACCAGCCAGCGTGACACAAGTTGTCACGCTGCGCAGCTAGCGCTGGCAAGCTTGTCACGCTGCTGCGTCAGCGCGACTTGCTCAGTCGTGCTACCCTAAAACTTTTTTTTTTAATCAAATAATGTGCTTATATAAAAATTCAATAATATAAATGGGCTTTTTTTAAAAAATATTTTGTAGTTTAAGAAAAATAGTAAAATTAAGTCCAATGACATCAATTGTCCAATAACCTAGAGAAGTGGGTTTTATTGTTTATCATGGAGTCTTACCACGGGACCGGGGACTAGATTAGGTGTCTACATCAATAAATAGATTAAATTAGAACATTAGTACCATTCATTTTGTTAGCATAATAAAATTTATTTGAAAACATACTCCTTCTGTTTCCATTTGTTTGATACTTTTTGAGTTGCACATATGCTAATGCACTTGTTTGATCTTAAATACCTTTTGTTGTGTGTATGCAAAAATCATAATAATTGGATATTAATAACATATTCATTAAGATGAATCAAATAAGACCCCATATGACCATATATATTATGTTTTATATATTGAAAGTAATTTAAAAGATTATATCATCTTATGAATAATGTCAAGATTTCAAACGAATCAAACATTTAGGAATAGAAGAGGTAAGTTTAAAATATTATAGAAAATAAATGACAATGTTTTTTTCGTGGAAAAGCTATGTTTGGATTCATTATCGTTTAGTTCAAACCAAATTAGCTAGACATAAACTATAAAATTAACCAAAACAGAGATTGATTTGGAATGACCTGAAAAATCAATGCATTGACTTCAATTCAACTAAGCTTTAATCAGCTCGTTATTTTAATTTCAAACTTATTTCGATTATAGACAATTCAGTTAACACAATGGCTATTAATCCCAACTCACACCCCTAGGGCTGAATGAATAACATAATCCGCATATTGGCCCACACATTGAAATGAGCAAGTAAAAATGAAAAAAGTTTGGAACTACGTTGCTCCCTCAAATCAAGGCTAGTTTTCTTAATTGTACGTGAAAATCCATTAATTAAAAAATTAAGCATTAATTAATCAAGAAGCATATATAAAAATAAAAGATGATTCATATTCATATGGGATCATTAAAGAGCTTCTTTAAAATCATTGACTCTTAGTCTTAGAGAGAGAAAGTAAG
Organism: Suaeda aralocaspica; assembly: GCA_016808085.1. NCBI lineage: Eukaryota > Viridiplantae > Streptophyta > Magnoliopsida > Caryophyllales > Amaranthaceae > Suaeda > Suaeda aralocaspica. Next base: position 2,349,711 of record PYUH01000490.1, read on the forward strand.
CAACGTGTGAAACAAAAAGTCCATTTCTCTCTCTAAAAATTTCCCTCTTCCTATGCTTAGGAAACTACAATAATACAAACTCATTAACGGGAAATGCTCCGTTTTCATCTTCTTGGGAACACCTTTCCATCTTCTTTCCAAACAATCCCTTAATTTAATGATATTCAATTCTAATTTAATTTTCTCACTTATTTCAATATTCATATAATTCATAACTAGCATTATTACATAATTACATACTATACTATATGCTTAATTGTGTTATTATAGTTAGTAGTGTTAGTTAGTTAGTACTACTTTCAAAGGGTCTAAACACACATATATATACTACACATGACATTATGAAGAAGAAGAAATGGAAGGTAAATTTATGAGGATGTTATATGTAATCAATATAACAACAACATGAATACGTACGTGCTTTTTTTTTTTTTTTTTACTAACCGCGCGTTATGTGTGCATTGATCGAAAAGAAGTTAACTAGGGCATGCTTAGATTGGAGGATCGCCGGAGATTGAAGCTTATTATCAACCTTATGAATACTTGATCATCATTCGAGTTATGCGGCGTACATGGGAAAGCCAGGCATTGCTCTTGTACTCTCCATTTTCATTAGATTTTTTACTACAAATTTTGAGTAATACAAGTTAAAATGTTAAATATCTTTTCTTTTTTTTTTTGTTTTATTTATTTCATATGGTTTAGGTTTTATTATTTCCCTTCAAAAATAAATGAAAATAGAAGGAATGGCCTCAAAGTATCTAGCATAAAGTATAAGTTTGTTTGGTTTTGAGATAATGTTTTTGATTGGATTATTTGGAGTTTGAGAAAAAAAAAAGTGACAAAAACATTAGTTTGTATGGCTACCAATGCTCTTATCACAAAGTCTAATGAAATAATGATAATAATAGCTTGTTTTCTTTGGTTTAATTATTATTGTCATTTTGTAATATTTGAAATTGTATGTATGTATAATAGTATAATACTTGTATTTCCTTTTATTCTTGTATTTTGCATTGTATTTATAAAGTTTGAAGATGAAATTAACCACGGATATATAGATAGGTTGTAGTAGGATCTTCTATGAAATGGAGAGGATACAATAAGCTAATTACAATCTAAATGATGTTAAATTATTTTTTCAAGGATTTATTTTCTTCTTGTTTTGATTAATGGGTTGTTAATTAATTATTTAGTGTCCAACTATTACTTTACTTTTTCATTGTTGTTACAAATTTAAAATAAAGAGCATTTGGTTAATTATTTTTAATTTTATAATTTTTTGATTTCATATTTGAAGGTACAAATGCATGATGCCATGATCATCATATGATTTTTGTAAACTTGTTTTTGTTGATTTGATTCCATTGATATCCTTGAAAACTATTGAAAATGAACCAAACTCCAATGATTATTGTTTGGTTAGTTAGAAATTGAGATAAAGGGATTAAGGAAGTAAACCATCCTAAGGTGTGGATGTATGGTGGGAATGATGGGGAGGGAATTTGAAGGATTCATTTTTCATTTTTGACAAATTAATCCAAATCATTTAATCATATATATCTTCCCCGAGTTAGCTCTCCCCTCTCTTGATACTTTATTATTGCGACATGTAAACCAGTTCGATCACTTCTGTTTTTCGTTAATAATATATATGATGTAGATTTTTAGAGCTATGTTGAAATGTCTATTATTTACGGGTTTTCAAACAATAACTAGTAAGTTGGCCCGGATGATGGCTCAGGCCATCGAATATATTTGTTTCAATAGATTTTATAATTGAGTTTGTTACCTTTCTTAATTTTTGGTTTGATGTAAACTTAATATAAATGATGGTATGACTAATATAAAAAGAATACCGAAAGGTTTAGGAATGAAAATAGAATAAGAGAATATGTTAAAATATATATATGATCTTGTGGTCATTGTAATAAATGTGTTGTTGGAGATGCAAATGCAAATGCTTGTGTAAGCCAGTTTAATTACATGTCTTTATCATGTTGTACTTGAAATCATTTTGCAAAGATAACAACGTGGTTTAGTGATTAAGATTTCACAATTCATTGTAAAGCTAAGGCTAAGTTTTTGATTCCTATTATACCACAATATTAATATTTTTATTGAGATTCAAAATTCCAAACAATTGCATGAGAGACTTGAGACAAGTGCCACGTATAGAATAATCATTTTTTTAGAACGTCTTTCAATATATCGAAGAACTTTCTTTAAATGGTATACATATATGCAGATTGTTTTTTCATAAGCGCCAACCGGTTTTTCTTTCCTTATCGAAAAAAAAACACGCTTTAACTAATTTCGCAGCCAATAGTTATGTAGGTTGTTCATTTGATTATATTGCAAACTTAGCTTAGACAATCCCAAAGAAAATCTAATGTTTAAGAAGAGGGACGTTGGCATGTTGCTAGTGCTTTGGAGAAGTATGGATTTAATTAAAGGGATGTTTCTTACTTGTCTTGCATGATCTTGAAAGGAAGAAAGACAAAGTTACTTTTCTCAACTTATATAAGTGTTGTATTATTGACTATAGCTACTTGTATCATTGTATGCTAAAGAAAAAAGAGTGTATGCGAAATTTTTAGGAATGTATGTAACTTTTGTCACATTGGTTTGGCTCATAACTCAACATATATCAAAGCTTTATTTTAGAGAGCTTATGCGGCTATGGAGTTGAGAAGAAATGACTTTGCAGTTTTGGATCTATAGCTAAATATGTATAGCCCGAGTGTTTAATCCCTTAAACCATGAGGTCGGGAAAAAGCTCATGGTGAATGATAAATTTTTTTAAGGCCGGGTGGAAAATCAAGGTAAGCATCCTAAGCTAAGGTTGATATGAGTGACGTGAGAAGGATGATGGAAGTTTAGAAGATCAACGACTCCCTAAGGTAGACTATTATGTAGCACAAAAACGGATTGAGTTTTCAAAACAAAAACATTTTGAAAACAAGGAAGCGTGAAGCCAGAGAAGGCCCCTCCAGTTGTCTCAATTAAAGGCTTTATCCAAAGTTTTTTAGATTCTGTGGACCCGAAAAAAAAGTTGTCAAAAACTTTCCATGTTGCCCGTATGGCTTAAATATTAACAAAGACCAGACGATTTAGGGTAATAAAGGCCATAAGAGGGTTGATACCAAGTTTATATAGGGTCCCGGAAAACCTTTTTCCCCTTCTTTGGAGAAAGCCATATGAGAAATGATAATTGGTTTTTAAGGGTCAAGACTGATTGTGGGGAGTGTTGTGGTGGCTCATAGCATGTGAAAAAATAATATGGCGAAAACAAGACGGAGCTCAGAAAGGCCCCTCCAGATGTCTCAACCAAAGGCTATTATCACATTTTTTTTATATTCCAAGGTTCGAAAAAAACTTGTCAAAAACTTTTCTCGGTGCCCGTATGGTTAAAATACGAATCCAGATGAGGCGATTTGGGATAAAAAGACTATAAGAGGGATAATAACAAGTTTGGATAGGGTCTTGGAAAAATTATTTTTTCCCTTTTTCGGAAAAAGGCCATAAGAAGGATGATAACAAAATTTCCGAAAAAGCCTGAGAAGGCTCCTCCAGAGGCCTCAATCAAAGGCTATTATCCACAGTTTTTTGAGACTCCGGGGTCCCAGAAAAATGCTGACAAAAACCTTCCGGCGTACCCATTTAGTTAATATATGAACCCAAACCAAGCGATATATATATGAGGTGAAAAAGACATAAGAGAGATGATAACACGTTTATATAGGGCCCTTGAAAAAGTTTTTTTTTTCCCTTTTTCGTGATATATAGGTCATTAGAGAGATAATAATAGATTTTTAAGGGTGGAGACCACTCGTGGGGAGCCATGTGGTAGCCCATAGCATGTGGAAAAAAACGAGGCAAAAATAAGATGGAGCCCGGCCGCGAAGCCCTTCTGGAGGTCTCAATTCAATCAAAGACTATTATACACTTTTTTTTTGAGATTTCAAGATCCCAAAAAATGCTGACAAAAACCCTCCAGGGCGCATGTATGGTTAAAATACGAACCCATACTAGACAATTTATGGTGAAAAGGTCATAAGAGGGATGATAACATGTGTTATTTAGGTTGCCTGAAAAAACTATTTTTCCCTTCTTTAGAAAAGGACATAAGAGGTATCATAATAGGTTTTAGGGGCCAAGACCAATGGTGGGGATTCCTTTGGTGGCCCATAGCACGTGAAAAAAAACCATGATGAAAATAAGACAGTGCCTAGGAAGGTCCCTCCGTAGGTCACAATCAAAGTCTATTATCCACATTTTGTTGAGCTCTAGGGGTCGGGAAAATAGTTGCCAGTGCATTTTGTGGTGCTCGTATGGTTAAAATATGAAAACATACTAGGAAATTTGGGGAGGAAAATGTATTAGAGGGATGATAACAAGTTTATATAGAGTATCGGAAAACTGTTTTTCCTTCTTCGAAAAAAACCATAAGAGGGATGATAACAGGTTTCAGGGGCCAAGACCGAACGTGGGGAGCGTTGTGGTAGCCCATAGCACGTGAAAAAAAGGGCAAAAATAAGACAAAGCCCGGGAAGGTCCCTCTAGATGCCTTAATCATAAGCTATTATCCATTATAGTTTTTCGAGAGTCCGAGGTCCCTAAAAAACGTTGACAAAAACCTTTTGGGGTGCTCGTATTGTTAAAATATGAACCTAGACTAGGTGATATAGGGTGAAAAGGACATAAGAGGGTTGATAACAAGTTTGTATAGGGTCCCAGAAAAAGCTATAAGAGGGATTCTAGCAGGACTTTAGGGGCCGAGATCGATCATGGGAGTTTTGTGGTGGCTATAGCACATGAAAAAAATAAGTTTAAAATAAGTCGGTGCCTTGGAAGGCCCTTCTGTAGGACTCAATCAAAAGCTATTATCCACTTTTTTGTGGGATTCGGGGGCTCAGAAAAAAAATTCCAAAAAGGTGTTGGGGTACCCGTAAGGTTAAAATATGAACCCAAACCAAGCAATTTGGAAGAAAAAAACTATTATAGAGATGATAACAAGTTTATATAGGGTTCTGAAAAAAACTATATTTTCCTTTTTCGAAAAAAGGCCATAAATTGAATGATAATAGGTTTTTAGGAGTCGATATCGAACGTGGGGAATACTGTGGCCTGGTGACCCATAGCACGTAAAAAAAAAAACAATAGGGAGAAAATAAGACGAATCCCGGGAAGGCCGTTTTGAAGGCCTCAATTAAAGGCTATTATCCATTGTTTTTTAATATTCTAGGCTCCCGAAAAAAGTTCCTATAAACCTTCCAGGGTGCCCGTATCTTTGAGATATGAACCAACACCTGACGATTTGTAGTGAAAAGTTCATAAGAGGGATGATAACAAGATTATATTTGGTCATGGGAAAAGTTATTTTTCACTTCTTCGGGAAAGGCCACAAGACGGATAGTAACAAGATTTTAGGGGCCGAAATCGATCTTGTGGAGTCTTCTGGTGGTCCATAGCACGTGAAAAAAAATAAGACGAAGCCCAGGAAGCCCCTAAGGAGGTCTCAAGCAAAGGCTATTATACACTGTTTTTTAAGATTTTAGGGTCCTAGAAAAATTTGACAAAAACCCTTTGGAATGCCTGTATGGTTAAAATATGAAATCTAGATCAGGCAATTGGGGGTGAAAAGGTCATAAGAGGGATGATAATGTTTTTATATAGGGTGCGAGACTGATTATGGGAATAAAATGACAAAAGAGGGATCATAACAGGTTGTTAAGGTACAAGACCGATCGTGGGGATCCTTGTGGTGGCCCGTAGCACATGAAAAAAAACAGAGTGATATAAGGAGCCCGAGAAGGACCCTCCGGAGGCCTCAATCTGAGGCTATAATCCACTGTTTTTTTAGGATTTAGGGGTCCTAGAAATAAGGTTACGTAAAACTTTTCAGGATGCCCGTACGGTTAAAATATCAACCCAATCCAGCGCGATCGAGGGAGAAAAGGCCATGAAAGCGATGATAACAATATTATATAGGGTCCTGAAAAAAGTTAATTTTCCTTTTTTCAAAAAAGGCCATACGAGGGATGATAAAAAAAAATTAGGAGCCGAAACTGGATGTGCCGAGTCTTGTGTGGGCCCATAGCATGTGGAGAAAAAACATGGCGTAAATAAGATGGAGCTAGGGAAGGCCCCCTCTTGTAGCCTCAATCAAAGACTATTATCCACTGTTTTTTGGGATTTTCAGGGTCCCGAAAAAAAAGTTGCCAACAACTTTCCGGGGTGCCCGTATGGCTAAAATATGAACCTAGACCAGGAGATTTGGGTTGAAAGACAATAAAAGGGATGATAACAAGTTTATATAGGGTCCCACAAATAGGTGTTTTTCTCTTATTCAGAAAAGGACAGAGGAGGGATGATAACGGGCCAGTTTTTAGGGGCCGAAACCGATCTTGGGCAGTCCAGTGGTGGCCCATAGCACGTGGAAAAAAAGGGCGAAAATAAGATGGAGCCTAGGAAGGCCCTACAGAAGCCTCAATCAAAAGCTATTATCCATTGTTTATGTAGGTTCCAAGTCCCAAAAAAAAAAAAGTTGACAAAAACTTTACAAGATGCCCATGCAGTTAAAATATGATTCTAGAGCATGCAATTTGGGATAAAAAGGACATAAGAGGGATGAGAACAAGTTTTTATTGGGTCTTGGAAAAAAGTTGTTTATCCCTTCTTCAGATTAGGCCATAAGACAGATGATAACTTGTTCTTAAGGGCTGAGACCGAACGTGAGGTGTCCTATAGTGGCCCATAGCATGTGAAAGAAATAGGGTGAAAAATAATAAGAAGCCCGAGAAGGCCCCTTTGGAGGCCTCAATTAAATAATCCATTGTTTTTAAAGATTATGGGATCCCGAAAATAAAGTTTCCATAATCTTTCTGGGTGCCTGAATGGTTAAAATATAAACCTAGACTAGGTGATTTGTGAAGAAAAGTCTTTCAGAGGAGGTGATAACAAGTTTATATAGGGTCACGGGAAAAATTATTTTTCCCTATATCAAAAAGGCCATAAGACAGAGGATAACAAGTTTTTAGGGTGACGAGACCGATCGTAGCAAGTCCTGTGGTGGGCCATGGCAGGTGGAAAAAAAATTGGGCGAAAATAAGACGGCGCCCGGGAAGGCCCCTCCAGAAGCCTCAATCAAAGGCTATTATCCACTATTTTTTGAGGTTCTAGGGTCCTGAAAAAAATTTGACAAAAACTTCCTAGGGTGCCCGTATATTTAAAATTTATTTGAACCCAATCAAGGCAATTTGGGGTGAAAAGACCATATGAGGGATGATAACAAGTTTATATAGTGTCCTAGGAAAAGCTGATGTTCCCTTCTTCAAAAAACACCATAAGAGGGATGATAAGTGGTTTTTTGGCCATGAGACTGCTTGTGGGGAATCCTGTGGTAGCCTATATCACGTGAAAAAAATAGGGCCAAAATAAGGAGCCAGAGAAGGTCCATACGAAGGCTTCAAACAAAGGCTATTATTCATGGTTTTTTGAGATTTCAGGGTCCCAAGAAAAAAAAAAGTTGCCAAAGACTTTCGAGGGTGCTCGCATAGTTAAAATATGAACCCAAATTAGGCGGTTTGGGGTGAAAATGCCCTAAGAGGGATGATAAAAATTTTATATAGGGTCCCGGAAAATGTTGTTCTTCCCTTCTTCGAAAAATGTCGTAAGAGGGATGATAACAAGTTTTTATGGGTCGAGACGGAATGTGGGGAGTCCTATAGTGAGTGGAGCTTCCAAAAATAATGTAAACAAAAAAAATATCTTACAAATAAACATATATTTTTATATTTTAATAAAAATAAGAAAATTAATCTTTTGCATGCTTAAATAACAAATTTATTGTCACCAATGTTAACCTTAGTGTAAAGAATAGAGAACGCAATTAACACATATTGCGTTTACGGACAAGGATCAAACAATGGAGAAAGCCTTAAAAAAATAGAAAACCACCAGAATCTCGAGAAATAATAGTTGTAAGCGAAGACATGGTATATGTTAAGAGTGTTCGATTTAATTGCATGTTAAATATGATCTTTAATTTGCATGATTTACGTATATTTGTGGCCTTTTTAGAAGTTCTCTATAGATGAAAGGTAACACTTTTTTAAGCTAAAATGAAGTGTGCGACGTTATGGTGTCACCTACTTCACATGCTAAAAAAGCAGGGATAAAATAAGATGGAGCTCAGGAAAGTACTTCGAAAGCTAAAAACGAAGTTCACAAATTTCAGGAGTTTTGGGGTCCCAAAAAAAAAATCAAAAATTTTACAATGTGTCCCTATGGTGAAAAGAGGACCTCTGAGCAGCTTTTCGGGATTGGAAATGTCATAAGACGAGTCTTGAGATAGCGAAAACATTAGTGTGCTTTCTTTAAATAATTGTCTAAAGAGGGAGGATAAAAAAAATTTAAATACGAAAACCGAGTATGAGGCATCCTGGGATCACTAACAGCACGTGGAAGAAACATTGGTAGATAACAAGACAGAACCCAAAATAGCCCTTCGGAAGCCAAAAACGAAGGATATAATTCACAATTGGCAGAGGTTCTAGGGTTCCGAGAAAAAAATTGCCAAAAACCTTACATGGTTTCCCCAAGGTCAAATAAGGAACATTGAACAACTTTTCGGGGTTAAAACGGTCATAAGAAGGTTTTGAGATCAGATAATAAAAAAAGTCAAGTGTCTCTTTTCCGAGAATACTCTAAAGAGAAAACATAAAAAGTTTTTAGATATAATTGTGAGTCAAGGTTGTCAGGAGCAAGTGAATGAAATTTGGGGAGAAATCGAGACAAGGCCCTGAAAGGCCTTCCAAAAGCTTAAAACGAACGATTTTTAAGGGTTCCAGGGTCGCGAAAACATTTTAACCATATATATATATATTTTACATGCTGATCCTCAGTTTAAGGGAAAACCCCTAGATAGTTGAAATCGACCTAAAAGCTTATAACACTACATCAGGAGAGAAAGAAATACTCTTTTTTGAGGTTTTTGAAGGAATCCGAAAAAAGTTAAATTTTTTCAAGAATTTTCAAAAATGAATTATCGGGATTAGAATGAATTGAAATGAATTATCGGAATTAGAATGGATGACCCATAAAAAGAATAGATTAAAATGAAACAAAATTGTAATCTTTTGAAGATAACACACTTACACACCCTAATTTTCCTTTGCTACCAACTTAAAGATCCTTCTTTTATCAAACTCATTTTAATTTGCTCGATTTTTGCAGGCTTTTCATATGGAGTTTACTTTTCATATGTCATTTTTGCTTGAAGCTTGAATAATGCATGGATATTTTTTTATTTAGATTACGTTTTTGTGTTTTAATAAGTTGAACTTGAATATTTTTGTTTCAAATTTAATCCTATTGACCTTTAGATTACGTGTTTGCGTTTTAATCCTATTGAATATTTTTGTTGCAAAAATAAGTTCAGTTCAGCAAAAATAAGTTCACATCAGCAAAAATAAGTTCAGATCAACAAAAATAAGTTCAGTTCAGCAAAAATAAGTTCAGTTCAGCAAAAATAAGTCCAGTTAAAAAAAAATCTATATGTATTATGCAAATTAATTTGTACATGGATATTTATATGTGCACATCTTTTTAAATGAGAAATTATGGTATAAAAATAGTAGAATATAATTTTAAAAATATTTAGGTAGCATTTTCGAAGAGAATATGTATTGTATGGAAATAATATGTAAAAAAAATATTTACGTATGATTTTATATTTTTGATGGAAAATTGGAAATATATTATTTTATATGAAAATAAATATATGTTAATATAGATATATGATAATATTATAATACATGAAAACTATATGATACTAAAATATTGTGCATTCCTTTGTCCATAAGATTCTGGAAATTTGAGGAAAAAAAATCAGATTATATATAATTTAGAGATTATAATAAATCAATTATTTTTCACCTAAATAAAATTCAATTATAGTATATAATTGCCCTATAATTTATAATTAATATAAAATAAAATCAGCAAAAATAAGTTCAGATCAGCAAAAATAAGTTCAGTTCAGCAAAAATAAGTTCTGATCAACAAAAATAAGTTCAGTTCAGCAAAAATAAGTTCAGATCAACAAAAATAAGTTCAGATCAGCAAAAATAAGTTCAGATAAACAAAAATAAGACGAGGAGAACAGGGCCTAACTAATCAAGAAATTATCCTAACAACTTGACTAAATAATTATTAAACAAGATAATTATCAGAAATTACACTAAAAATCACAAAATCTTGAAGATGCCCAAGAACCACAAAAATCGTCCAAAATCACGCCATATTGCTTCGTCCATTTTTGCGCAAAATTCAAGAATTCCAAGAAACTTCAAGAAATGCTTCAAGATTCAATCTTTTAATCAAGAAACCATTCTCCATGTATTTTAGCATATTTATGATGATCAAGACTCCACAAGAACTAATAATAATAATGTCCAAAATGAGAAAACCCTATCAAGTGAAATAGGAAAAAACTCAACTTGTTCCCTGTAACCACCATTGTGATCCATCTTGTGAGTGCATTAATTAGAGTTAGTATCACCTAACTTAACTAATGACTCACTCCACCAGTGACAAATTACTAATGGCCAATATCCATACTGTTGGCTAGGAAGCCACCACCATCACTAGAATTTATAGTGTCAACCTTAATCAATGTCACCCATACCTGTGTTTTATCCTTAACAAAACCAATGGGATTTATTACTAAGCTAATTGGTTCATCCACTGTTGTATCATAGAATATCTCACTTGTACTCAAATTCACATCATCTTTTGTGTGCAACAACTATCGGCAGTGATATACTTTTGATTCAAATTTGATTTTATGGACCTTTTCTTTTGTGTGTAACAACTATTAGGAGTGAATGCTTGAATTGAACATTTCTAATTTCGTCATCTTAGTGTTCGTTTGGTTGGTATGAGAATTATATTCTTATATGCATTTAAAAAATATAAGAATTCAATACATATATACAAATCGTAAGAATTGGTCATAACTTGTTTGATTGTCATGTATGAATTGTCGAATTCTAGGATTTTAATTATTATGTTTTGTTAATTTGGTATACTATATGCAATTCCCTTGTATTTTATCAAATTAGCGCCAAAGAGAAAAATTTTAAGGGATAATAATGTAATGTTATTTTTAATTGTATGCGGGAATTTACAATCACCAAGGGGGTTAAGTGAGTTTTTTAATTCCTCAATTTTATGGGTATTGAAATTCTTTTGGATTCTAAAATTCATACATTTTGAGGAACTGATCGAGGGCAACCAAACAACTTCCTCTATAACAAATCATGGGATATGTCAAAACATGTCAAAATTAAGGGCAACCAAACAAGAACTTATTTGTTATATGAATATCTCCAACACCAAATTGCTATGCTTTTTGGTTAAGACTTGAAAAGGTAAGACTTGAAAAGGTTACGGGTCATCTGTTAGGTGGTTTAACAAGCTAAGAGACTAGTTCTATAGACTATACTTCCATGCAATTGTAGCTTAGTAAACACCAATCCTCTTATAGAATCATGGACTATTATGAAATAGCCTTAATTGGGAGGGAATGAGGGATTTTAATGATATATAATTTCTAAAACTAGTAGATTGCAAAAAATAAATGCCATTCTTTTTTACAGCATGTCATGTTTCATGATCACCGCATAGTCAACAAGACTTTTATTCGTGTCCTAATATAATTAAACGAAATCTCCATAAAATTGATCCATTTTAACCTTTGATCAACGTAATAAGTGACAAATATAATCTCCAAATGTTCATGCATTGGCAGAATTCATAGCCATCCCTCCAGTCATATCATGCAATATGAAGCACCAAAAGGCAAGAGTTTACGAAACGAGAAAGCGTTAATTCTTGAAAACAAGAAAACGAGTAAACATTATATAAATAAGTAATTTTAAAAACATATAAACAAAATTACAAAATCATAAATATCTTACACATAAACATATAATTTTATATATTATTGTAAACAAGAAAATAAATTTTGAACAAATCACTAACTATGCTTCAACATCAAAATTTATCGCCACTTATATTGACCTTAATGTTGAGAATATAAAAGGCAGCTAAAAGTGCTTGTTAAGAGTGTTTATTAATACTGCATTTGAGTTAGGGCTCATCAATAGCTTTGGCATGTCAAATGAAAACTTTGTCATATTTATGTATTTATGTCCTTACTTCTAAAACTTTTTAAAGAGATAACAATTTTTTTATGTTTCAACTAATGCATGCTACACATGGTAAAAACATAGTTTGAAAACAAAACAAGGTCTTAGATATCCCTCCGATCGTCAAAACTAAAGCTAAAATTCACACTTATCTCGATTTTCAAGATCCCTGAAAAAATTGTCGAAAATTTCACAATATACCCATATGGTTAAAAGAGGGCCCCTCGAGCAACATTATTGGGGTCGGGTTCAAAAGATTATAAGACGATTTATGTGAGAGTGAAAAGACTAGTGTGTCTTTTTTCAAATAATGTCTAAATAAAGAAGATTACAAGTTTCAAAAGGCTGAAACCGAGCATGGGGCATCTTGGGGCCACCTACAAAATGTGGGAGAAATATAGGGTGAAAACAAGATGAAGCCCAAGACAGCCCTCTGAAAGCTGAAAACAAAGAATCCACATTTTTGGAGGATCAGGGGTCTCAGAGAAAAATTGCTGAAAATTTTACATGTTTCTCCTATGGTCAAAAGATGGCCCTCGGACAACTTGTCCGAGTTCAAAAGTTCACAAAAAGGTCTTAACATAACAAAAAAAGAATGATGTGTTTTTTTTTTTGGGAAATCTTTTAAAGAGAGAACATAAAAAAAAAAAAAAAAAAGGGGAAAAAAANAAAGAGGCTAAAAAAGAGCATAGGTCATTCCAAGGTTACCAAAAGCAACTGAGTGATCAAAATTTAGGGAAAGAATGAGTTGATATCCCGAAAGGCTCTCCAAAAGCCGAAAGCGAAGGTATATAAGTCACTAGCTAGAAAGCTTATAACACGATATTGGGAGAGCAATAAATACCATTTTTCAGGATTTTTGAGGGGAATCTAGAAAAAATGTAACATGGGCACATTAGCCGTAGGATCATAAGTCGAGTACTCAGCTGAGGGATGTTAAGGAATACTTCATGCTTGTATATGATTCAGAAAGTTTTCAAAACGCTTCATTTAATACCATATACATAAAGCTTCCATTTATGGGAGATTTTCCAATTTTTTAATTATTGAGTTTCGAAAACGTTTTCGAAGTGTTTCCTATACACTTTCGAGTGTGTGAATTCCCGAAATATTGAAACTTTAGGCACTAGAACTTTTTGTGAGCTGATACGTTGTACTCCCTACTTATTTTATGTTGTTAACATAAGCTAAGTTTCACATTTCATGATAATATTTTATATACGAAGTATGTGAATAAATTGATTTAAACTTGGGACTGATGTAATCACCTTGTTTTTTGATATATAGCAAGTGCGTTATCTTATCTATAAACAATATTATGATTGTGACTACTTCCTAACTCTAGTAGGTTTTAACATTTGATTTTTTCATTATCTAACAGTGTTATTGCCTAATCTCTACTAAATTAATCCATAGACAAGATTAGTAGCCTAATTAAGCCTCATAAAAGGTGGAAGAAATAATTAACTTAAGTATCACGCAAATGATAGTATCCTAAACCAAATGTAAGTGATGATTTATTAGCTAATGTAATATATATTACTGATGGAGTATAACACAAACATAATGCCCATATGTAAAGATTAGTCAATGGATCATCAAATTAAAATAGAGGTTTGGCTAGTTACACACGTGAGATGCAACTCACATAACACTTTGGTAATTCTTGAGAAAGTTAGGGGTAGTATATAAATACAATAAGTGTTTTGTATCTGTTATGTATTTATACTTCCGTTATGTACTTGTTCTTCAGAACATACGAACTACCACCATCACCATTGCACTTCCACATCCACTGCCATTCACACCCCTTTCGCTCGCCATCGCCGCTCGTAGCCCCTTTCGCACACCACCAACACCATTTACAGCCCATTTCGCACACCAACATTTCCATTTCCTTTCAATTTGGGTTCATGGCTTCGATTAAGGTTTTAGGTTCATAGGTTCAATTGGGTTCTGGGTTCGATTTGGATGAGTTTTGGGTTCGATTAGGCTGGGTTTGTAGATTCGATTTCGCCGGATTCATGGGTTCGAGGGTATGGTGGCCAAGGTTTTGGGGTTGTGGTCGTGGATAGGAGTCGTGGGTGTGGGTGGTTGATTGTGTGTGAGGCAGGTAGTGGTGGTTGCGGAAGGTGTGCAAGTGGTGGTGGGATGATTGTGTATGAGTTGGGTGGTGGAGGTGGCGGCAGTGGGCCACCAAAAACATGGTGTATTTGTTGTACAAATACAATACAATTACTCTCGTTTATACGCATTTCAATACCCGTTTCTTATGGACTTCTTGCGAAATAACTGAAATAACCCCGTGATATTTAATGAGATGCAAATCACCGTGAGTAACCAGTAATTCCCCATTAAAATATATATATATAATTTCCACCATAAAATCAGCCAACTTAACTAATTGGTTAAACTTCGGAAAACCACATGCTACGTACACATAAAGTTTTTATGATTATTAGTGTGTAATACCGGAACTTTGTGTCACCGGATAAAAATTATTAGACATGGCTGGTCCACGTAACTCTCCTGGATCCCTTCGTTAATAGGTATGATGTTCCTAAATAAAACTTCTACCATTATGTACTTATGTTAAGGTAGTCTTATCTTGGATGGGTAGTTAATTCTGTAACTCATCATGAATGAGTAGAGCTGTTAAAAATTGGCACGACTCGCCAACTCGACCCGAACTCGACACGCCACTAGTGAGTATGGGTCGAAGACTTCAACCCGTTTAAGTACACGGGTTGGCACAACTCGACCCACCTAATAAGCGGGTAAGGTTAGGGTTTAGGAGGGCAATCCGTTTAACCCGTTTATTAACCTGCTTAATCTAAACTGAAATACAACCTAATACCTACACACAATCGAGCATTTGACTTTGCTGCTGCTGCTACTATATTAATTAATATTGATGTATTTGGAAGTTGGAACTCTAATTGCCTAATTGTTATTGATGTATTTGGTTTGTTAATTGTTATCTTTCAACAATTCGCTATTTGGTTTGTAAAACTAATTTAAGTACTACGTACTAAGTTACTTACTAGTAGTACTAGACTACTAGTTACTATTTAGGACTTTTGGAGCTTTTGAACTTTGATTATGACATAATTGTTGAAGGTTTAAGCCTTTGAGAATTGAGATAACTAGATTAGTACTCTTTAAAGTTAAAAGTACGTGAGCTAAACAGGTTAGGCGGGTTGTGCCGGGTTAGCCAGGTACCTGGCGTGCCGAGTTAGAGTTGGGTTGTGTGACCCTTTTAACTAAACAGGTAGGGTTAGGGTCAAGGGTGCCCAACCCATTTAATTGCCAACCCAATTCGAGAATGACACGGCACGATTCGTTTAACAGCTCTATGAATGAGTAGAATTGTAGAAACGATTGTAAAGGACGTATAAGGTGCCTTCTTACATGTCTTCCAACAAGCCATTAGAAAAATATATTTATCCATATAATCATATATATATATATATATACACACACATATACAATTAAAAAATTTTAAGTGTAAGTTTATCAGAAGTCCGAGGGTGAGTCTTGAGCGAGAGTCTTTTATTAGGGGTGTGTACCGATCCAAGACCGGACCGAACCGGATCGAGACCGGTTGGACCGGACGACCAGAATCTCCGGTTTTCTTAGACCGTAGACCAAACCGGAATTTTTCCGGTCTAGATCGGGTAGGACCTAAATTTTCCGGTCCTGAGCTGTTTTGGTCCGGTTGGACCTGAATTTGTAGTTTTGTCAATTTTTTTATTAAAAAAAATAATCATTACTCTAAAAAAATGTTATTTCCCTCTTATATATACACTAGGTATAACATAAAATTCAATGATATATAAAGCATAAATAAATTTAATATTTTAGCTAAAAAAATCCTTTATATACATTAAACTCTTACAATTATCAACTAAAAATACTAATTTTTTTTCAAAGAATTCGGTCCAACCGCCCCGGACCCGAATTTTTGGTCTTGAACCAGACCGGACCGAAAACCCGAAATCACATATTTTAGTGGACCGAGAACCAGACCGAAACTGCCGAACCGGTCCGATCTAAATTCTAGTCCAGAGCGGTACAAATTTCGGTCCGGACAGGATTATGCACACCCCTATCTTTTATAGTCTTTATAAATATTAAATAATATAGTGCAAGACATCAATAGTTTTAACCAAAACTCTATTCAAAACTCTCCCTTGACATATGTTACATTGCCAAATATTCAAGTGGACCACACCTCCCAATACATAAATATACTACAATAGCAAATGCCATAGTATATTATTTTTTTTTATTAAAGAAGAAGCGAGTGTGAAGTGAAGTCTTGGAATAAAGTATAAAAGTATATAAAAATTAGTAATTAAGTTAGTGATAAGTTGATGTGACGAAATCTAACGTACAGTCTTGGTAGGGATAAAGTTACCCTAATCTTGAGTTGCATGAGGGTAAAATTATATTGGGTCTTTTACTATATGACTAGTTTAATAAATGTATTTACCACAAAGTCTATTTTTAAAATGTAATTTCTAAACTAGCTATAATATAATTAATCATTACTAAATTTCAGATTTTATAGCTAATTGAACTTTTTTTTTTTTTTGTTTGGCTTTAACAAAAAAAATTAAAACCCACTAGTTAATTACTCTATTGGTAAGATAAGTATTACAAATATAATGTTTGATGAAATGCCCAAAAAATTTTGATACTTCAACGTGCTCCAAAGCCGCTCCAAAGCCTAGTATGATGTTCATTTATCTCGGATAATTACAATCATGAAACTTTTTTTTTTTTTCTGAGAGAGAGATAGAAATCATATGATTATTTGCACTAAATAAACAAAATAATAATTTTTAATATGAGAAAAATCAGTAATTTTGTTCATTCAACAAACAATAATTTTTTTCTAATCAAGAATAGAAATGAAGCAAATAAACAATACAAATAAGAATAAAATTAGATCATACTCATGAGCAAAAAGCCAATAGCCTCTAATATAATCAAAGGAAAAAAAAAAAAAGGAAAATTGGAGGTTCCCCAGCAAGAGAGAGTCCACTTTGCAAAGCTTTGAAGGTTTCACCTTAAAACCATATGGCAATAAGGTGAGTAGCCCCTTAACCTTATAAAGTGTTTAACTCTTTCTCAATATATCAATGTGGGACACTCACATGTGATTTTCAACATGTTACTTGGGCATGAAGAGTTTTCTTTTATTATTTCATACCTAAAGCCTAGAGGTATGTGTATAAGCCAAACCCATCCCATATCCTCACCCTTTTGGGCTTCTAAAACACGTTCATACCTTGGGGGCATGAGCCTTTGAGGTATGCATGTGTTTAAGTTTTATAATTTTCTAAAACAAACACATGGCATGAGTTTTAATCATTCTAAAATCATACCTCATTATATAGGCACTGTTCTTTTGGAGTGAAACTAAATTAAACTGAACTGAAAGGAGATGAACTGAACTGAATTGAAATGACCCGAACTGAATTGAACTGAACTGAAGTGGACTGAAATGAAGTAGTAATTTAAATGGAGATGAGTTGAACTGAACTAAAGTGGCACTACAAGAAAATTTAGTTTGGGAAACGAAAAAATTCGACGCCCAAACACTGATTTTTGTCGCCCAAGGGATTCGGCAACGAGTTAAAACTCGTCGTGGGGTCGACGCCCAATGGATTTTGGGCGACGAAAATTGAAGTCGTTGCACAAAGAGTGTTTTGTGCTACCAAATCTTTAGTAGCTTAAACTCTATTACTTTGGTTGCCCAAATAATTTTGTGCAACAACTGTTGTCATTGCCCTTAGGCTAAGCTGTTTGTGCAATGAATTGATTTAGTTGCCTATTGCTCTTTTTGTGCCACGAAAATATGTGATGCCCATATCGTTATATTTTTGTTCAACGAATATTTCGTCGCCCAAAGGTCCTAAACTTTTTTTGCACCAAAATTAATATGGTTGCCTATGTTGTTTTGTGCAACGATTTAATCACCTTATAGACGACAAAAGATGCTTCGACAACGTAAAATATAATCATGAATATGAGCACAATATGCTCCTAGCCAAGATAATTCATTGGATGAAGCCTGTGGAGGAAATTACCATACATTCCAATAATAATACTAGTGAAAGCTCAATGACATTAGATTTGATCATTAAAGCATAAATCGATCAACTAATATCAAGAAAAAGTTTAAGTGTCACAATGACTTTGTCGAGCAAATACAACCAAGAGCTATTTGATTTTGCGAATACAAATTAGGAAAACATATATAACTAACTAATATTAGAAGTCTTAACCTAGTTACAATTGGTTCTTGTGGACGTTGCGCTGCACATATATAATTCATCCATTCTAATAGTCAATCTCCACTAGCTACCTGCCATTCCTGTAGAATCAAAATATATATATATATGTCTACAATCAGAGAGCCAAAAATTGTATAACAAAACCAACTTAGGTCATAGCACAATTCCGTCAAAATTCGTTCACCATAAAGAGAGACAACTACTAAAATATTATATGATGTAAAAAGTGCATAACATTGATGCTAGTTACCATTCATCATACTCCATTAGCCAAAACAAGAGACCACAAATTGACAAGTTTATTTACCTCAACATACCTGATGAATTGATCTCAGGCAGTTCTAAAAAATTACCTCCTGTTGTTTTCCTACAAATTTAATTACCTCAACAAACTTGATAAACTAAAGATCAACTAAACATAGATTAACCAGACAAATTGATTAATGTCAAAACATAANTTCAAAACATAAACCTCTAAATTTCCTAGATAGTCATGCATGTTTAACATTCTCTTCTTCTCCCCTGCCCCCCCTATTAAATTACAACACCTACTTTAAATAACGTGTACATAAACCTTATGAGTCTGTAACCAGTATGTAATGCTAGGACATACCCAAATGCTTCTCTGATTCTCACACCAAAGAAATGTGAATGATTAATAAAATCTTACATTTGCACCAAAAAAAAAAAGTTTATATATTCAAACACTAATAATTATGAATAAGGAAGAAAGGATAGCATTTTTACCTAATTTCTTCAAACATTTTCACCATTTCTTCTCTGAGCTTCTTTTCACGTCTGATTGATTCGATATTGATTCTTGATACACTTGCTTTGAGTTCATCATTTGATGCAATAAGCTCTGCATTTGAAGTTTTGAGCTCATCATTAGATGCCTTAAGGGTCTCAATTTCATTAATAAGTGAAGCCTCTTTTGTTGCAGCCTCGTTTCTCATTTGTTGAATCTCTGCTGATAATTCTACCCTTACTTCATTACTACTCTCACCTTCAACTCTGCTTTTCTTTGGTGGACGAGCTCCGGCACCAAGTCCTCTCACATACCCTGACTTTTCTTTAAAAACCTGCATATAAGCAGATTTGACGCTTAGTGTATCCTCACCATGCTTCTCAATTTCTCTTTCATGAATCTTTTTTAGCGCTTCATAATCTTTTTCAGCACCAGGTTCCCAGCCACTTCCTTTATGCCTAATACACACAATTTATTCAATATTGTGATCATTATAAATTTGGTAATAGTAAAGCATATAACAACAACTTTGTAATTGCTTTAACTGCATGAAACAAGATAACCTATAACTATCACACAGACGCCAAATATAAAAATGGACAAAGAGTTTACTTTTTCGTCTTTACAAATAACTTAAGGTACAAAGGATCCTCCTGAGTTTCAAGCGCATCATTTGATCCTTCAACCTCTTGAGATGGCTGAGTAGGTGGCTCATTAAGCTGCATGTCAAAGAGAAGTACATAATCATAAGTACGTATCGAGAAGTACCAATCAAACAAGATTAAGCTAGCCAACCAGCCACGCAAACAACACCAACAACCACCTAATCAACACACCAGACCACAACCAGCACAATAGAAACAAAACACTACATGCTGTAGTGAACCATGATTCACCTAGTGGAACAGAGAACCTGAACCAAATGACTGCAAAGCAGTTTACACCTGCAACCACCAACCAAACCAAACAGCTAGCTAACCTGCCAAGAAACCACAACTAACAAACACCTAACCAACTCCCAAACTACAACCAGCACAGCAGAAACAAAAACCACACAAAACTCAGTGGAGGTAATAAAGAGTTGTATGAATAATTTTCAATTTTCTTTTTGATGGAGAAAGATAGCATATGATAAAAACCAACATTAAAAAATTATTAAGAAAACTGACAGAAGTATAAATCTCAGCAACAAAAACTCATACCAAGTCATGGAAAATCCTTGCAGTAGACCGTGAACCATTTGCGGAAGTTTAGTTTGCTTAAGCTTATTTTTTGTGTTGACTTTACTGATATGCTACAAATCACATAAAAAATACAATAAAAAGTCAATATTATGTTTTAAATTTTTTGTTATTATTTACATGATGTAAGCTTTGTAGTTGGTTCGAACATTACCTTTCGCTTTTCATCATTCCAATACTCACAAACCAACCAATTCCATTTTTCCGCCTCAATATTGTCTGGTTTACTGCTTATAGCTTCAGTGACTGACTTATTCCTGAAGTGTTGTTCCTTAAGCCTAAATCTCCAATTTTTATATAACATAGAGCACTGGAAACTCAATGCTTCAATGACATCAGCACCACCAACCTTTTCAGGTAAATCATATTTGCCCTGCCAAAATGAATGTCAATTCTCATGATAGTATTTATAGTTAGGAAATCATATTAAGCAACTTTTATTTTTGGAAATAAAGTTGCTTATAATTTGTCAATAAAAATAAAATAAACTTACCATGATCTTGTCATAAAGTTGGTATTTTTTAGCTTTATTCATCTTTGCCCAATTCCTGTCATGAGTGTAAAGTAAAAAAAATGGATTAACAAATGTACGAAGGTTTTATTATGAGTAATCTTATATCAAAAAAGAATATACCAAGAATCTAGGGGACAAAACTCTTTCACCCATGTGCTGTAATCACAGATAAATTCATCAGCCTTTTCCCCCACCACACGCCGAAGCTCATCCATGAAATTGATCTTGATCTTTCTTGCAGAATCTGAATTCCATATCCGCGAGGCATATTTCTTACCTCTTGTTGGCCCACGCCTCTTTCGATTAGGATATTTGAGGCAAAGTTCAGCTTGTTGAAGTCTTCGTTTCTCTCGATATGTTAGCCTAAGTTGCTGGTCATTTGCATTCTGACTCCCATCTGCATTGTTATTCTGATCCTCATTTCTATTTAGCTGTTCCTCACCTCCATTTGTAAGTGAATTCAGTTGTTCATTTGCATTCTGTTGCAGCCCATTTGCATTCTGTTGCTGCCTTGTACTGCACTCAATGCTAGATTGAGGAGCCATTGTCCTATAAATTGTTCTTGTAGCATAATGTTAGTAATGATCACTAATATCATCATATTTTCAGTTTTCCAAAAACAATTAAAAAACCAAGACAAAATAAATAATTCGTGTATTATTGCGAAAGAAGAACCAAAATAAAATCCCAACATNAAAAATAAAATCCCAACATGCAATTAAATGCAAACCAATTGTTCAAAATTTTTATAACTAAACTAAAGTACTTAAATTCACCAAATAATAGTTATCACAAACTAATCTGATTGTGTATCAGAAGAGTTATCACTTTCAGCTTCTTCATCTTCAAGATTGTCATTGAGCTCATCCATGCTAGACTCCGTATCAAACTCTTCTTCATCCTCCTCGTCACTCTCTTCCTCTACCTCATCATCATTAGCAGCCTCTAAGACGACATTAGCATCAACCAATTCTGGTTCAATGTCTTCTCTAACTAGAGTGATTTCTTCATCACTTGTACCAATCATTTGTATCAAGTTAGTTGCCCCTTCGTCCATAGTATTCCATACTTCTTCATCTTGTTCAGTTTCTTCATCGTTTGGGAAATCAAAAAAGTTACGTGGATTCACTTTGATGACCAATTTCCAATGTCTATCGTTGTGAGACGCAACATAGAAAACCTGTTCAATCTGAGAAGCTAAAGCAAAAGGCTCATTTGTTTGCAATCGACGAGAAATATTGACAAGTATACATCCAAGTTTGTCCTTTCTTATCCCTCTTCCTTCATTGAACACATCAAACCATTTACATTGGAACAATACTACTCTAGGACTTGTTCTATTTTTTAAAGCACCATACTCTAGGACGAGAACCTCTTCTAGTACTCCGTAAAAGTCCCTCCCTCCACTCTCTGCATCCCCTCTCACAATAACGCCACTATTTTGGGTTTTTCGGTGTCTTTGCCGCTTTTTCGTGTGAAATCTGAACCCATTTATAACAAATCCATCAAATGTCACAACACCTTTCATTGGTCCTCGTGCTAAGCACAATAGTTCTTCTGTTACTCTAGCATCTCCAACATTCCAAAGTTGTTCAATCTATTTTATAAAAGATCATAAGAAAGAAAAAAAATGATTTATTTTAAATTTTTTATTCTTACATATAAAAAAATTATAAGCAACAGTTTTCACTCTTACTCTATTCTCAAACCACTTGCAAAAGTTAATATCTTCATGCCCCATTATGTTTTCATATTCCCTGACTCATGAAAATTGAAAGTTATAAAATTGTTAGTTCCAATTCATTCACGTTGTTCTACTTCTACTAGTTAGTTCATGAAAGGATACTTACTCAAAGAAAGGTTGTGCTTCTTCACAGTTTTGCAAAACATACAATTGAGCTTTTCTCCAATCTTCAATACTCAACTGTTTTATATTTGGCTTTCGTAGTGGCTTGCCCTTCATTGAAAAAACTGGTAGACTATAAGGTTGTGGACAATGCATATCTTCATTTCTATCTAGACGATTGAATTGTGTCTCAATCTTAGATAGATATCTAGCACAAAAATCCAAAAATTCCTTTTCGATATATCCCTCTGCAATTGATCCTTCGGGGCGAGCTTTATTTCGCACAAAGGATTTAAATGTTCGCATCGCATTGATGGTTAAGAGTAAAGTTAGAGAAAAAAAACAACCACTTTTATAAATAGCTACTTAGACCAATAAAACATATCTTACCTTTCAAACCGATACATCCAACGATAATGCACGGGACCGGCCAATTTTGCTTCTGTGACTAAGTGTATGGGAAGATGAAGCATCACATCAAAGAAAGCCGGGACAAATATACGCTCCAACTTGCATAAAGTAACTCCTATGTTCACTTCCATCTGCTCTAGGTCTGCTACTTTTAAGGTCTTAGAGCATAGTTGTTTAAAAAACAAACTAAGCTCTCTTAAAGGTTCCAAGACCTTCTCGTCTAGAACACCTTGAAAGGCCGAAGTTAGAAGATCTTGCATGAAAACATGAAAGTCATGAGTTTTCATTCCCATAATCTTTCCATCTTCCACAGATGCACATCGAGAAAGATTAGATGAATAACCGTCTGCGAACGCTAGTTTTGACAAAAAAGTGACTACTTTCCTCCTCTCATTTGATGTCAAGTTGAAAGAGGCTTTCGGAATTTTGTATTTCTCTCCTACTAGCTGCGGTCGAAGATCATCATGCATTTTCATTTGCTCTAAATCCAACCGAGCATTTAAGGAATCTTTGTTTTTTCCGGGTAAGTCAAGCAACGTTCCTAATATGTTCTCACAGACATTTTTTTCTACATGCATCACATCTAAGTTATGTCGGACTAAGAGATGTCTCCAATAAGGCAGTTGGAAAAAGATGCTTACTTTTTTCCATGAGTGAACTATATACCGTTCACCTCTCTTACGTTTCCCGTTAGGCTCTTTTCCAAATTTCACATTAGAGTATCCATGTAGCTGCTCCAAAACATCATGCCCTGACAATGGATTAGGAGGAGGACGTCGTTCAACTTTTTTACCAAAAAACCTTCTATTAAGTCTCCATTTGTGATCAGGCTCTAAAAACCTACGGTGACACATATAACACCATTTGTGGCCATGCGATAACCATTCTGAATGTGTGTCTTTGTGACAATTAGGGCATGCCATGGCCCCTTTAGAGCTCCAACCAGACAAATTGGCATATGCAGGAAAATCACTAATTGTCCACATCAACACTGCTCGCATATTGAATGTCTCCTTAGTGCAGGCATCAAAAGTTTTTACTCTAGTTTCCCACAATTCCTTCAGTTTATCTATGAGAGGTTGTAAAAACACATCTATGTAATTACCAGGAGATTTAGGGCCAGGAATTAATAATGACAACATCATATGATCACTCTTCATACACATCCAAGGATGTAAATTATAAGGCACTAACATCACGGGCCATATGCTGTATCTACTACTTAGATTAGCTCCTGGATTAAACCCATCACTAGCTAAAGCCAAACGTACATNAACGTACATTACGTGCATCGGCAGCAAATTCAGGATACAAATCATCTAAAGACTTCCATGATTTTGAATCCCTTGGGTGTCTCATTATAGTGTCGTCATCATCATCGTGTTTTTTCTTATGCCATTGCATATGCTTTGCTAGCTTAAACACATAAAAATCCTTTGTAGCCTTGGAATCAATGGAAAATGATGCAAGACTAACTGAGGAATTTGTGATTTTTTCTTTCCACCCTCATCCACATCTGAATTTTCATCATCTTGAGAATCTTGTTTCCACCTAGGAGCCAAACACTTAGGACATTGAACTTCATTTGCATATTCTTTTCGGAACAAAACACAATGATTAACACATGCATCAATCTTCACGTAGTCTAACCCTAGTGCCTTTGTATATTTTTTGGCTTCATAAGAACTTGTTGGTAAATTTATGTCATAATTAAACGCCCTATGCAATGTGTTGAGTAACATTGAAAAAGACTTGTCAGACCATTTGCCACTGACTTTAATGTGCAACAATGTGATGATGAATTCTAATCTCTTAAAGGTGTTACACCCAGGATACAAATCAGCCTCCATGTCTTCCATCAATTTTTGTAACACCACAGGAGTTTCGCTAATATTAATGCTACTACATCCTACCTCCGTGCTTCTCTCATTTTCATTGATAGGTGTATCATTAGCCGAATTCCACAAATTTGTTGCATCAAAAATTAAAGGAGCCATGTCGTCAAAAGGCACGTCGTCGTTATCATTATCTGAAACATCCCCTATATATCCTTCATCGGTGTTATCAAATTGTTCTAAACTTTCCCCATGACTCACCCATGGGTTATAACTACGATCAATTCCGTATACTAATAAGTGACATTTTTTCGATCTTGTGATAATACAAGCCGACAATTAAGAAAAGGACATTTCAACATGGTTTCATCATTTTTACCCCTAAAAGCAAACTGTAGAAAATCATTAACACCAGCTATATACTCTGGTTTTTGCCTATCCTTTACCCCATTGTGATTCATCCAGCGTCGATCCATGATTTCTTAAAAGAAAATAGAAAAATTAAACCATTTATGATATACATATACAAATATATAAATTCAAAAAAAAAATTGTACAAAAAGCTAGTGCATCGTCTTGTTAAAATATAAAATGATGTAATTATTAATTTGTATAGGAAACTTAATAACAAGTGTGCTAATAAATATGATTTTAACTTATCTTATACTACAGTTTTTAGTAAATGCATAAGGATTCTTAAATGTCACAACACATATTTTACTTATACTAGAATGCATGTAAAGATATTACATGAGCGAAGATGTCATAGCCAAAATTAAATTAAATTTAAGTGCAAGCATTAAGGTTGGGGTGTCAGGGGTGGTTATGGAGAAAGGTTTTTTTTATGTGTGCANTTTATGTGTGTAGGTTGTTGTTAAAGGTTGTTAGGAAGAATGTTGTTCTGGCCTGTTATGGGAAGTCTTTCGTCTTGGAGTCACTTTTTGGTGTGGCTGATTAGCTGCAGGTTGCTGCTGTTGTTTACTGCAGGTTTGTGGCTAAGTTGGTTTGTGTTGGAGTGTGAGTTTATTGCCGCAGGGACCCTGGTGCTGCTGTGGTTAATGGTGGTTTATGCTGGAGTGGATGCAGAGGCTTGGGGTGCTTGTTTTGGTCTGCAGGTTGCTGTTTGGTGCTGCTGAATGCAGTACAACAGTCTGAAGGTTTGGTGTGGTGACTGTGTTGAATGTAGTTGCTGGTTTTTTTGAAGTTTTGGCTGGTTTGGCTGTTTTGTTTGGTTTCAGTGCAGCAAGTTTTTTTTGGTGGTGGTTTCAGTGCAGCAAGTTGGGGTTTGCTATTTGGTGTGCTGTGGAAAAGGGTTTTGTGTAGGTGCAGCTGGTTATTTTGGAAGGCGTTTGGGGTGTTTTGGTTGTGGATGGTGTGTGTTGGGTTTTAGCTGTGAGGTTTAAGGGGGTTAGCTGGTGTGGTCCAGCTATCTTGCTGCTGCTGTGAGGAGATGGAGCAGATCATTCTTGGTTGCAGTTTTGCTGGTTTGCTGCTACTGTTCTCCCTGGCTGGGTTGCAGGCTATAGCTAATGTTCTGGTGGGTTGAAGCTGCTGTGCAGCCTATTGTTTCTGCAGGTTGCTGGTTGGAGGACTGCAGCACAACAGTCTGCAGGTTCTTGTGGTTTGGATGTTTCTGAATGCAGTTGCCGTTATTTTTTGAAGTTCTTGGTTGGTTTCTGCAGATTGAAGGTTGAGTTTTTTTTTTTGGGTATTGCAGGCTGAAGGTCTGATATTAGGCTGGTGTTTGGGGTTTCTTTGCTGCTGAAGGCTGCTGTTGGGAATGTTGATTTGAGCAGGTTGTTTTGTTGGTGTTTTTGGTTTTGATATTTTGTTTGTATAAGTTTGCTGATTTGTTTTGATTGGGATAGAAATTTGTATAGTTGAGTTTTGTTTTGGACTACTTAGCGCAGAACTGAGTCAGTTTTGCCAAAGTAGTGCTAGGTTGTAAGTATTCTCTTTTTGGTAATAAAATTGCTTACATTTTACCAAAAAAAAAAAAAGTGCAAGCATTACATAAAGAGACCCAACTATAATTGACTACTACATAAACCATAACATAAACTAGTCATGCAAGAGCTTGGTCAAGTTGATGTATATTGAGCTCCATAAATAATCAATGTAAAGAAATTGATGACTAACTGAAAGCTATTCAAACTAAATTGTACTGAACTTAACGTATATTACTAAAATTTATTGAAATGAATAATAATATGACGACTCAAGATCAAATCACTAAAATATAATGAATTGAATTCAAGTGAAAATGAGGTGAAAAAAGGGCCTTAGAGCACTTATTAATACATCATGCAATAGATTCTTCTTGAACATATATAATGATATCCAAGTGCTAGTATACTACGTAGTAATAAAGAAAGTGAAAGCATTATTAGTGTAAAACAAGTTTCAATAATCTCACGCATGAAAGTAAATAATTCATATAATCATGCAATAGCTACAACTTAACTTACCACTACTCTTTGTTATCCAATGACACCTCTTGACAACCCCATCATAAAACTGCAGCACTGCAATTCAGACAGCTTACAGCAGTAAAAAACCAATGCATAAAACAACACACTACACCAAAAAAAATCAGGAATCATTCTCACAAACAAACTGCATATTAACACAAACTGCAAGCCTGCATTACTACAGCCAGTGCAAACCATAACAGCAGCAACTAACCACCCAATAACAACCCACCACCAAACATGCAGCCACTGGAAAGCAAAGACCAACCACTGCTGAAAACACCCTGCAAATCACTGAAAACAGCCTGCAAATCACCTGCACCACTGTCACAACCACTGAAAACCTCCAAACATCCAAACCAACCAAAACTTCCCATAGGAGGCCTGCAAGAACAAAATAAAAGCAGCCACAACAGTATACTGCCACCACCTCCATACAGCAGGCACTAGGGACATCTGCTCCCAACAACTGACCAGCATTAGTCTCACCAAGCACCAAAATTGCTGTACACCATAAAACTAGCAGCAGCAACCAAGCAACCAGCACCACAGCCTACAGAATTTGACCTAATCGATTCAATTTCTTAAATCTTTATAATTTACTGACCTAATCTAAAATCTTAAATCTGAAATTCAATTTACTGCCTTTATAATTTCTTTCTGTCAATCCAGTTTCTGACCTAATCGATTCCTTACTGATTCTCTCTTTCAGTTTAAGTTTTTAACCTAATCAATTGATAATAATGCTCAGATAACAAACAATAACAGTAGTTTAATTACCAATAACAAACAATAATAGCAACAAATCAATTATAGATTGTGATTATTAGAACATGCAATTGATAATTGATAATTCGAACATGAATTGATAATTACCAATTGATAATTGATATTATGCTCAAAACACCATAAATTTGAACCAACAATAACAGCAATTGATAATTGATAATTCGAACATGCAATTGATGATTGATGAACACCATAAATTCGAACCAACAATAACAAGAGTAAATAACAAAAATCAATTACAACAAGATTGGTCTAATTACCTGGAGAAGGAGAATTGCAAAAAACTACTTTGAAGCACAAGTCGAAATTGCGCAGATTTCACTGTTGTTGAAGCTAATTTGGTTCGAAGTAGTATCAATTACTAATAACAGCAAGAATTCCCGAATTTTGTGAGGAGTTTTGTGAGTATTATCAAGTACTCAGATTGGCGGAATTGAGTTTGTGAGGAAGAAAGAGTGAAAATTGGTTGAGAATCAGATTTGTGAGGAAGAAAGAATGCGAGGAAGAAGGTGAGAAGTACGTGAGAAGTTGGGAAAACAGATTGAGCGGTTTAGGAGGAAGAAGGTGGAAGAAGTGATTCGTGCCGATTTTGTAGGGAATAATATTTTTCCGCCTTTTTTTTAATTTTGGGCAACAAAATTTTTAAATTTGTCGTTGCACAATATGTATGTTGGGCGACGAATTTAACTTTTGTAGCACATTTTGTATACTCGTCGCACAAAATAAAACTTTGGGCTACCACTTACAATTTCGTTGTCCAAATATATACATGGGCAACCAAAAATTTTTTGATGCCCATGTTGCATATTTAAGGCTTCGAATTTAAATTTCGTGGCCCTTTATCTGTTATTTCGTTGCCTAAAGCCAAATTTCTTGTAGTGATAGCTTATATCACCATATGCAATTNTGGACTGAACTGAACTGCACTGAACTGAACTAAATAGAGCTGTACTGAACTGAATTAAACTGAATAGAGCTGAACTGAATTGAAATGCCAAAAATTTTAGTCCAAAAGAATAGGACCATAGTTCATACGAATGCAATTCAATAATGATGTTATAATTTAATTGGTCTACGCAATAATGCGTTACAATAGTTAACGTTCTATATTAAAATTTGGTAAGAAGGGACAATGTTACATGGTAATGAGACTAGAAAGTGAGAGACCGAGAGATAACTAAGGTCCTGTTCTTTTGGAGTGAAACGGAGCATAGCTGAACTGAACTGAAAGGAGCTGAACTGAACTGAACTGAGCTGAATTGAACTGAAGTGGACTGAAATGAAGTAATAATTATAGTGGAGATGAGCTGAACTGAACTGAATTGAAATGAAGTGCCAAAAAATTAAGTCCAAAAGAACAAGGCCTAAGTTGGTTATAACCTTGCTAGATTTCTGATACTAAGAAATTTTAGAAGCAATTCTCATGACTACCCTTGTGGCCGCCTAACACCAGAAAAGCATACTAAGGGTCTGTTTATTTCAGCTTAAAATCCGTTCAGTTCGGTTCATATCCGTTCAGTTCAGATCAGATCCTGCACCTCCAGAATCTTAAGTTGCTATTCCTGTGACGTCCAATTCAGTTCAATTCAGTTTAGTTCAGTTGTTCTCTTATTTTTCTATTCATTAATCCTTCATAAAAAACTTTCAGTTCAGTTCATCTGTTTTCAGTTGAAGTAAAGAGGCCCTAAGATTGCTATCCAGTAGTCCCTCTAGATATTTCTTATACTTCATTAATTTACTCCAACTTACATTATTCTAATCCAACAGAAGGTATATTTATGAATTTAACACGTGTATCATCCGATTAGAGGAAAACCTAAATTGTATGCTATCTTTGGTCGTCATTAATTTGATAGCTTATCAAGATTATATTAGAAGATAACAAACATTATACTCTGTATTATAGTTGATATGTGTGGTTTTCATGGTGTTTTCCCCCCTTGTTTCGGGTCAATTTTATGCCTAAGAGTTGTGTTTTGGCTCGATTTTAGCTCATTTGGTTTTCTTTGGCTATTTTGAAGTGTTTTGCCAAGTTTGATTGATTCCCGACGATTGTAGTGCTTTTTGGTTTGATTCTATCATTTGCGGTTGTTATGCTTGGTTTTGGTGTATTTTGTATTTTCAGGAGCACGGAAACCGAGGTTTGGAAGGAAGCTGGGAAGCTTGGACGGAACGAGAATGACATGTGCATGGGAATGCGTGCCAAAGAGTTATGGAAACAAGCCATGAAGAAGCTATGAAGAAATAAGAAGAAAAGAAAACAAAAGGCAATTCCGGAGCCTCTATGCGCCCGCATAAAATTGCTATGTGCCCGCATTTTAATCAGAAGCAGCCTTCACTGAGCTTTTGGACCACTGATGCGGGCGCACAAAATTGCCATGCGTCCACATCAGTAGTTTTCCGGAAATTTTATTTCTTTTATTTTTTTTCGTGCTTTGACTTTGTAAACCCAATTTTTGGGGCATTAAGGGCACGACTTCCTAGGCTAAAACATTTTATGCTTTTCATAATTTAGAATTACTCTCTTAGGGTTTAATTAAGCATTTTTTCTCTCTCAAAAAATAGATTAATTAGGGTTTGTTCTCAACATTATTTCAATTCAATTCAAAGTTCTTCAATTTGGTAATTCCTTTTACTTTTATTCTTTTTGCTTAGTTTAATTTATGCTCTTTAGTTTCGTTAGTTTAATTAATTTAGTTTATTTGTTGATGTTAATTAGTTTAATTGTTAATTATTTCATGAATTTAATTATGAATTCTATGATTATGATTGCTTTGATTTTCATGTTCATGAGTGAGTAGTTAATTTTCTAGGGTTAGGGAAACCTTGAATAATTAACAGACTAATTAACTTAGATTGTTTCAATTTTACAATTAGTAGTCAAATTCCTATTATTGGCTTGTTTGTTTACAATTGAATTATGCGCAGATTTAGTTGTAATTTTGGTAATTGTCGAATTTGATGCCGAGAGGTAAAAATACCACAATTAGACCACTGAATAATAGGCGAAATTATTCTAGGCATGAGCGAGAGCCGCTAGATGAGTTTCGAGGAAGTCTAAGTTCGAGAGAATTAGTGAGCCCTAATTTGACGATAATTGTGAGATTGAACATTCCTTGTTAGTGAATCCATCAGTTGTTCTTGGTGACCCAAATGACCCTAGGTTTGAATTATTGGTTTTAATCATCTTCATTTCCCGTAGTTAATTAGTAGTTAATCGATAGTCAATTAGTTAAATCAACATTTCTCAACCAAGGCCATTTTCATAGTTTAAGCCTTTTAGAACTAATAGAATTCAATTGCTTCCCTGAGGATTCGATCCCTACTTCCCTAACTGCATTAGTTAGAGTTGTTTGGTTTATTTTTGATAGATGTGCGATAGCCTCATCAATACTTATACTCTGTCTGTCTTTATTAGTTGTTATATTCGATCATTTTCTCGATCATATATTCTAAAATGCAACTTACAATATTAATATCTCGAGTTTTGTATAATAAAAACTATAGTTTTGGAAAATATACATTGAGAAATTAAATAAAATTTTCATATGACTATGTTTTTCTGTATGGATTAAACCCCAAATTAAGTCAAAGTTATACTATAAATAGTGTCAAAACTCTCATTGTAGCAAGTAAATAAAGACTGAGAGAGTAATTATATTAGCGAATATAGCGATATGTGTAATTTGAGCTTTAGTTCTTTTGGATGATAAAGCTTTGTGGATGGAACTTTATTATATGGATATGGAGCTGTAAAGCTCCTAAAAACCGTTCATGACCAGAAAACCTAAATTGGTACCCAAATGTCACTCCTCAATATGTGCAAGGCAACAACATGCATTTTCATTAACCACGTTGATATATTTATATAATCATATTAGAGATTAATATATACATGTATCTAGTGGCTAAAACATAACATTGTTTGGTCTTCATTTCTTCACTACTACTTGCAAAGTTTAGGTACAACAATATCTTAGCTTCACCCCCAATGTATAAAAAATATTATCCTTCATAATAGACCTTTTTTCCGTACTACAAGTTCAAATGTTCAATATATATATATATATATATATATATATATATATATATATATATATTATTTTTATTTTTATTATGGAAATATCTACTTTAGTTTAAACCTATACGTGTCTACAAAACGGTTTAATTAATGCGTGATAATGGATATACAATCATTAAAATGTACAACTAAAAGTTGGTGTTGAAAGATTATTATTGTTAAGGATGATCAAGATTATTGTTAATGGCCGGATGCAAATTAATTATGTAGTGTAAATTGTGTAATTGAGAGCTGAAGATTAAGAATGAATATGACTAGATGATCAATGGAAATTGGAAAATGTTAAGAGGTGACGTTCGTTATTATGTAAACTCATCACAATATTATCAAGTGGTTGGGTTTTTCGCTATCATATAAATTATATACAACTCTCTCTATTCTATATATAAACCTAGCCTAATTTTATATTCTGAGATACAAATGATATTCCCATCTTATAATTTAACCTCTCCTCAATTTGTGGATGTAGCTAATTAATTAAGTAGCTAACACATTAATGACTAATGATGTAACATGTTAAATTTATTGTGTATTCGATCTTGTTCATCTTTGAATTGCTTACTTTAAATTATTATTATTATTATTTTTTTTTTCTTGCATTGGTTATATACCACTATTTACAATTAAAGTATAGTGTTTAGCCATTTCAATAATTTAAAGTAATTAAAGATAAATGGTAAAGGATTAACAATTTTCATGAACAATACTTATAGCTTAAGGTGAAATTAATTTTAATTGATTTGTTACTAGGATTACATAATTACATGAACTAATTTTATAATCCTAGTTGGACATTTATTAGTGATGCTGCATGGCCACTCTAGGCGAATAATAGCTAGCACCCTTATCTATCAACAAAATAATCTTGATTCAATATACTTTATAACATACAAAAAATCTACTCAAAATCCATATTTACGTGTTAATCTTATACCACTAGCTAGTTTTCTTAGTGGTTTTTAAAATGCTTTTTTTTTTTTTTTTTTTTTTTTTTTGGGCTT